>JASPKZ010008376.1:232500-832500 GCA_030220185.1 Diploptera punctata
TGGTAAGATAGTGTGCTTTAGGTGTCTTGCTGTTGAAGGAGATTAATATAAAATTATGGAATATTCACCTGCAAGGTCCGTCTCCTCAACTTAATTAATCATTTAACTGTAGCGCTTTCGGGACTTGTCCCATCATCGGCAGGATTCAAAACTGGTGTTTCACTGAAGATCTGGTAGAGGGGGTTGCATGTATTGGGTTCGTTTTCGTTTATCAGGCTGTCGTTGTGAGCTGCTTTCATGATTTCCATCTCTTCGAGTACGTTTATCTTCGCTGGATTATTTTCTCTGTGCATTACCGTTAGGGTGTTTTCAATATTTAACATGCGATGTCCTTCATGGATAACGTGTTTTGCAGAGCTTGATTTCCTTTCTGCGTGAATGAAGTCTCGAAAATGTTCTTTGAATCTGATGTTAAAACTCCTGTTTGTCCTTCCTATATAAAATTTGTTTCAGTCCTTACATGTCAGTTTATAAACTCCTTTGCTGTTGAAAATGTTATTTTCTTCAATGTAATTGTGTATTATGTTGTTTAATTTGTTATTGGTTCTGTATGCTATTTTTACGTTTTTATCGGCTTTCTTTAGTGCATTGGCTAATTTTGTCGTTTCTTTTCCTGTGTATGTAAGTGTTATCCATGTTTTCTTGTTGTTGTCGTCAGATTCTTTTTCTAGTTTAGTTATGTTGGTTATGTTGTTCTTCCTTTTTTGTTTTTTTACGAGCTTATCTATGAATTCTTCATTATAGCCATTGGTTTTGCCATATACTTAATGTAGTTGAGTTCTTGGATATAATTGTCTTTGCTTAATGGGAGTTTCAACATTCTACTGACTAAGCTATTAAATGTACTAATTTTCTGTTGAAAAGGGTGTGTAGAATTTTTGTTTATGGCCAGAGCATTGTTTGTGGGTTTCCGGTAGATACCGATTTCTAATTTATTGTTGTGTAGATTTTTGGTTATAGACAAATCTAAGTAGTTTATGCTGTAATTAACTTCTATTTCTTCGGTGAAAGTGATTTTTTCATGCATGTTGTTTAAGTCTTGTTGTATTTCTTTTTCTTTTCTGTTTTCATTTTCATATATTACTAGTGCATCATCGACATATCGTGTTATTAGTTTTATGTTGAATTTGTGTATTAGTTCCTCAAAAATGTTTATTTTCCAGTTCTTGTAGGAAAATTTCTGTCATTATTCCAGATGTTGTTGAAGGAGAGTAGTCCAGTTTACCCATTGATTGTTTATCAACATTTTTTGGTACCCAACTTGTACGATTTTGCCTTTCTCTCGCTCTTCTCCGGCACGTTGTCTGAGTGTTTGTTGAATCTCTCTTTCCTGTCTAGTCAGATCAGAATCTATATAGCAGTCTTGTCCTTTTAATTTGCTTTTGTTTTTCATGAGGGCGATTTTATCTTCCATTGTCTTCATTTGTACTTTCACGAGGCCCCTGTCTAGTTTGTCTCTTCCTATGAATGTTGCATTCGATTTTTCTGAGTATTGCTTTCACTTTGTCATCTTTTGTGTTGTTTGTTTCCTCGTCAAAGTCCTTGCTTTTTATAATTGTATTGTTTCTCTTTTCACTGCGCTGTCTCTTTTCCTCTGCGTTTTCCAGTGTTTTAGCCTCTCTTCTATTCGTCTGACCGAATCGTTTGTGCTGTTTTACCCGCTGGTTATTTTTTCTTCTAGTGAGCAGCATTTTTCTTCTAGTTTCTTGTCGAAATTCTTGATTTCGTTCTTTAGATCTGTGGTGTTTTTCTTAGTCTCTTCTCTGAAATCCTCGTTCTGTCTTCTGATTTCTTTGATTTCGTTTAGTATGTCTGTAAACATGCCTTTTATACCTCCGCTGTTTCCTGTGCAATCTTCCTCGTCGCTTGTGCTTGTGCGGTTTGAGTGATTGTTCTTTGTGTTGTTTTTCCGGCCTGACTTATTACCCGCCATGGTGTATCTGTTTTCCGTTGTTATGGTGGTCTCTGCCTTGGGATCTGATGTGGGTGTGGTCTGGTATTCGGCTGATTATTCCTTCGTATTTCTGGTTTGCTGCTGTCTTAGTTCTGTCGGTCTCCGGCTGATGGTAGTACTTGCTGCCTGATCTCGCGCTGCTCGCCTCTGCTGTTCACTTTGTTGCTAACAGATGTCGCTAGTTGTTCTGTAGTCCTGCTCTCTGCTTGCATAGATGTTTACAACTTCGCCGTTGGTAACCCTGCCCTGCACTCAACGTTATAGCACTTCACTAACCCCACTTTCTTCTTTTATCGTCTGTGGTTTTACTATTTAGACGTATGGCACTTTGCCTACACTTTCAGTTGTGTCTATTAATTTGTACTATCACCTGCGTTACAATTTAGCTCTCTATTTGTTCTCTACTCACGGTTTATCTTTATTTTCCTCGCGTTGTCCTTGTTACAGCTCCCACATTAGTTGTTGCCAACCTCACTATCGGTCTGTAAAACTACTCAAAAAATCTGATCATGAAAACAACCTCAATAGCTTCATTGCATGAGAATTCACTAATAACAATTATTAACTAAAGAGATGTATCAGATAATACAGCACAACTAGAGTACCCGTATATGTAAGGGTGGGGAGATGAGAAGAAATTTTGTGATTTTTGAAGCTAAGTTAGGTTATGATGTTCATAGTAAGGGAATAAGTTTGTTATCTTTTTAATACTATCACTATTTGTTCCTGTCCAAAAGTTCTTATACAAGTTGAATAAATAAATGCGTATATAATTCAGTAAAAACTTACATAATTAATTTTAGCTGTTATACAAAAAAAGAAAATGTGTGCAACCAATCTTATTATAATATATTAATATTTCTTTTCAATAAAATGTATTTCTTTAAAAATGGTGGTCTCAATGTGATAGCTGAATTTGTGCCAAGAATGACTCTAGGATCAAAAGTCTAGATCAATGAAGAGGCATCTTCTCACATGGCTCCACTTTCCCATATATATATTTGATGATTGTTCTCAATTTAATAGATTTACTCACAAAAGAAGAGATATGCTAAACAATAAAGTTGATCCTCTTCGACAAATGGTCACCATGGTTAATGGATCTTTCAGGGTGTAAGAATGCAAAGTATTGGTTTTCCTTTGGAAAGTAACTATGGCCATAGGACCAATATCATAAACTTACAGAACATAAAATAATCGCAAACCTGAAAAAAGAGGCCTCAGGAAAAATTAGTTGAACCTATGACACCCAGATTTGAATTGCAACACTAATGATATTAGCTATTGAAGGTATTTATAAATAAAATAATTATCATTATCTTGATCAACACTAACGTTCTTGAAAATTTCCCATGTTTAATGCTGTTCTCCTCCAATTCTTAATTTTAAAAGCTTATGTCCTGTCTCAAAGTTAAGGCTCTCAAGATCCAATTCTTAGGTCATTTAAAAGTTTGCCAGGTTGTTCTGAAAAGGTAGGCTGGCTATTCTTTCTTCAAATATCCTAACATTAATTTTTTTTTACTGGATGAAGTTGTCAACCCTAGTGCCAAACCTCTAATTTGAAGGTAGATGTTGCCCAGAGAAAGTTGGCCCAGCTAAAACCCATACACTGCATAGGGAATTGCAATCCGAAGATCGGACAATAGGGTTACACCTTTAAATAAATAACTGAACAATAAAGCTACTATTTTATTTAACAAGCTCTTTAACAGTTATTGTCATTAGAGTTACAATTCAAATGTGGGTGTGAAAGGCCCAACAAATTTTGCTTAGAGCCTTCTTTTTTCATGCTTGAGGTTATTTTACCGACAAAATATTCAAGGCTTGATTTTTCAGCGGATGTATTTATTTAAATGTCCACAGATCCGGAATATGTGACTTGGCCAGATAATGACACTTCATCAGCAGAACTAGAATTAGCTTTAAATATTGGCCAGGAAAAGCTGAAAGTTCGTGACAGAGCTGAGGAAACAGGCCCTCGTCTCCAGCAAGATAGCCCTTCTTATAGACATCAAATGGCAGTGAGGACGTATCCTGAAGCCACAAGACTTTCCAGAGCAGGGTACATACTGGATGTAGCCAGTCAACATTTGTTACCAAGGTTAAAAAATAAAATGCAATCTATTGTATTAGATACAACTATAACAAGCCTGAAATTCTGATAGGAAGTTTTTTATTATGAGCTTGAATTGGAAATATACAGCTCACCTCATACTTTGTTTTTTCATCTGGACATGTTTCAATGAAGCATAATCAATTCTCAACTAGAATGTGACTGTTGTGTTGAATGTTGGATCTCATGTAAATTTTTTCTGTCTAAAGGTTGGTAGACAAATAAATCCTTTTCGTGGTAACTTCAAAATTTATTTTGTTGTCTCTATTTTCCTGAAGGTAGATTTTCCGCCCATATTGCGAGTTTTCCAGTTTTCAATACAACAGTTGGAAATGATTACCCTGACATAATCTAGTATATATATTTTTTTAATCCTTAAATTGGCAGTAATAAACATTGCAAAAACATGGAATGTCCCAGTGCAAGCAATGGTTCAAGTTTTGTATGCTTGGGAAAACAAAGATTATTCAAGCATTACAATTACATTTTTTCAGTTCTTGGTTTTTGTAATATTACTTGTTTTTTCCTGTGTCATTTATAAACAGCGTTCACCTTTATGGGATAAGAAATAACATGTCTACTTCTACATCTCCTGCATTCATGGGCGTAGCGAGGTGGGGTGCGCCTGCACCCAGCTTGATTTTTGACCAATTAATACTAGATATAATAAGATTTTTTCTATCCGAAATTAGGCGTAAAATGTTAAAAATAGATGTAAAAAATAAAAAATAACATTAAATCTGCCAAGCCCAATCGATGTGATATATCAATTTATCAAGTATATGTCCCAGTGGACATAAGCATCACCAGAACGCCAGAAAATTTGAGACCTCTATTATGAAAGGCTAATGCAGCATTCACTTCTTGAATTTCAGCTGAATACCTGAGTTTGTTTTTCGACGCCTAGATGCTTGTAGAAGCTTCGCCTGACCTTGACTCTTCATTGGCCACACACACTTCTGTAATCAATGTCTTTTTTTACAGCCTTATGTTGACCAACACGCACTTACTGTGGTTGTTCAAAGGTTCCCCATGCCTATGTCTCATATTTTCTACTACGTTCAATAGGCTCAAATAATTATCTAATTGACATATTCTTCACTGGAAGATTCTAGACTCATGCTTTAACGTTGAACTGCGCGCATTCGTGTGTGTGTATGCGTAAAAATGGATAAAAGAAAATTCTTTGGCAAGTACCTACACAAGTTGTATCATTGCAATATTATTTTTTCACAGATAGTTTAGAATTCATCACATCCAAAGAAAATATACCCACTATTTACCCACCTAATGATATTGACAACTGGTTCGGGAGAACAGAGCTAATGAGTAAAAGAGGTAAAGTGTAAATTCTGACAAACTGCTGGAGTCCACACGTAAGCTACAATTTCAGCAAAGATGCTGAACATTTAAAACGGAAATTCAAGCATTATTGAATCCAATAGTATTCATCCCGGCTAAAGTATTCCGCAAGACTCGAAGGTGCACTTTGTATATATTGTGTTGTATTCTCCCCACATATTGTGAAGTATGTTAAAGGATCATTCATAGTGAGGTACTTCTAGAAGTTTTTCAAAATGCATGAATTCGCCAAAAACCTTTGTGAGTGCCGCTGACATGTGGAAATTGTGCAGTCAGCACGCTTGTTTTTAAGTGAGGCCCTCGTTAGCCAAAAACTCTTAAGTGTCTATAAGAAGATTGCGGCGGAAAACTTGAAATATTTGTCTTCCATCTTGGATACCATTATCTTCTGTGGCTTGCTTCCATCTTGGATACCATTATCTTCTGTGGCTTGCATGACTTGCATTTAAGAGGTAAAATACTGGACGAATGCATCTTCAGGGAATTGATCCAGTGGAGAATTGATTCCGGTGATATAAGCTTAATACCTCATTTAAACGCCAAGAATGGTACCTATATTTCTCCACAAATTAAAAATGAATTGATTGAATTATGTGACTTGAGGTTAAAAAAATTATTAAATTATTGCGGATGATGTAAAAAATGCCTGCGCATACAATGTATTAGCCGATAAAAGCTGTGACATTTCTGGAAAGAAGCATTGGTGTGCTGTTTTTTGATGAGAAACTGAATAAAATTCGAGAAGAGTTTTTGGGCTTTGTTGAACTGAAATGAATGGATGCCTAATTAATTGCTGTAGAAATTGAGTTTTTTTTAGATAGACATTGACCCGTACAAATGTGTTGGCGAGGGCTATGACGGCTACTCAACAATGGCAAGAAAAATCAACGGGGTCCAGAAACATCTGCGCGAGTTTCTCCCCCTCCAAAGGTATTTACTTCCACTGCGCGAGCCACAAAATCATTCTTTTGGTAAATGATTTGAATAGTGTGTCCGAGGTGAGAAACGCGATAGCTACAATAAAGGATATTAAAACTTTTTTTAGAGAGTCGCCATTGAGACGACAGCACGTCACAAGCATCCCCATGCTCTCCTAAACACATAGTAGCAACAATATAAAACGTATTGGGACATGTAAGAAACTTTATTGGAATTGATGAACGGCCTGGAATTGATTGTCGTAGAAAGAAACGCTGATCTGTTGTCTGCTGCTGCAAGTAGAAGTACTTTCATCTTTTGTTTGTGCCCGATAGAAAAATATTCTATTTATTTGGAACCTGTCGTTAATTCGCTGCAAGCCGTGGTTATAGATTTAATTAAATGCACAACTCATGTTGAAAGCATTAAAAGCATGGTAATAGATCATCGCAAAAAAGGTTGAGATCTCTGAAGCATCATGAAAGAGATGGAGACTATTGCTTCTGAGCTAGGTGTAGAAATCACACTACCAAGAATATCCAATAAGCAGACACATCGAGCTAATCCACAATGTAATCCAGTAGATTACTTTAAAGTGCTCATCATAAATCCGTACTTGGATTCCTTTCACACAGCTTTTTCAGACAGATTTGAACTTAAAATGTTGCATCCTAAGAACCTAAAAACATCTCTCAAAGATGCCCAAGCAACGGCGAGAAAAAATTCAGAATATTACAAAATTGAGGGTTTGTCCACCGAAATTGAACGATGGCACCGTATGTGGATGAAACGAAGTGACAAGAATAAATAAGGTGATTTTGTTAACATCTGGACCAGTGCGATTTTTTCCCATCCATCAAAAAAGCAATTGTAATATGCATGTCTTTACCATGCACTACGGAGACGATTGAACGCACTTTTAGGACCCTAAGAAGAGTGAAGACACGGTGTCGTTCTACAATGACAGAAAATCGCCTTAATGGCCTATGTATGCTCAGTCTGCACAAAAAACTTATTAAAAATTATATTGAAAAATTCAAACAAAGCGCACTTAAAAATGTTCTCAAACGAAAAGGCGAGTTGAACTGTGGGTATAGTTGTACTTCGTTAATAGCTTCAATATAGCTAATAGTTTCAATACAATTAAGTATAAAAATTACGAAGTAATCTTGACAAAAATTTAATCTGCTAAAGCCTAAACATTCTGCAATTATTTCACTATTATTCTCCATACTTCCTCTTCAATAGCACTGTAATTTTCTTCTGGAATATATTGAGGTTAGTTTAAAAAATAAAGGTATTTTGTGTTTTTGATTTGTTCGTTTGGACCCGGAAGGTACAGAGTCGAAAAAAAATTGCATCCCCCTTAATCCAATGCTGGCAACGCACATGCCTGCATTTCATTCCCAATTATTCAAGAGAATTTGTAATCAGTGTGAAGGGTCTATAAAGGAAAAAGCTCAGCATCTTAAGCACAATAGAGTAGTTATTTGTTACAAACCGAGCTTATCTCAGCCATAACGTGGCGTAAAAAAGATATCTATATTTTAAGTGATCTTTAGCCCGAGCAGTTGGCCTTGGTTTTGGTGGGAGAACATCACATTTGTACACAGAAATACATAAAACCATAAACAAAATATATTTATTTAAATTATCAACAACACATAAAAAATATTAAAACAAAACTAGTTAACATTTTAATAAAAGAAAGCTAAAAGTCGCCATGTTGAATCACGCCGAATTGATTGAAATCTTGATATTACTCAGAGAAAGTTCCACTAAAACAACTGTAGATTATTAATGTTACTTTTTAACTTATTTTAATTCGACCCTTAGGTCTTCTTCTTTGCCAAAGCATGTTCTAAATTTACTAAAGTCAGAAATGACCATTTGAAAAAACATGATCTTTTTAGTATGAAAATATTAGGAAAATGCAATCTTACCCATGGAGAGGCTCCCTCGTCCCCTGGGGACCTGAAGCGAATGCTTCGGTCCCCGATTCCAGTCTGATTTTTCGAAAAAAAAAACTCGCGAGTTTATATACGGTAGTTTTTACCTTTCTCTACTCTCAAAATTCGTGGAAACCCTATTTTTATTATCCAACCTTTAGCAATAATTCTGGTTCTGTCAGTATAAGATGTTTGTACGCTTAAATAATCAGTTAGTCAAAGTGTATAATTGTTTACTGGATTATATAAGCTTTCGTAAGTGTCCTCATAGTTTGAAACTTGTGTTTAGTCAAAAGGCAATATTGTTTATTTGGTTATATAAGCTTTCGTAAGTCTGTCCCCATAGTCTGTCCTTAAGGTTTGTAACTGTACCGAAGCTTTCTTTACTGAGTTAAAAATCACATGTTACTATTATTTTTCTCTCTAATGTATCTTAACTTCGTTTTTTAATTCTTCCTGCTGTTCGTCACTGATAAAAAATCATTCTATTATTTCACTGTAAGTTATGACGTTTTCAGCCCGTGTTTACTTTTATTGTTGTATGATATTTATTACTACATCAATCATTGTTTTACTGTGGACTCGCTGCGACCTGCTGATGGTGTTGCTGCTGGTCTTCCTACTCGTGGAACAGAGTTCGTATCCTCGTGTTTAATCGTTGATGTATCTGTACTGATGCTCAGGGTCGTGGATCGTGTCCAGCCGCCGTTGTTCCAGGTAGGCCTTAGTATTTTGGGTATGCCTAAGTCAAGAAACAACACCCAGTTAGGTCCAAGGACAGCTCTATGGTGGGTTTGATGGGATTCCTTCTTGTAGTGTGATTTTGCTCGGCTTGATACATCTGTTAGATGTGAATTGCGCTATTTTGGGAGTTAGGTTAGGGTTGACGTTGGAGATAGTGGTTTTATAGTTGCCTGAGTTTTTTATTTCCTGCTTGTGATGCAGTTCCCTCTGCTGTTGAGAATCTGGACTCTTATCCATGTTATGCTTCCATCACGAGATGTACTTGGTGGTGTAGCTGATCCTGGCAGTTCTTATGTTGTTGTTCTCGTCACCAGATGTACAGGGTGTGCAGTGGGTTTGGGCAGCTTAATCTTGGTCTCATCATGAGGCGTGCGAGGTGTGCAGGCGAGAAGCTGGTAGCTGGTACTTCTGAAACTCTTATTTATCTGATAAGACTGGGAGGATTACTTCAAACATCGGTTCCGGGCCGGTGGTTATATGCCTCGATTTGGGTTTGCATAATATCCTAATATTATCAATGGATAAATCTTTTTTTTAATGGCCAGATTCCTGAGCGTCATTATCTTATTATATAGTTATATTGGGCTTGTTAAAATGCTTTTCGACAACCATCCTAGCTATATTGTTTCTGACTGGACGTATACAGTATCACTCTGAACCCTGCCATCTAGAAGTCCTGGCTTTAGGCCTATTATTGTTATACTATATTCTATTCTTTATTATTTAGTTTTTTTTTCACGTGCACCTATCTGTCTCATATAAATATTTTTTTAGCTAACCTCATGTTGGAAGAAAAAAGGAAATGCTCTTACGTCCCTGGCAGTATGATTCTCGTGGATTATCCACGCCCTTATTGCAATTCAGGTTTCACTGGATTCAAAAAACTCAGTTTAGTTATCTTACCGTATCATTACCATTTGTTTTGAAAAATTTCCATTGCTTGGATAATGTTACAATTTTGCTTCTCCTTCTTTAAAGTCCTGAGTTCGATCGAGTGCGCTCGTCTACACATAAATCGAAAGGGCTTTAAAGATGTAAATACTACTTGGTACAAATATACCTTAATATCATGCAACCTGAATTCCGGATATCATTCCCTCGTGAGGTCCTGATTTTGAGAGCATTCCTTTTCCTGCTATCATTTCCTACCATTGATTCTTCTGTGCATCTTAAACTCTCTGATATTACCTTCCTAGTATCTAAACTATCTGACAAATTTCCCTTGCTACAGCCTACAATAGTTAATTTTACAAAACAATTTCTTTCATTCCTAACAATGATGCATTTAATTCATGTCTTCCCTAATATGTTAATTGTTTGGCAATACCTCATAACTGTTCTCTTGAATTTCTTTAAACAAACTTTTACATTACTTCTTGTCACGTGTAGACTTATTCCCTGCCTTATGTACCTATCTTACCTATGGGTTTAACCTCTCCTTTTTGTCATCTCCTACTCATTTACTTCACTTTTAATTTCCGGTTATGTTCTTAGGTCGGTTCCTAATTGAATTTTAGACTGCTTAAGTTACTTTAACATATCTACACTACCTGATGTGTTTAACCTCTCATTTTAAGTAATCTCCCTACGTAGATCAATCTGTCTCTGTTGGCTTTGCTTGTCAATCGCACAATCGTGTGTATGTGTGTTTCCCTTACTATTGTTCTTCTAGTGTCCTAGTGTTTCCGATGTTCCTTGCTTGTATGTGTTGTCTCTTCGTTATGACCATATTCTACCTATGCGTACGTCTTTCCCTTGGCGGTTTCGCTTCCCGCTTTGCTCTCTCCGCCGGTGGGTTCCTTTCTGGCATCACCATCTCCTCTGGAGGTCCCGGACAGCTCGTCGAGCGGATCGCCTCAATGACGCATTGAAGGAGGTTCAAGGGGGCCCGAGTGAGTCGAGCGGATCGCCTCAAGGAAAGGTTTCCTCCCCTCATCCTGCCAAAGGGGGCCCGGAGTACCTCCTAACACACCCTCTCTAATTCCGTTGCCTCAGAATTTTTCGATCTTAATGTCAATCTTAGAGATAGCCTGTTGGACTCATGAACGACGGCATCAGAAAGTCAGAAAGTGGATTTTATCCTAATCTCTTTTATGGCGTTCCTCTTTTGCCCTAATCACTCCCTAAACCCGGGTATCACTGTTGTTTCTGTGGGTCTCTCTGTCCGTGATTGCTTCTGTGTTCCCTTTGGGTCTCTCTGCCCGTCATTGCTTTGTGTTTTCGTTTGTTTCTTGTTTCTCGGATGGCTATCTCTCTCTAAACGATGTTGTTCCGCATAGTCCTTAACGTCAGTGCCAAGCCGGCAAGGTTTTATGGCCAGTGCCCCAGGATCATTGTGGAGTTCTCTCTCTCTAGTTCATGTAATACCGGGGTGTCCCACCTTCCGACTTGCACATCCCTAGCTTTCTTCCTAGCATGTTGGCGAAGTGTTCAGGCAACTCGCCAAATTGACTAGGGCAGAAACCCTCCCCAAAAGGGTCCTTAGTCCTTCCCAACTTATATCTAATTGTGCGATTGCTTCAATGTTTATTTCTGTGTGTTTTTCTGTCTAACGTCGCCTAGCCAAGATTGACCTAAGTTGCAGCCTATCCTCTTATTTTTATCCTTGTATGCCTAGATACGGATAGTCTTAAGCGATCTAGTTCTCATCTATTTTCTTAATATTTCAAATTCCATATGTGTGTGTGTGTGTCTACTTCTCGACTGGTCACTAGTTCCTACTGACATTGAACGAGGCCTGTAGGTTAAGAGAGCCTAGGCGCCTTTAGATTCTCCAAATCCTTTCCCAAACTCGTCCATTCCAGCAAAAACCACTGCCCGCAGAGTGTATTATTTGTTGTGTAATACTCAGTAATATTAATATTTAATGTAACCCTTGGGTTCCCATCTTCTAGAATTTTCACCCTCTACTTGATCGGATAAAATACCCCACTGATTGTCAAGTGTCCTGAATTTCACCTTTTGAATTTTAAGGGAATAAGTCTAACTGTCTCAGATCATTTCTGCATGCACCTTGTTTCCAAAAACTATCATCTGTATTTCTCGCTAGTTGAGTTCCCTCTTGATTGCGTTAAGTCTCCATTCCCCTCTTTCGTTCGAGTTCTCTCTTATTTGTTCTAATTTCCCATGCCCTTTTTCCGTTCTCTCTCTTACTAAAATGTCGTGACACTTTTATTTGCTAAAACACGCCACTTTTGATAATTGTAACTGTCGTCACTCATTGGGTCCTTAAGTTGTTTATAATTGCTAACATCATTATTATCGCCCTAACTGCTTCCTACTGGATCTATTCCTGTTGGGTTACAGATTGCTTATTTTAACCGCTTTCTAATTATTTACCCGGGTGCACAACTGGCTAGCATCTGATCTATCACTACAGTTTTTTTTAATTATGCTGCCTTATGGCCAAACAATTTTAATTGCATGTGAATGCTTTCAGTTGAAGTACTGTCAATCCTAGTTCACAAGTGAGTTAATCCAAGTATAGATCAACTTTCTCTTCCAGAAATAAACACATTCCAGTCAGAGTTATGGCTGATTTTACTGTTACCTGACATCCTAACTACAGTGTATTACAAATGACATTTAGTTCCTACATGTTGAGTGAGATAGTTACTTCTTGTATTTTAAAGTATTTAAGTCCAAAAAAGAAATTAAATGGTCTTCAAGATGGCGGGTTAGCATTCCTTCTTGATGGTAAGTCCATATTTTGTTTTTCCAGAAACTACTATTTCCTGTATGGTCCGTGTATACCTGGCATGAACTCTACCATCATTTTTGCTCTATCATTACCATTATGTTTATTATTATTACTTATTATTATTACTATTATTATTATATTTTATTATTATTATTATTATTATTGTTGTTGTTGTTGTTGTCGTCGTCATTCACTTACATGATTGTTACCTAAGTTTCATAGTGTTTATTATTATTTTTATTATTTATTATTATTATTGTTATTATTATTATTATTATTATTATTATTATTATTATTATTATATGATTTTTACCCAAATTCCATAGTGTTTATCATTATTATTACTGTATTATTATTATTATTATTATTATTATTATTATTATTATTATTATTATTATTATTATTATTATTATTATTGTTATTCTCATAATGGTCGCTTCATTTATTTTCACATTATTTATTATTATTATTTTGGTAGTCCCGTATTTAATTTAGTAATATTGTCTCACTAACAGTAATTGGTTTTGATCTGTGTTATTATTATAGGTTTTTATTTTTATTGTTTTTTGAAAGTAATTTTTCCTTTAACGTTTATCTCATGTATGGATAATCTCCTCTTGGCCTAGCCACTTATCTATCCATGTCCGCATAATTTTTTTTTATCCCTAACTCTTGATTTTTTGCTGTAAAATGTTCTAACATGCTATAGGTGCTCGCCTACCATATAACATATCAGGTTACGATTCCAGAAAAAATCCGTATAATTTCTCAGTTAATCGTCTCAGGTCCTGTCTTGAAATTTGAGGCACTGTTGTGTTTTTAAATCTCAAAGTGTTTTAAATAACTTAACCATTATCATCATTACCATTTATCCTAAATATTACTGATATAATTTTATTATTAAATTATTCGTAGTTTTATCCGTGTTTATTATTATTTTATTAAATTTCCTTTTCCCCTTTTTCCCCACTAGTCTTCTTAATTACTTATTACTTGCCAGCCACCATGCTGTTCCCTGAACCATACGTGGGCTAAGATTAGCTTCTATCGTGTTGTTTAGAGTTAAACTTAATTATTAATTCCATAATGGATCCACCCGTGTACTTATCAATATCCGTGCTTTTTTGTTCCTCTAAATGCAACTATTCAGTCTGAAAAAACGGTTAATCAATGCTTCATTCATTTTTTTTTTGATTCTCTGAGCAACTTCGAAAATTTATCTAGAGAGCACATACCTATTATTATTATTATTATTATTATTATTATTATTATTATTATTATTATTATTATTATTATTATTATTATTATTATTATTATTATTATAATTATTGATACTTATTATGTTTGTTTAAATGGTCACTGTATACTTTTTTTATCCGTAAACATCAATTTTTTGGGGTTTGGTCTGACGCTGTTTGCTGCCGTCACCTAAACGCACTCCCTTTGTGTTTTGTTTGTCTCTGCGCCATCTTGTTTGCTTCAAAATCATTTCCTCTATGCACACCGTAGTCCAGAAAAAAAAATTATACGTTTGAGTTTCAAAATTTGCAAATCTAATTCGAGGAGCGGCGTGTAATGTTACATATAATCCCTTGGGCTTATTTTTCGTAATGATGCTATATACAGAAATGATTCATTCGGCAAAGATTTCATTAATGTTACGTTTTCCTGATAGAAGATATAAGTATGCCATTAGTTCATGACATACATCCAACATAGAGAAAGTTATCATAATATGAAACATGAGATATTGCCACAACACAAAAATTAAAATAATTCCATTACTACACTAACATGAAATAAACTTCCTGTAACTCAAACAGTATAACCCTACAAATATTAAAGCTCTGTCAATCAAAAATAAACATCTAATATAACTTTAAAAAATCTGTATAAATTATAACCCAAAAAAATAAACATCGACAACACCAAAAAATAATACACAATAATGAAAATAAAATCCTAAAGCCAATCCTATACTTATTAATAACCTACAGTTGAATTCCTGGTCTCTCTCATGTTTATATTACCTGTTTACTAAAAAAAAAACAAGGACATAGAAAATTCATTTTATGGTTAGCATTAATTGTGATGTTTTTCAAAATCTCCTGTAAACAAAATATAGATGATTAATTTGTAATTGCTGTATTTGTGTGATATTATTACGAATTGAAAGTTAATTTTTGGAGTCTAGGGTTCGCTTCCTTATCCGTGAGTATTTTTTTAGTAATTCTGCCCGAAGGCAGGACCTTCACTGCAATCATAGCATTTTCATGCTATGCTTGCAGCTTTACTAGGGAATTGTGTAGGTGTGGTAGCTTCCCGTTGCTTTCCACACCGGTGATGATGATAATGATAAGGATGATGATGATGGCCATATGATTTCGGGGACCGTTTGGGCCTTAAAGTTTTTCTGACATTTGTCTTACAGGTGAGGAAAAACCCCGATAAAAACCTCACCCAGAAAAACTGCCCCGACCGGGGATCGAACCCGGGCCCGCTGCGTGACAAGGCAGCACGCTACCTCGAGACCACAGCGGTGGACTCCATGAGTATAATAGAATATTATACTCACGAACACCAGCCGTCTGCCAGCCAGATTGTTACAAACCGTGCGTATCTCAGCCTTAAAGTAGCGTAAAAAAGGTCACTATATTTTAAATGATTTTTGGCCCGAGCGGTTGGCCTTGGTTTTGGTGGGAGAACATCGCATTTGTACACAGAAACACACGAAACCATGAACAAAATATATTTATTTAAATTATCAACAGCACATAAAAAATATTAAAACAAAACTATTTTAATAAAAGAAAGCTAAAAGTCGCCATGTTGAATCGCGCCGAATTGATTGAAATCTTGATATTACTCAGAGAGAGAGAGAGAGAGAGAGAGAGAGAGAGAGAGAGAGAGAGAGAGAGAGAGAGAGAGAGAGAGAGAGAGAGAGAGAGAGAGAGTTCCACTAAAACAACTGTAGATTATTAATGTTACTTTTTAAATAATTTTAATTCGACCCTTAAGTCTTCTTGTGTGCCAAAGCCTGTTCTAAATTTACTAAAGTCAGAAATGACCATTTGAAAAAAACATGATCTTTTTAGTATGAAAATATTAGGAAAATGCAATCTTACCCATGGAGAGGCTCCCTCGTCCCGTGGGGACCTGAAGCGAATGCTTCGGTCCCCGATTCCAGTCTGATTTTTCGAAAAAAAAAAAAACTCGCGAGTTTATATACGGTAGTTTTTACCTTTCTCTACTGTCAAAATTCGTGGAAACCCTATTTTTATTATCCAACCTTTAGCAATAATTCTGGTTCTGTCAGTATAAGATGTTTGTACGCTTAAATAATCAGTTAGTCAAAGTGTATAATTGTTTACTGGATTATATAAGCTTTCGTAAGTGTCCTCATAGTTTGAAACTTGTGTTTAGTCAAAAGGAAATATTGTTATTTGGTTATATAAGCTTTCGTAAGTGTGTCCCCATAGTTTGAAAAACGTGTTGATATGAAATCACTTTTTGGTCCATCATATTCTATTTTACTATAATTTTTTTCCTTGTTTTTTATTTTTAAAAAACCCTTGTATGAACTCTGAGTATGACTCCAATAAGCATTATAAATGTGATTATTTATTTCCTATCTTCTGGTATAATAAACAAGTATATTTTTTAAAGTTTTTTTATCATATTTTTATTTTAATTGCTGGTGGTTGGGTTAGCCCTGTCGATGGTCAGCAACATTATTTTAGTGGAGAGGAAATAACAAAATATGGCTAAGAAACCCGAAATTCAGTGTTGAGTGAATTGCATGATGCTAATCCTGGAACTCTCTGTATGATAGTCAAACTGCTGGACAGTTATGTAGTAATAACTACTCAGTTGGACTCGGCCTCGTCATAGATGTTTTTGTACTAAGTGTATTTATGAGGACATTTTAAGTCAGCCGGTCTCCTTGTACTTTATGGACAAGAGTGAACTGATATAAGGTACCACACAATACAGCAATGTCAGTAAAGTAGTCTGATCATTTGAAAAATCAAACGCATTATAAATGGCATTGTATCTGCCTAAGGTGAAACCGAAAAGTGGAGAGACTGGCATCCAATTTAAATGGATCTTCTCATCGAAAGAGAACATCTTTCCTCAACAGTCACCGATTTTTAAATGTTTTCTCCCTATGGAGGACTCCTAAACTCACACACAAAAGCTAAATGTGAAATATAGTAAACAAAAAGAATACATACAATGAACACTATTTGTTTCATATGTTAATGGAAACATGTGATCTACAACTTTTTTAATATTATTAGCTGGTTTCAATAGTAGGAATGTAATTTGTATGTGTCTTTCCACTGCACTTTCCATGCTTCGAGTTCCACACTGGCTAGATAGATGGTTTTAAAGTGGTACATTTACAATTTATCCACCACTTCAGCAGACCACTTTATGTAGATGTCTTGTATTGAGAAGTGTAGGATGAGTGTAAGGGTCGAATCTTTGAACGCATTAGACTGCAAAAGGCGTTCTCTGCTTTGAAAGTTTTATCCTAATACAATTTTGCTTACTCAGAAATCTATTCATGCGATAATAATTCGTAAGCTTAACTTAAGATCATAGCTTAAGATAGAAACTTATCGTGAGAATCCCGAAAGGTACCGATGGTAACCGATGTAGTTTGAAACCTTGCCGCTTTATCCAAGATGTCGGAACCTTGGAGGACGTCAGATGCATGTGGTTTTCGGTATACGCGGAGAAGAGGAATTTGATCGAGTGCTACCCAAAGAATTCAATTGGAAAGAACAGGGGAATCGGCGTCCCCGTCGTCGGTCGAGTTCTTCGTTCGTCTTATAATGTTGCGCGACGCAGACGTCGTTGTATACGGTAATATTTGCGGGACGCAAAACGTAAATGCCGTTCCTCTCTAGCAGACGAAAATAAAGGAAGTGGTTTTATCGCTGAGAATTGAGAGTGATTGTATGGCCAATATTACGAAAACGAGCACGTTCCATGCATGACCAGTTTGTGGGTAGTTTAAAGTCGGGATCTTTGCACTTGCTCACGGTGAGTCAGCTCACCAGTGAATTGGAAGTAAGTTGAGTAGGAGAATAAAGTATTTGCATTTGTGCGACCCTAAGTTTATATTAAGTGAAATTTTTAATGAACGTGGACACTATGAAGTTTATTTTATTTATTAATAGAGTTAGAATTTAACTCCTCCCCTCATAATTGTAGATATCTCGAAGACTAGTTTTGGTACTTCTTTGTATCATCTTCAGTCTATCCAGCTGTTGAATTAGCAGTCAGTTATCTTGTCGGTAGCTTGCAGGGTCCCTCTGTGGAGGTGACTGAATTGAACTTCCTAATTAAATTTTTTTCTCCCGGAATTTAAAAATTTTATAGATTTTCCCACTAGTTTCTTTTTCTGGGATGTGAATTTTCTCCCAAAAACTGTGAGTTTCCCTTGATTTCGTTATATACTGTTTCAATAAATTTGGTTTTTGCTTCAGTTATATTGTTTACTGACAATGACAAGTGGCAGCTATTTCCCAAGGTGCTCCTTCAAACTTGTATTCAAGTTCCTTTTTGTTTTATTATTTTCACAATCTTTACAATCAATTTTATAAACCCTTCATTAATCTATTCATTTTTGCTGGTTTTAATTAATCTATTCAGGCTATAATCGTTATTTGATACTAATTTAATGTTAAATTTGCTGAACATTTTTTGAAACTCATTGTTTGCCAAAAGGTGGATATTTAAATTTCCTAAATTTTTACTAATTTCTTTATTGGTTTGAAGAGTACTTTCATTTACGAAAATACATTATGAAGTAACATTATGTGGTTCTATTTAATAAATAAGTTTGGTCTGCCTTCATCTTACCTCAAAATGCAGAATCTGTACCAACTGAAGATGAAGCTATGAAGCTTTGAAACAACTAATTATGAGTCAAGATGAAGGCAGACCAACTTATTTATGAAGTACTCTCATTTATCAATTTTTGTTTTTTGAATCTATTAATTTTCTTATGAATCATCTCTACTTCAAAACCATTCTCTTTTGCTAGCTTTAATATGTTATTTTCCCTGTATTAAAATTCTCTTGACTCATGGGGATATTTACAAATCTTTGTGTTAAACAATTAAAAACTGCCTGATGTGGTTGAAATGTGTTGCTTTAATATTATTATCAGTGTGTTTCTTTTCTCTAAATTCCAAATTATATATTTATTTTTTCTTCATTTCTGATCAATTTTAGGTCCAAACATGCACTGACAGTTATATTAAAGTAACAGGTTTCAACCACATTGCACACAAACAGGCAGTCTTTAATAGTTTAACACATAGACTTGTAAACACCCCCATGAGCAAAGAAAATTTTAATACAGAGAAGAAACATATACTAATGATAGCAAAAGAGAATGGTTTTGAGGAAGAGATGATTCATAAGAAAATAAATAGATTAAAAAAATTAATATATGAAAGTAGTCTTCAGACCAATAAAGAAATTAGTAAAAAATCCAGGAAATTTACATACCTCCTTTGGCATACAATAAGTTTAAAAAAAATTGTCAGCAAATTTAACATTAAATTAGCATCAAATAATGATTATAGTCTCAATAGATTAATTAAAACCAACAAAAATGAAAATATTAATGAGGGTAACAAATCAGGGAATTATAAAATTGATTGCAAGAATTGTGAAAAAATATACATAGGTAAAACACTCTGCAGTAGCTGCACATGCATGGTCAGGAAAACACAGAATTGAAACATAGCCAAATTATTGAAACAGTTAGATAAATCTAAGGGACTCAGAGTTTGAGAGAAAATTAACATCCAGAAAAATAAAAGGATAATCATGAATTTTGAATTTCCTGGGAAATAGATTTAATTTGGAAGTTCATCAGTCAACCAACAGAGGGAGCAGGAAACAACCTACAGGATTGCCAACCACCAATTCAAAGTTAGATAGAACCTGAAGATGATACAAAGCAATATCAAAACTAGTTTCGGAATTGTGCGGAATTACAACGTATATAGAGAAAGATTTTGCATTTAGATCGGTACTTGCTCAGGTAGCTCAGTTGGTAGAGCACTTGGTCTAGAGAACCAAGGGTCGCGAGTTCAAGTCCTGGTCTGAGCATATAATTTTTCTCTTCAAATATGATTTATCCATCATTGAGATGTATGAAATTAACAATAAGAACATTGAAAAAAGCCGTACTGGCATTTATAATGTAATAATAATAATAATAATAATAATAATAATAATAATAATAATAATAATAATATATAATAATAATACTTTATTTATTCTGGCAGAGTTAAGGCCATAAGGCCCTCTCTTCCACTCAACCAGCACAAATACAAATAAATATTCGACAAATATAGATATACACTATACTAATTATAAACAGTTTAAGATACAATAAATGTAGCAATGTAAATGTCATGTACAAACAACATTTTATAGGGTAATAACAATAATGATACGATAATAATAATAATAATAATAATAATAATAATAATAATAATAATAATAAATATAAATGATACATTATACGGGAAACACCAATTAATATATATCTTACACTGGATAATAATGAAGTCTAGTTTAGAGCAAATATAAATTTAGATTTCTTTTAAAAGATGCCAATGTCCGGCAGCCCCTTATTTCTTGTGGTAGGGAATTCCAGTTGCGAGAAGTGGAGATGGTATATGACATGGAGTGATGTGATGTCCTATGTTGCGGTATATTAAGTAGGAGACTATGTTGTGATCTTGTGTTTAGGTTATGGTTTGAGGATAGATACTGGAAACGGGATGATAAATAATTGGGAATCGAGGTATGTAGGATCTTAAATAGGAGAATTAGACAGTGCGATTTTCTTCTCTCTTTTAGATGTAGCCATGACAATTCGTGGAATAATGGAGAAATGTGATCGTATTTTCGAACATTAAATATGAATCTGATACACATATTATGGACACGCTGCAGTTTGTCCGACAATCCGTCACTTATGTCAGTTAGTAGAACGTCATAGTAGTCAAAATGCGGCATCACTAAAGTTTGGATTAAAATTCTTTTAAGAGTTGTAGGAAGAAAATATTTAAGTCGCTTTAGGGAATGCATTATGGAGAAGATCCTTTTAGATGTTTGTTTTACTTGCTCATGCCATTTTAAATTAGAATCTAAGTTCCCAAGTTTTTAACGACGTCGGTATAAGGAATTTGTTTGTTATCTAATATGACAGCCGGCATATTGCCATTGTTTATGAGGTGTAATAGCCTTGGATGTCCGATAATTATTGCTTGCGTTTTGTTTACATTTAGTTTCAGCCCATATTGTCTGGACCATAAAGATATATGCCTGAGGTCAGTGTTTACTTTGTCAATATATTCATTAATTTCGTCAGGCCTAAAGTGTGTGTAAATCTGTAGGTCGTCGGCGTAAAGATGATGCTTGCAGTTTTGTAGTTTCTTCGTCACGTCATTAATATAAATCGAGAAGAGAAGAGGAGCGAGGACGCCGCCTTGAGGTACCCCTTTCCTCACCAAGCGCCAGGAAGAATGCGATTATTAACAGAAACTGATTGCTGACGATTAGTGAGATAAGATGCAAACCAATCAAGGCAGTTTTCGGACAGATGTAGTGTCTTTAGTCTCGCTAGCATTAAGTTTATATCTACTGTGTCAAAGGCTTTGCTGTAGTCGAGTAGGATTATTGCGGTGAGTTTGCTTTTGTCCATTGAGTCTCTTATGTCCTCTACAATGTCAAGTAGTGCAGTACTTGTGTGATGTCCTGTTCTAAAACCAGACTGATGTTCATCAAGTAAGTCGTGTGTGGTGAGGTAGTCTGTTAACTGTGAGTGTATTATGTGTTCCAGTGCTTTAGATAAACAGGGAAGAATACTAATTGGTCTATAATCATCGAGTGTTGTGGGAGTGTTTGATTTCGGTGTAGGACGAACTAGAGCCATTTTCCAGAGTCTGGGATAAGTCCCGGTCATTATAGAGGCATTAAAAATGTGGGTTATTGTTGGGAGAATAATGTCTATTATTTTTTGCAGGAGAGTTATTGTTATATTGTCTATTCCTTGTGCTTTAGATTTAATACGTAATACTGCTCTTTTGGCGTCATCAGGTGAGATATAGGAAAAATAGAATTTGTCTCGGGTAGGTTGGGAATATGACATTAGTTCATCTATTGTCTGTTGTTTGGGTTGTGAGGTGTTGTCAGAAGGGAGGCGGGTAAAATGGTCATTCAACTCATCTAGTGGTAGATCAGCTGTTTCTACCTGTAGTTTATTTTGACAGAGGCCTATTGATTTTAAATTTTTCCACATGTCAGCTGAGTTGGACATAGATTGTGTAATAATAGTATGGGCATATCTTAGTTTTGCATTCCTTATAGTTTGGTTGACTTTATTCCTCAGATGTTTGTATGTCTGTAAGTCTGTCAGTTCTTTGTTCCTCCTGTATTTCCTGAATGTTACATCTCTCTCAGTCATAAGCAAGCGGATATTATCAGACATCCAGGGTGCAGGTGGTCTGTTTATACGTCTAGTCTTGATAGGTGCGTGTTTGTCATACAATTGTAAAATCATGTCATTAAAATTTTCAACTTTCTCGTCTACAGTTCTAAGTGTCCATATGTTGTTCCAAGGTAGTTTTGCAGCGTCATCAATTAATTGCGCATAATTTATATGTTTCAAGTCTCTGTATGTTACAAGTCTAGGTCTACGTTTAGAGCAAAGGAGTGAATACTCAATGTATATTAAGTCATGTGCAGAGATAGAGATGCCTGGAGCTTCTATCTGTCCACTAGTTATAACTTTTTGAGGATTATTTGTTATAATTAAGTCTAGTAGTGTGTCAGAATACCTAGTATAATGGGTTGGTTCTGAAGGCAGTATTGTCATATTGCATGACTGGAACATTGTCTGTAGTTGTATAGTGTTGTAAGAATTTGTGGCTAATAGGTTCGTGTTGAAGTCTCCTAGTACAATTACATGTTCATAAGATGGTATCAGATTTTGGAGAACTGTTTCAATGTCATGCAGGTGACCGACATTTGGGGGCTTATAAACTACTCCTAATTGACCTCGCCGGGAATCGAACTTGCGACCTCTTGTATACGAATCAAGCCACCAAGCACTGAGCTATTCTTTCGTTCCTAATAACAACTGGAACCGCTTTCTCACTTCATATACAGGATCGAGCAACAGCTGCAACGAAAGCCATGTACGATATCCCAAAACTCCAAAGACTATCCCTCTCAACTGCAATGAGACTCTTCAACCTTAAAGTAATGCCGGCCGCAACATACGGAATACAGCTTATATGGAATTACTTGACAGTGAAAAATCTTAAGAAACTGGAGAACGTTAAATCAAGGTTTCTCAAAAGAGCACTGTCAATTTCAAAATATACAAGAAATAGTTATGCCTATACAATAGCCCAGGAATCCTTCTTCATCGAAGATATTAGACACTGTTTCAGACTACCGGAAACGCAAGCATACAGAATCGTCATCGAGGAGAGACAGAACAAAGCCTCCCAGATACCGACAGAAATTATGGAAACAGACGCAATGAAAACAGAAACCTGGAAGCAACCGAATTTCGAACTTCGACACCTGTACACACGTTTCGCAGCCCATGGATTTCATGGGAATATATGCCTGAACAACATGTACCATGAACCCAAGGAGGACTGCATCTGTAAATTATGCAACTATCCATGTCGAAAATATCATCTAGCGAAGTGTAAAAACAGGACTCTGCCTCTAAACAATTTAATTAAAGACTGGTAAAAAGCTAAATTTAATTTGATGTACACATTGTGTTTAATAAATATATTATAAACTACTCCTAATAAACATTTCTGCATTTTCACTCTAATTTCTATAAATAGGTATTCGGGTCGAGACGAGTATTCACTAGGGGAATGGGATACAATTTTCGGTTGTAGATCGGAACGTATATACATCGCCACGCCGCCTCCATTTTTCCCGAATCTGTCATTCCTAATCAAGGTGTAATTTTGCATGTTTACAAGAGAAGAAGAATGTATAATTCCCAAATATGTTTTCTTAATAGAGGAGCCGCCATTTGCAAAGATAGAAGCAAAGGCTGCATAACATTTGCTGGGTGGGAATTACAACGGATATAGAGAGAGATTTGCATTTAGATCAGTACTTTCTCAGGTAGCTCAGATGGTAAAGCACTTGGTCTAGAGAACCAAGGGTCCCAGGGTCAAGTCCCGGTCTAAGTGTATAATTTTTCTCTTCAAATATGATCAAAACTAGTGTTTGAGAAATCTACAATTATGAGGTGATGTGTTAAATAATAAGTCTGTGTTTGTGTATTATGTATATGAGAGAAGATGATGATAAGAAGGTAAAACCCTGTGCCAACATTTCGGCTACTGTTGTGGAAAAACACCAAGGGGACTATCAGTCTTAACGTACCCAACTCCTCATCCAATGGAAGAATCGTTATCAACACTACCACATGCCTTCTCAACATATGTACTACAGGGGTATTTGCAATTTTATTCAGGAACATTGTGCACAATCTGGTGATTAAAAATTGTACACCACCACGATTCTTGGCCATGAAATTGAAATTTTCGAATTAAATTAACAATTAAAATTTTCAACATTGCGGGGTATTGAATCCACGTCTACTAGTCAAGAAGCAGGCACATTACCACTTGAGCATGGTATGTGATATAACAAATGTTTTATTCCATTCATAAATATTAAGAAATATTTTGATGCTTTTATTTAAATTAACACTTTCCAAACCTGGATAGAATTTAATTAAGAGAGATAAATTATTGTCCAATTTCTTTCTTAAATAAAGAAATATATTTAGTCATTTCAATAAAAAGTCCATTCAACTACTTGTATATGTGTCACATACAATAGGCCCTATAGTATCACATTTTAGCACATTTTTCAAAGTTTTCGTGCCTCCTCAGTGAGACATGCCACAGTTTGAAAACCCCTGTTATAAGTTATTACTGTATGTCCAAAATGAAATATGCTAGAATTACATATATATGAACTTTAAATATAGTTGCAGAAGGAATGAAACTCAGAAAGCAATATGTAGAGGTCCCACAGTAGCAGCAGATTGGATGCCACAAGAAGCTTGTGCTGATGATATATCTACTCCATGTCCACCTACGACCTACAGATCAGCAGATGGTTCATGTAACAACCTACTACACCCTTACAAGTGGGGTGTGGCAATGAGACCCTTCCGGAGGACTCTACCTCCTGATTATGGAGATGGTATGTAAAGACTAACTTTTTTATCATCAAAATTGATAGGAATATTTTTTTATTAAGTACTTTAATTCAAATATAACCTCATCTCATATTTTGTGTTTTCATCTGAACATGTTTTTACAAAGCATCATCATTTCTCAACTAGAATCTGGGTATTGTCTTGAACATTGGATCTTCTTTTCTGCTGGTGGTTGGCAGATGAACCTCACAAATAAATCTGTTTCCCTGAGAACATCAAATTTCATTACTTTTTTAGGAATTCACACTATGAAGTATATTGATTTAGGTAACCTTTTATCACTCACTTTATATTTTTCTTCTTTTTTTAATACCAGTTTCAGAACTTTACACTTCAGTAATATCGTGACCATTGTTCTGTCATCTTGAAGACCTGCCTCTCGCTCCTTCTGTTGGTAGACTGAAAAACCTCAAAATCAGGTCATTTTCCCCAGGAATTCATTTCTCCTTTTCATTTTTTAATGTAGATTTCTTCCAAAACAGTGAGTTTTTTTGGGTTTTTGTATTTGTTTTAATTATTTAGCCTTCCTATCAATAAGATGTTTTTCCGACCATTCATGGGCAGCCACTGCAGATTTTTCTACTTCCCCTTTCTTGACATTCCTAAGATGTTCTTTCACTTTGGTTTTCAAATTTCTCTTAGTTTTTCTTATGTACACTTTCTCACATTCTTCGCATTTAATCTGATAAATTCCTGATTTGTTTTCGTCTTCTGTTTTCTCATTTTTGTTAGATCTAATTAATCTAATGATGCTATAGTCATTTTTCGGTGCCATCCATATGTTGAAGTATTAAAAAAAATTGATACTTATGGTGCTTCAATGGATGATATGTGAATTTCTTGAAGTTTACATTTTCTTCTTTTTCTTTTAGAAGAGTTCTTTGTTTAATAATTTGTTGTCTGTTGAACTTGTTTATTTTCTTGTATATTATTCTTTCTTCAAATCCATTCATTGTAGCCATGTTGATTATGTGTTCTTCTTCTTTTTCGTAATTTTCTTTGTTAATGGGTATGTTCACTAATCTACTGTGTCAAACAATTGAAAACTGCCTCTTTGTGAGCTATGTGATTGAAACCTGAAGCTGTTGTATAGTTATCTATTGTGTCTTTTTTCTGTATATTACAATTTCTATCTTATTTTCTTCATTCCTTCCTAAGTTAAGATTTAAAAATGATATTTCTCTATTAATTTTTGTTTCCATAGTGAACTTTATAGTTTGACTTTGAATGTTCAATAATTTCAATGTATCATCTATCTGTTTATGATTAACTATTGCAATTATGTCATCCACATATCTGCACCAGAACTTGAAAATTAAATGATGTCCACTAATTATCTTAATTTCTAAATTCCTCATGAATAGATTGGCTAAAAATGGAGACAAAGGGTTTCCTATCGAAAGTCCTGAATTCATGACAACTTCAACCCCCCCCCAAAAAGAATTGTACTAGTGTGTCAAGAAACTATAAACTTACATGGTATGAATGGTCTTAAGAAATTTCTTGGATGTTAGTAACGGAAGTACATGGCTTCAAGAATGAAGTGTCTGAATAAAGAGGGAATAATAGCAGACTTATATGTGGATAATTTATCAGATGTTTTTGAATTTGAATGTATTGACAATGATGACAATTCAAGTGATTTACTTATCTCTAATACAAATGGAACTTCAAGTTCACAGACCATAACTCGAGTGAGAGTGAACATAATGATAGTGAAAACAGTGATCAATCAGTGTGTGAATTATATTGGAGTAAAACTGACAGGGCACCAAACAACAAACCTTTTTTAGGAAAAAGTGGAGTTTATAAAAGCGTGGATCAAGCTGACCAATATCTTAGCTATTACTCTTTCTTGCAGAAGACAGTTAAATGGTCTAAAAAGTAGTATTATATCTTTTAAACTGGTTCTTTTTTCAATTCATTTCTTATGTACAAAGTTGTGAATTCACAAAGGATCCCATTCAAAATGTTCCTTTTATAATTGTCTAGGGATTGAATCAGTGAAAAGGAAGAAACAGCTGGTATACTTGACGTAAATGGTGATTTACAACAGGCAGATAGTAAACCTACACCAAGGGGCCCTCCAGGCAGATTGTCTGGAAATTTCAAGAAACATAAACTGTGTAAAATTGTTAGTGGTGGACAAGGAAAATAATTTCCAGTTAGGCAGTGTCATGTTTGTTTTGCACGCAAAAAAAGAAGTGAATTTTGTGTTGTTCCACTTCTTCGAGAGATACCACACAGTAAAACATTATTAGTTCACAAGACGTCAAAATATAAGTAAAACTACCAGCATGAATTTCTAGCGAGTCATCAGAGAGTGTGCGGAAACTTGGATAAAGAGACAAACTGGCCAGGCGGCTTGACCATTTAAACCTGACTTCAGTTTTGACCTGGTGGTAATGTGTTAATTTTTTTTAATTTGTCCGGGAGGTTATTTATATAAGCACTGAAGAGGGTTCTGCTAGTGACTACTCCGTTGGTCTGTAAATAGGGCACTATACAATATCCGTATTTAGTGGCATCTAATGCTGGGAGATTAATGACTTGATCCACTGAAGCATCCTACTGTTTATAACTAATTGTTCCAAATGAGTTCATTCCTGCATTCCTGATTGTAGGAGCCTTTGAGACCTACAAAAACTGTCAGGGTGCTCATGTTATTATTGAAGGTTTCTTTGACAGCTTGGGTGAATTTTATTAACTGATGGGATGTTGATAGTTTAGGTCTAAAGCCTGCTTGTTAATAGTGTTTCAGTCTAACTGACACCATTCCTTCCATCACCTTGTGTAGGGCTGATGTTAATGAGGTTGTTATGGGTGTTTGCCTGCTTCACAGTTGGATTCAATGTAATTATTTATGTCAATAAACTTATATTCTGTTGTTAATTTCATAGAAATACATTGTTTCAGGAATTTCAACACCACGTTTGGCAAAAGATGGCAGTGCTTTGCCTTCAGCCCGTGATGTAAGTGTAACTGTACACAGGCCTCTGTATCATGATGACCCTCACTTCACTGTCATGCTGGCCGTCTGGGGGCAATTCATTGATCACGATATCACTGCTACTGCACTTAACATAGGTAACAATGGTGGTGCCATATCTTGCTGTGAAACGGAAGATTTGCATCCAGAGTGTTTTCCAGTACTTCTTGATATGGGAGATCCATATTTCCATCAGTTCAACATGACATGCATGGAATTTGTGCGCAGTGCACCAGCACCCATGTGCACTCTTGGTGAGTGGGTTCTAAATAACTTAAAATTAAAAAACTTCTCCAGTATTGATGATTATTATTTAATCATTTCATTGCTGGATTATTTTTTAAAATGGTGACTGCTTTTAAGGGTATTTTGGCTACAGACTCACATTTTAGGATGAATTAGACACATTTGAGAAAATCATCATCATCATGGACAAATTCGTTTTTAGGCCATGTGGCCTGTACGGTAAACCTAGCGAAGATGGTCTTGATCTTTCCACCGATGTTTTGGTCTTCCTTGGTCCCTATGTCCAGTTGAGGTATATTGGAATGCCAATTTTGGAAGTCTATTTCTTGTCATTCTCCTCAGGTGATTTTTCCATTCTTGTTGGTATCTTTGTATATCTTCATTTAAACTTGTTACTCCAAGTTTTCCTCTGATAATAGTGTTCCTTTGGTGATCCAGTCTATTAACTCCTAACAATGACCATAAGTAGCGCATTTGGCTTACTTGAAGTTTATGAGAGTTTCTTTTATTTAAAATCCAAATTTAACTTCCGTATTTTAGAGCAGCTTTTGATGTGATGTTATGTAATCTAGTTTTGTCTCTGTCCTCATCTGTTTACCAAAATGTCTTCGTATTACCGCATTCATTTTATTATATTTTTGTAATTTTGTATCAATGTCACTCTTATACTCTGCAAATACACTTCCTAAGTAAGAGAAATCTGACACTTGTTCTATAATTTTTCCATCAATCTCAATTTTCACCCGTTGTATGTTTTTTCCACACATTGCCATTGTTTTCGATTTTGAAGTGGAAATTTTCATATTATATTTGTTGGCAATTTTGAATAATTGATACGCTGCTATTTGTAAGCTATCTTTGGAATCTGATAATATTATTTGATCATCAGCATATAATATTGTTTGAATTATTTTATTCCTAATTATTGAAATTCCACTATTTACTGTTTGTTTCCATTCTTGCACTATTCTGTTAATATATATATTAAATAAGAGTGGAGATAGTCCACATCCTTGTCGAACACCTTTGCTTGTGTTTATGTGTTCTGTTATTTCTCCATCTGGTAATTTAATTTTGAGTTTAGAATTTTGATATAAGCTTTGTATGGCTCGTATTACATATGAGTGTATATGTTCTTCATGCAGTATCTGCCAAAGTTTATCTCGGTTTACATTATCATATGCCTTTTCATAATCTATAAATAGTATGTATAATGGGAGATTAAATTCTCTCCTTTTTTCCATAATTTCATTTGAGAAAATATCTAAGTAAAATAGATGTTTAGGTATAATTAATCAAATTTTCAAACCATTATTAATACAGAAACAAACTCAAATAAAATTATATAATACATGGCAAGGCCTGACCTCACTTATGCCTGTGAAGCATGGACTGTGTGAAAATATGACAAGAAAAGGATAACAGTTAACAGATGAGATTTATGCATCAAACTAGAGAATCAAATGGCATTGATAAATTAATCAATATGATACTTTTTAAGAAATTAACACTATGAGGTATTATTTATTTAACTAAAATTTTATCACCTTACCTCATATTCTTCTTCTTCTTAGACTGGTTTTAGAATTTGCTTCACAGTTTCCATCCTCAAGACAATGACAAAACAATGGTCGTGAGTTCAAATCCCGACTCAAGCATTCTTTTTTCTTTTCATATCATATTTGCCTTCATTGCCAAATGTCAAAAATATATTTATAATATCTATATATACAAGCGTTACTGCTATAAAGTAAATATTCTCTTTAATAATTTGCTTAACTGTTAGGTTAGCCGCTAGATGGCAGTTGAATGATATTTCCGCTACCTCTTGTGTGAATTGAGAATACTACATGTATAAGAAAATTGTATGTTTGTCTTGGAATTCTTGGGTAGCTCAGTTGGTTAGAGCGCTAAAGGTACAAACTTTAGAGACTCGAGTTCAAATCCCGACTCAAGCATTCTTTTTTCTTTTCATATCATATTTGCCTTCATTGCCAAATGTCAAAAATATATTTATAATATCTATATATACAAGCGTTACTGCTATAAAGTAAATATTCTCTTTAATAATTTGCTTAATTGTTAGGTTAGCCGCTAGATGGCAGTTGAATGATATTTCCGCTACCTCTTGTGTGAATTGAGAATACTACATGTATAAGAAAATTGTATGTTTGTCTTGGAATTCTTGGGTAGCTCAGTTGGTTAGAGCGCTAAAGGTACAAACTTTAGAGACTCGAGTTCAAATCCCGACTCAAGCATTCTTTTTTCTTTTCATATCATATCATATATATATATATATATATATATATATATATATATATATATATATATATATATTATGAGGAAACCATAGATTTGTTGTTGGCATGCAGCTTACCAATTCAAAAAACAATGAAAACATTTATAAAATATTGTAAAAAAATGTAATGCATGTGTGACATAATTCTTAACGCATGTTATTTTTAAATACTGTAATATGTTCAAAACCAATGAAAAAAGACTGTACATCTCATGATATATATTTATAAACTAAATGAGGAAAAACCTTCCTGGTTCTGTATTGGGAATCATTCCTGTGGTTACCCATGGAATTTAGGTTAAGAACTCTCCTGGTGCTTCATTATAATTTATCATCCAACATATCATCAGGGTAACTTAACTCTCCTTCTAGGCGCCCCAACTTCAGAAGTGGGTTACAATTAATTCAATGTCAGGAGAGAAACCAGAAATGTCGAAATGACAACCTGGGGCAATAAATAAAAAAAAGAAAGGAAAAAAATAACCTATTTCACAAAAAAAATGTCCCTTTTTCTCCCACTGAGGTACCTGATAGATGCTTATTTTTATTATAATGTATTTATTGTCCTGCACCATGGCCAAACAATGTAAGCCATATGGATTGTGGAACAATTGCTGGTTCAAATCCCCATGGGAGGAGAAATGTTCTCAGCATATAATACTGGTCTGTCTCCAATTTGAGAAAATCAGCTGTAATGCTGAGTGGATGATTATAATTGGCTGGTCTTATAGATGTGTCATGTCATGCAAGTTTATCTAATACATTATTTCACAGGTCCCAGAGAGCAATTGAACCAAGTTAGTTCTTACCTCGATGGTTCTGTTATTTATGGAGCAAATTTCAACTTAACCACACAACTGAGGAGCATGCAAGGTGGTAAATTACGCATGTCGGTAACCCCTGATGGCAGAACTCTACTACCTTATACATCAGATCCATCAGATGGATGCAATCAGGAGCAAGAAAATGCAAGAGGGAGATACTGCTTTGCTTCAGGTAAAAAAAAGTAAATAATTTAATATCAACTATTTTCATTTCATTGTTATCTGGAGATGCTTCTACACTTCAGGTCATATCAAATCTATGACATTAGGATATATATCAAAAGTCTATATGGATGGTTCATAGCATAAGTAGTACATGTTCAGAATGCCATGTTTCGAGAACCAAGATATTAAAAATTATAGATCCATAATTAACTCTAGGGAGTATTTCAATACTGTTTGGAATTACATTTTAGATTTAATCTTAAATTATGATTATGTTGCAATGTAGTTACAATTATTTTAACATTAGTTTCATTCACAAAATAAGCTAGCACAATTGGACGAGGTAATTTGTAATCCAGCTAAGTGTCATTTTTTAAAAAAATCGAGATTCTTATGTCATCTGTTGCACTGGCTCATGAAGTAAGTGTACACACACTTTTAGTGCCAAATCTTTAATTATAGTCTTATTATTAAATACAAATGTAAACGCCATCAGTCCTATCAGAGATTCTGTGTTTTGCACCATATGGCTATGAAACTAGATCTTCATAAATGCTAATCTAAATTTTGTATCATGCAGCTAAGTGCCAAATGTTCCTGATCTTACAAGGGAAGGCCACAATATGTTGTCATGGTGATTATATTTGTACAAAGTGCAATTAATAGAGAAACAATGTATACATACACCATACAATTTGTAGCTGCTATGGACTATTGGAACAGGAGATACCAGTTGTCAAAGTTATGATGAGAATAACGTATGTATGAATGATTATTATTAAAGAAATGTATTATTTGAAACAAAACATTACACAATGTATAACAGAGTATGCATACCTGACAACACTATCAGAGGTACAAAATATGCAAATCGGCAATAACAGCATGAGCCAAGCATATGCAGTTCTCACAGTGTGCACATTTGATGAAAGCAGGCTGGTCACTGTTCTCACAGAAACATTCTTCCATTAAACCTTCTTCGAAGCAGTACTCCAAGAGTGTTTGAAATACACCAGGAAAGTCTTCAGTGTAGCCGCATCTAACAAATGCAAATTTGATTAAGTTGGAGAACCTTGCTGCCGAAATCTGGAAATACACAAACGATTGAAGGCGTAAGAAGTGGTCTCTATGCCATATGTTAATGTCATTGTCACAATCAGTAGATACCATAATTGTATCTGTGATAAATTTCACAAAACTTTTGTATCAACGGAAAAAGAAAACGTAGGCAGGTTGGACAATGCCTGTGCACTTTTCTGGAATCAACTTCTTCATGAATTCAACAACTTCAGGGACTGTAGAGTTGTATAGTTCGTTATGTCTGTTGGCTGTCCAGGTGCCAACCAAAAGAAGTACTTTAGTTTTTCCATGTATATCTGGCCACATTGCTTGTACTAGGAAGACTTTTAAATCCCTCTTTGTCATATTGGCCGATTTTCTAGCAAATGCTTTGATGTTCAGTAAATTCACAATCATATTTACAGGAAAACGGCCGATGGGCTCCGACACAAGGACATACAAATGGGGTAGCAGTGTACCATCCATCACAATCCCAGGCATTATCATATAAGAGTGTGTGGTTGCCGCTATGGATCCAACTGCACCAAAGACATGCTTGCTTCCCTTCAATGCGATGTGTCCAGATCGGAACTCTTTATCAAATCTTGATTGGTCGGCATTAAATTACTTGATCTGGTGACAGACCTTTTCCCCTCAATGAGAGACCTGATTTCTCTCACGAATTGATACACTTTTTGTGCAGTATCAGCAGGCCCTTGAACCAACTGCTTCCTAAGTGTGTTTGTTATTTTGCGACACACAATCTTATTATTACGTTTAATTTTCTTTACCCACGAGTTGGAAGCTTCAAACTGCAGTGAATTGTGAGTGTCAATTCTCTTCTTTATTTTTATTGCTCAAAGTCTTAATGTGCGGTCATGTATTATTGCGTTTCTTGTCTCTTTAGCACAAAATAGCCACGTAAGTGCGGTGTCATATCAATTGCTAATCCAGGTCGACACAGATGAGGAGGATCAACAAACATTTCCATCTTTTTCTCTTGGTTGTTTCATCCATATTTTGTATGTATCAGCTAGATATCCTCTGGAAACGTTGTTTTTGTTTTTCTTGGTGATGGCTGATAAGATGAACTGCTGCTTTCCTGGAAATCAGCCACTGGCAATGTTTCTTCATCACTCACTGCCACAACACTATCACTTTCTTTATTTGTTGCCTCTTCATCTATTAAAAGTGTAGTAATCTCTGCTATTACCTCGTCTTCTTCCGCCAACTGTTTCTTTATTTGTTCATAAATAACATGCTCATCTCCTGTAGAATACCATAGTACTCCATCAACAGATTCACAATTAATGCTTGTCTCATTGTCCAGTTTGATAAAATTGCTATCTCTGTAAACGCACTTTCACACCACAAAGATAATTTGATCCACTCTAACAGCAGACACAAACATATTTTACGTAACGACACCACTGCGCTGCTTGCAGGTAGCTTCGTAAATGAGGCTTGTGTACAGAGAGGAAACCTCTACCGCTCACATATATTCCTCCCTCTCCTGTCAATACCGTTGCAGCATAGCAGCTAAATCTTTACACAGAGTTTTTCTTTCTAATCAGGAACAAAACAAACATAGTTTTGTTCTATTCTCCACAACAACTACCGTGACCTTTCCTTGTTAGTTTGCTGATGCATAACTGAGTATGATATCATATAAGTGATTATCAAGTCAGAAATAATTAAATAGCTCTTGCTAGAGTTAAAATTGTAAAGAAAACCTTAAATGTATTTTTCTTGGAACTAACATAATGGCGCATAGCTAGTTGATAAATAACACCATCTGGGCGTTGTTTCTTAACCTAGGCATAAACAGAATACAAAGACCTTCCTGGACCAACGGCGGCTGGACACGATCCACGACCCCGAGCGTCAGAACAGCGCATCATCGATGGAGCCAAGCGGACACGAACCCTGACCTTCAAGCGGGAAATACAACCAACAGCAGCACAGAAGTCTCTAATAAAAATATCCAAGTGGTACGGGTCACGAAATGAAACTTTAGAAGTGGAAATAAAAAGGGTCTACAGTAGAAAAAAACAAATTTGGTGTTAAGTGCGATGGATGTGAATAATGGGAATAGTGCATCGTTAAGAAGAAGCCACAAGAGAATTTCTCTTCTTCTTCTTCTTCGGCTTTCCCCCCACTTATAGGTTTGCTGTCTTCAGTTTCCATTTATCTCTATCATTCCAATCTCCCTCTTCCAAATTCCTATCCTCCATTATTGTTCTGACGTAGGTTTTCCATTTCCATCTTGGTCTGCCACGTTTATTTCTTCCAGGGGGTGACCATTGGTATATATTTTTTGGCCATCTTTCATTTTCCATTCTTTGTACATGGCCATAACATTTAAGCGTTTGATTTTCAATCCTCTTAATAACAGATGTGGTGACATTCATTTATCTCCAAAGGAATTCATTTCTTTTTTTTATCCTGTCTTGTTTTTTTGGAGGCTTCTTCTAAAATAATCAAATTCAACTGTTCTAATTTTATTCTTCTGTAATTCTGTCAAAGAACAAGTTTCGCTTCCATATGACAAAATAATCTGTATTATTAAAAATTAATATAAAATTATAGAATATTCACCTGAAAGGTCCGTCTCCTCAACTTAATTAATCATTTAACTGTAGCGCTTTCGGGACTTGTCCCATCATCGGCAGGATTCAAAAATAAATCTTATAAAAGTTAATCTGTATTATGCTCTTATAAATTTTCATTTTAGTTTCCTTAGTAATATTTTTGTTCCAAATTACTCCATGTAATGTCTTAGTTGTATTTTTTTGCCATTGCAATTTTAGTCTGTACATCTCTCTCATAGGTACCTAAACTTGTAATTATTGAGCCAAGATATTTAAAAAATTCACAATTTTTTATTTTCCCTGTTTCGAGAATGAGGTCATCCACATCCTTTCCCAAACACATATATTCTGTTTTCTGTAAATTTATATTCAGTCCCCATTTTTTATATTCTTCCATTAATTTATTTATCATATATTTCATATCAACTTCATCCCCTGCAAAAATTATTTGATCATCTGCAAACAACAATGAATGCAGTACTTTTCCTCCTACAGGAATACCCATTTCAGAACATTTTTTATACCATAAGTTAAAAGCCTGGTCTAAATAAATGTTAAAAAGAATTGGTGACAAACTGCATCCCTGCTTAAGGCCTTTATTCACTGTGAATTCTGTTAAATTATTCTGTATTTTTACTTTAGCTTTTGTATTACTATAGATCCTCCTAACAATATTTATCCATTTATCACAGATATTCATATTTCTCATTGCCATCCATAACAATTGTCGAGGTACACTATCATATGCCATCTTTAATCAATAAAGGTTATAAGTAGTTCTATATTTTTTGCTAGGAGTTTCTCTTGTATTTTCTAATACAGAAAATATTATCAATACATGATCTTCCACTCCGGAGTCCACATTGTTCTTCTCTTAAGTTATCTTTTATCTCCTTAAGTTTAAAATTTGTAATTTTACTAAAAATCCTAGCTGTTGTAGGTATAACGCTTATACCTCTATAATTGGAACACAGTTTTTTATCACTTTTTTAAAAATAGGAGTAATGTACGATAAATTCCAGTCTTCTGAGATATCGTCTCCAATTCCTATTTTATTAAAAAGTTTGGTTAAAAATATTACTAAAATATCTCCTCCATGTTTTAGGAGTTCCGTCTGAATATTTCCCGGTCCTGGTGCTCCCATTTTTTACCACTTTCAAAGCTCTTTTTACTTCATCTTCTGTTATCTCTGGAGTGTCAAATTTATATTATACATCCGTATCTTGAAGTTTAAATTCATTTCTATTTTCTTGAAGTCTTCTTCTTCTTCTTCTTCCTCAACGCATGAAAGCTGGCAGCTTGTTGCATGTTCAATCACTACAGGTCCGGGGTATGGTGACATCCTTCGATCGTAGTTGTGGTCTTCCTAATGGCCTTTTCTGCTTAGGTGTCCAGTCACGTTCTTTCTTCACTAATACACTGTTCTCCATTCTATCTATGTGATCGTTCCAATTTAATCTTCTATCATTTATCCAAAGGTTTATAGGTTCAAGTTCACATTCTTCTCTAATAACAGAGCTGCGAATTTTCTCTCTCAGCGATTTTCATACGATTTTCCTTAAAACTTTCATTTCGGTTGTTTCATTGATTTGTTTTTTATTTTCTGTTCGGCATTCACAACCATATGTTAGAACTGGTCTTATGACAGATTTGTAAATTCTTACTTTTGTATCTATTCTAAAAGTTTTATTTTTCCAAACAGTATTGTTTAAACATCCCGATATTTTGTTTGCATTATTTGCTTGATGGAGGATTTCATCTGTTATTGTTATAATGGAGGTTAACCCCAGTCATAATGTAGCGTAAAAAAGGATCTTTATATTTTAAGTGATCTTTGGCCCGAGCGGTTGGCCTTGGTTTTCGTGGGAGAACCTCCCTCATAAACACATTAAACTGAAATAACATTATTTATTAAATAAAACAACCATAAAGAGACATATTAAAACCAACATAAAAAAACAGTTATAGTTAAAAATCACCATGTTGAATTGAGCCGAACAATTAAACTTTGCCAATACTCAGAGAGAGAACCATTTAAAAATCAACTTTAGGTTAATATTCATTTTTGCTCGACCCTTAGGTCTTCTTATAATAAAGCATATTCTTAATAATTAACAAAATTATTCTAAATTATTTGACCCTTTGGTCTTGTAGATGATAAAGTATATTCTTAATAATTATTCAAAATTATTCCAAGTTATTTTTGTTAGAATCTATGACCATTTTAAAAACATATGAACGTTTTAGAGTGATAATAGTATTATAATGCATCTTACCCATGCAGAGGCTGCACTCCTCCCCAGGAGGACCTTTCGGTCCTCCACACCGTTCTGCCTTTCTTCCCAAATTTCCAGCGTTTTTGTATTATAATTTTTACCTTTCTCTATCCTCGAAATTCGTGGAAACCCTAATTTTATTACTCAATCTTTCGTAATATTCCTAGTTCTATCAGAGCCAAGTTGTATAAGATGTTTTTCCAACTTATATAATGTGTTAGTCAAAAGCAAAGTTGTTTATCTGGTTATATAAGCTTTCGTAAGTATGTCCTCATAATTTGAAAAATATATTGATGTGAAATCACTTCTAGTCTAAGATATTCTATTTTATTATAATTTTTACCTGTTTTTTTATTTATAAAACCCTCGTATGAACTTTGAGTGTGATTTCAATCAGCATATAAAATGTGATTATTTATTCCCTATCTTCTGGTATAATAAACAAGTATAATGTGTGTATGTTTCATCTTTTTTTATAATATTTTATTATTATGGCGGTTAGGCCCTACCGTGATCGCAATATATTCCCCTCCCCCCAGACAGGAGATTAGGTTTGAAAACCCGAATGTCATTTCTCCTTATAGGATATCTCTCGCCTCCAGGGGGTTTTGTCCCGACAATTACCTTACTGACCTAACTTTTAGTGGGAATGGAACCGACGTCATCAAAATGGTGATTTCATCTGTAACCCGGAAGTATTTTGTTCTCAGTCCAAGAGGTTTTAAATTGTTGGTTGCACCGGATAACCTTAATTGTGTCGAAATATCGGTAAGACCTGGTTACTTAGTGAGAACACTATACTTCTTCTAAAAAATAAAACAAGGATGCTCTCCAGGCCCTTCCAAAAATGAAAATGTCCAATATTGCCTTATGAACTATAAACAATTATTTTTCGATTAAAATTGATTAATAATCTCCGTCCTGTTTTCTTTTTTTTTTAAATTCTCTTGTGGCTTTTTCTTAAACGATGCACTATTCACACTTTTCATATCCGTCGCAATTTTGTGTTTTTTTCCTTTCTACTGTAGACTCTTTTTATTTCCACTTCTAAAGTTTCATTTTGTGACCCGTACCACTTGAATATTTTTATTAGAGACTGCTGTGTCTTATGTTGGTTGTATTTCCTGCTTGAAGGACAGGGTTCGTGTCCGTTAGGCTCCATCGATGATGCGCTGTTCTGATAATAAGGGTCGTAGATCGTGTCCAGCTGCCGTTGGTCCAGGTAGGCCTTTGTTATTCTGTTTATGCCTAGGTTAAGACACAACACCCAGTTAGGTCCAAGGAGAGGTTTTGAAAGGTTTGATGGGAATCATTCTTTTTGCTCGGCTTGATTTCCGATAGGTGTGAATTGTGGTATGAGGGAAGTTAGGTAAAGGTTGACGTTGGCGATAGTGTTTTTATAGTTGCCTGGGTTTGTTCTTTACTGCTTGTGAGGCGGTTGCCTCAGGCTGGTTGCGAATCTGGACACTCATCCATCTTATGCTTCAATCACGAGATGTACATGGTGGTGTAGCTGGTCCTGGCAGCTCTTATGTTGTTGTTCTCGTCACCAGATGTACAGGGTGTGACGTGAGTCTGGGCCGCGTAATCTTGCTCCCATCATGAAGTGTGCGAGGTGGGCCGCAGGACACGGCGAGGAGCTGGTAACTGGTGCTTCTTAAATTCTTGTTTAATTGTTAAAAACTGGGAGGATTACTTCAAACATCGATTCCGGGTTGGTGGGCGTAATGCTCTACATGGGTTTGCATCATATATATCATCACTCCTAGTAAAAAAATGGCCAGATTCTGAGCGTTTTTATCTTATCGGTTAGTTATATCGTCCTCGCTAAAATGCTTTGAGGAACCTCGCCTAGCTATCTTGTTTCTGACACTATTATTCTGAACCCTGCCTTCTAGAAGTCCTGGCTTTAGGTCTTATTACTGTTATACTACATTCTGTTATTTCGTTTTATTATGTGCACACGTGCACCTATCTCTCTCTTATTGCTAACCTCATGTTGCAGAAAAAAAAAGAAATGTTCTTACGTCTCTGGTATTATGATTCTCATGGATCATCCATGCCCTTATTGCAATCCAGGTTTTACTGGATTAAAAAAAATACTCTGTTTAGTATGTTACCGTATCTTTCCCGTTTGTTTTAAAAACATTTCCATTGCTTGGATAAAATTACAATTTTGGTTTCCCTCTATAAAGTCCTGAGTTCGATCGAGTGCTCTCGCCTACACAAAAATCAAAGGGGCTTTAAGATGTAAATACTACTTGGTACAAGTATATCATAATATCATGCAACCTGAATTCCGGATATCATCCCTTCGCGAGGTCCTGATTTTGAGAGCATTCCTTTCTTACTATCACTCCCTTGATGCTTCTTTGCATCTTAAATTCCCTAGTTTCTAAACTATCTGACAAATTTCCCCTGCTACAGCCTACAATAGTTAACTTTACAAAAAAAAATATTTAATTCTTACCAGTGGTGTTGCTCCCTTAAGTCCCTCCAAATTTATATGGCAATATCTCATAACTGTCCTCTTGAATTTGTTTAAATATCATTTTATATTACTTCTTGTTACATGTAGACTTATTCCCTGCCGGTTCCTATATCTTACCTATGGGTTTCACGTCTCCCCTTTGTCATCACCTACTCCTTTACTTCCCTCTCAACTTCCGTTTATGTTTTGGGTTAGTTCCACGTTTAATTTTAGACTACTTACGTTATTTCAACGCATCTACACTATCTTATGTTTTTAACCTCTCATTTTGTTGTAATCTCCTACCTAGGTAAATCTGTCTCACTTGACTTTACTCGTCGATCGCACAATCGTGTGTATGTGTGTTTCCCTCACTATTATTCCTCTAGTGCCCTAGTATTTCTGACTTTCCTTGCTAGTATCCGTTGTCTCTTCATTATGACCATATTTTACCTGTGCATACGTCTTCTATCTTTGCGGTTTCGCTTTCCGCTTTACTCTCTCCACCGGCGGCTCTCTCTCTCTCTCTCTCTCTCTCTCTCTCTCTCTCTCTCTCTCTCTCTCTCTCTCTCTCTCTCTCTCTCTCTCTCTCTCTCTCTCTCTCTCTGTCATCATCATCTCCTAGGGAGGCCCCGGACATCTCCTCGAGCTGCGGCCTCGAAGACACGGCATGGGGCGTAACGTCACTTAACTTAATTAAAATAATAAACCCATTAAAATTAATTGTATATGAAATTAATATTAATGGAGCAATTTTTTGAATAGTTATGAGAATAAAACAATTATTTCATCTTAATCCTTCTATAACCCGGATTCCTCCGAGTTGCGGCCTCAAGGTAAGGGATAGGCCCTTTACAGGCGTGTCAACGGTGGCCCGATTTATTCCCGCCTCATCACTTGTGCTTCCTATAGCTCTCGCTATATCGACTGAGCCAGCGAAGTTGTCGCACTTTGAAAGCGAGGAATAGGCTCGCTTTGTTCTTGGTGGCCCGGATTCCTCCGAGCTGCGGCCTCAAGAGGGTGGGCGAGATGGTCCCATTCTTGCCGACAAAGCACGAGTCCTTCCTGACCCCCCGTCCTATTTTGTCGCTCCAGAATTTTCGATCTCGATGTTAATCTTAGGGAGAGCCTTTTGGGCTCATGGACGATGGCCACAACGGAAAGTGGATTTTATCCTAACCTCTTTGATGGTGTTCCACTATTGCCCTCATCACCCCCTAAACCCGGGTATCACTGCTGTTTCTGTGGGTCTCTCTGCCCATGATTGCTTTGTGTTTTCTCGTTCGTTTCTTGTTTCTCGGATGCCTGTCTCTCTCTGAACGATGTTGTTCCGCATGGTCCTTAACGTTAGTGCCAAGCCAAGATTGACCTAGGTTGCAGCCTATCCTCTTATTTCTCCTTGCATGCCTAAATATGGAGAGTCTTAAGCGATCTAGTTTCATCTATTATCTTAATATTTCAAATACCATATGCGTGTGTGTGTGTGTCTACTTCTCGACTGGTCACTAGCCCTTACTGACATGGAACGAGGCCTGCATGTTAAGAGAGCTTAGGCGCCTTTAGATTCTCCAAATCTTTTCCCAAGCTCTTCCATTCCAGCAAAAACCACTGCCTGCAGAGTGTATTATTTGTTGTGTAATACTCAGTAATAATATTTTGTGTAACCTCTGGGTCCCATTTGAATTTCCACCCTCTACTAGATCGGATAAACTACCTCACTGATTGTCAAGTATCCAAAATTTAACTTTTAAATTTTTAAAAATTAAAAAAATTTAAAGGAATATGTCTAACTTTCTGATCATTTCTGCATGCATCTTGTGTCCATAACTATAATCTGCATTTCTCACTAGTTGAGTTCCCCTTTGGTTGCTCTCACTCTCTATTCCCCTCTTTTGTTTGAGTTCTCTTTTATTTATTCCCCTCTTTTGTTCGAGTTCTCTTTTATTTATTCTAAGATTCCATGCCCCTTTTCCATTCTCTCTGTTACTAAAATGCCTTTTATCTCTGTATTTGCTAATAGACGCCACTTTTATTTCCGCAACTGTCGTTATTCCTTGGGTCCTTAAGTTGTTAATAATTTCTATCACTTATTTTCATTTTAATTACGCTTCCTAAAAAATATATGGACAATTGTATTTTAATCGCATGCAAATGTATTCAGTATAAGTTGTGTTCATAAATAAATAATTGATCTTGGTTTTGAGTTCATGTCTTATGTGGAGAATCTACTTTCACTTCCAGAAATAAACACATTCTAGTTGCATGGCCGATTTTTACCGTTATCTGACTCCTAATTCCAGTGCATTACAATAGACACTTAGTTTCCCTACATGTTGAGTGAAAGAGTTACTTCTTAAAAGTGTTCAAGTTCCCAAAAATACAGTTTTCAAGATGGTGGTTTTTTTTCCATTCCTCCACGATGGTGAGTCCACATTTTATTATTCCGAAAAAAAATACTATTTCCTCTATCGACAGTGTATACCTCGGATGGGCCTTACCATCTCGCTTGCCATATTATTATTACTATGTTTATTATTATTATTATTATTATTATTATTATTATTATGATTATTATTATTATTATTATTATTATTATTTGTCTTTAAGTCACTTACATTAATTTTTTCCTAAGTTCCATCGTGTTTATCGTTATTATTATTATTATTATTATTATTATTATTATTACTATTATTATTTTTATTATTAATATATGATTTTTACCCGAATTCCATATTGTTGATTATTATTATTATTATTACTGTTACTATCATTATTGTGGTCGCTGGCTTGTATTTTCACATTAATTATTATTATTATTATTGTTATTAGTTTTTTGAAATTTTTTAACGTGTATTCCATGTATGGATAATCTCCTTTAGGCCTAACCAAGTAGTTATCTATGCCCACATTAGTTTTACTCCCTAACTCTCGATTTTTACGGAAAAGTCCTAATATGCCTAGGTGCTCGTCTACCATATATCAGTTTTCGTATCGTTCCTCAGTTAATCACATCATGCCCTGTCTTGTCATTGAGGCACTGTTGTTTATTTAAATATAAAAGTGTTTAATATTATTTTGTTATTATCATCATTATTACTTATCCTAATTACCACTTTTATTACTTTATTATGATATTATTCATAGTTTCATTCGTGTTTATTACTAGAGTTGTTCTTTTTTAATCGTGTGATTTTGATTTATTTAATTTAATCTTTTGATTTTTATGTATTCAATTTCCCTAATTCTTTTTCCTGCTAGTGTTCTAAATTACTCATTACTTTGGTCAAATCTAAAGGTGTTTTACTTCAGCTACTCTTTTATTATTAAATTTTTCATGGTTTTATTATTAGATTTTATTTATTTATTTTCCCACTAGTCCTCAGAATTACTCATTTCTTTGCAAGTAATTATGTGGTTCCCTGAACCATACGTGGGTAAATATCATAAATCTAACTTACTGGTATAAGCGGAAAAGTCGCAGTGCGCATGCGCGAATTGCGGGAGTGGCTGTAATGGTTAATATAGCTTCCGGTAGATGCTCTGTAGTCGCCGTTTCCAACTTTGCCACAAAAAAATGGACGTAAACCAACTTCTCATTTCCTAACCTAACAAAATAATTTATATATTTAATAAACTATAAATTAATTTTACGAACTCTACCTCTACTTATGGTTAAGTAAGGTATATATGATCGTGTTTTACGTAAATAAATATAAAAACTTGAAGATCGTTGCAAATTGTTTAACATAGTACAAAACGTGCTCAAAAGCGTTTTAGTGCATCAGTGGTATAAGTGTAGAATGTGTCCGGCATATAATCTACCTCCCCTATGTTTTTATCAATTCATGTCCGCCATCTTGTTTGCTTCAAATTCATTTCTCCTCTGCCTGTTCGTAATTCGGAAAAATATACGATCTAAAAAAATTGCAATCTAATTCGATTTGTGGCGTGTAAGGCAACATATAATCCTTTGCGCTTATTTCTCGCGGTGATGCTTACAGAAATGATCCATACGATAAATATTTGTCAATTCCACGCCTTCCTGATAGACGAAAATGTATGTCATTACAAACAGGTGAAAGTTATCCTAATGAAAGTTGAATTATTAACAGTAAACCATGAGTTAGTGTCTTAATTAACACAAAACATTAAATCAATTCCATTACTACAATAAAAAACTTCCTGTTATTTAAACAGTATAACTCCACAAATATTCAAGTTCTGAAAAAAATAGAACATATAACATAACCTACAAAAAAAAATATAGCATCTGAAAGTAACTTAAAAAGGAAACATCTGTATGAATTATATATCCCCAAAAAATAAACATCAACAACACCAAAAGAAACATCTGAATATATCCTAAAAAAATCTGTATGTTATATATCCAAAAAAAAAAGAAAAACATCGACAATACAAAAAAAATTCAATATAACCTAAAAAAACATCTGTATAAGTTATATATCCAAAAAAATAACCACCAAAAATACACGACAGTGACAAACATATCCTAAAGCCAGTCCATTAATATCCTAATGTCGTATTTTCTGGAATCTCCTCTGTTTAATAAAAAAAAGGACATAGTTATTCATTAGTACCAATGTGATTTTTATCTTCCCGATCTCTCTCATGTAAAAACAACACATATAGATTATTACTGTATACGAATTGAAAGTTAATTTTAGGGTCTAGGATTCGTTTCCGTATCCGTAAGTATAATAGAATATTATGTTCACGAATATACCAGCCGTCTGGCACCAGAATGTTATAATGGAGGTTAACCCCAGTCATAACGTAGCGTAAAAAATGATCTTTATATTTTTAAGTGATCTTTGGCCCGACTGGTTGGCCTTGGTTTTTGTGGGAGAACCTCCCTCATAAACACATTAAACAATGAAATAACATTATTTATTAAATAAAACAACCATAAAGAGACATATTAAAACCAACATAAAAAAACAGTTATAGTTAAAAATCGCCATGTTGAATTGAGCCGAACAATTAAACTTTGCCAATACTCAGAGAGAGAACCATTTAAAAATCAACTTTAGGTTATTATTCATTTTTGCTCGACCCTTAGGTCTTCTTATAATAAAGCATATTCTTAATAATTAACAAAATTATTCTAAATTATTTGACCCTTTGGTCTTGTAGATGATAAAGTATATTTATAACTGTAGGCTTTCACGGCCGGCGTCTTGATCCCTATTAGGTTCGTCTTCCGGGCATATAGGCCGTGGTCCAGTCGTTCTTCTACTCGACGTTTCGTCTACTGCTGCGGTAGACATCTTCAGGAGATACTGCGTGCTCTCTGTGAACTCCTCAACAGTCGGCTGCAGACTGGCTGGTCGTTGGAAACTCCCTCCCTATTTATAGGCACGCCCCTGGTGGAGAGGCGGTTTTCTGCGCGGTCCGTGTTGCGTGCTGTTTTGCCCAGGCTGTCGCTAGCAGAAGTCATAGGCTTCGTTGTCGTATTGTGCAATGCCGGGATCCAGATTTTGTTTAGAAGAAACCATGAAGATAAACAAAATCTGGATCCCGGCATTGCACAATACGACAACGAAGCCTATGACTTCTGCTAGCGACAGCCTGGGCAAAACAGCACGCAACACGGACCGCGCAGAAAACCGCCTCTCCACCAGGGGCGTGCCTATAAATAGGGAGGGAGTTTCCAACGACCAGCCAGTCTGCAGCCGACTGTTGAGGAGTTCACAGAGAGCACGCAGTATCTCCTGAAGATGTCTACCGCAGCAGTAGACGAAACGTCGAGTAGAAGAACGACTGGACCACGGCCTATATGCCCGGAAGACGAACCTAATAGGGATCATAAAGTATATTCTTAATAATTATTCAAAATTATTCCAAGTTATTTTTGTTAGAATCTATGACCATTTTAAAAACATATTAACGTTTTAGAGTGATAATAGTATTATAATGCATCTTACCCATGTAGAGGCTGCACTCCTCCCCAGGAGGACCTTTCGGTCCTCCACACCGTTCTGCCTTTCTTCCCAAATTTCCAGCGTTTTTGTATTATAATTTTTACCTTTCTCTATCCACGAAATTCGCGGAAACCCTAATTTTATTACCCAATCTTTCGTAATATTCCTAGTTCTATCAGAGCCAAGTTGTATAAGATGTTTTTCCGCTTATATAATGTGTTAGTCAAAAGCAAAGTTGTTTATCTGGTTATATAAGCTTTCGTAAGTGCGTCTTCATAATTTGAAAAATATATTGATGTGAAATCACTTCTAGTCTAAGATATTCTATTTTATTATAATTTTTACTTGGTTTTTATTTATAAAATCCTTGTATGAAATTTGAGTGTGATTTCAATCAGCATATAAAAGGTGATTATTTATTCCCTATCATCTGGTATAATAAACAAGCATATTGTGTATATGTTTTATCGGTTTTTTATAATATTTTATTATTATGGCGGTTAGGCCCTACCGTGATCGCAATAGTTATTCTGTTGCTGCTATTATTTTCTACTCCTAAATATTTGAATTTCATGACTTGTTCTATACTTTTCCCTTCTATTTCTAAATTTAACACGTTGTGGGTCCTTTGGATATTAAGTAAACCTTTATAATGTTGCTTCCATTCTGATGGTCTTATCGACTGAATATTTATCTTTTTTATTTCTGATACCCTGGTATTTTGTAATGTGTTCCGAGCTTTGGACCTAGCATATCCAATCGAATGATCTATATTCGAGCATATATTATCCCAGTACTCATTTTTTGTTCTTCTCACTTCCGCCTTTGTTTTATGTTTTAAAGTTATATATTCATTTCGAGATGTTGTTGAGTGATCTGATAACCATTTCATCCGTGCTTTCGTTTTTTCTTCTATTTTTTTAATATCGTGATTAAACCATTCATTATTTCTTTTTACTTCTAGATTTTCTGACCCAAGTGCTTCTAAAGCTGCTGAATGTGTACTTTCCTTTAGATGATCATACATTTCCACTGCAGATTTATTTAAATTTAATTTAATTTTTTGTTTTAATCTTGATTGAAAAAGATTTTTTATACCCTCATCATAGAGTAAATTTACTTTATATATTTGTTCATTCAAAGGGGTTGTATTTATTCTGTCTTCCGTTACTTCAATATTTTGTTTTTCCTGCTTGTTAATATGAATTTTACCAAAAGCATATAATGATCACTTCCGCAATCTGGTTTTCTATACACTCTAACATCTTTCACTATCATATCACGTTCTTGTTTCACAATTATATAATCAATTATTGATTTGAGACTTTTTTTGGCTGTTCCAATGTGCATTTATGTATTTCCCGATGTTGGAAGAAACTATTCATTAATCATGCAGCCATGCTGTTTACATTAAACTTATCAATCTATCTCCACTGTCATTTTCCACTTTTTCCCCAAATGGTCCAGTCATTTCATCTTTCATTCTACTTCCTACTCGACTATTAAAATCTCCTGTTATTATTACTTCTTGATGTTTATTTATTTTGTCCAAAATTTCTGACAGTTTGTCAAAAGTTCATTTTTCTCTATGGTTGTTGCATCCTCATTTATGGCATATACTCCTATTATTATAAGCTCTATCCCAAAAAGCTTGAGATTTAACTTAATGATACTTTCATCAATTTCTTCCGAAGACACTATATTTTTTACCAACTTATTTTCTATCAAAATGGATATACCTCTTTCTGCTCTACTAGTTTTTGGTACTCCACTCTAGATATGTGTAAATTTCCTAATTTTTCCTGTCCTTTCCCTTTCTTTGTTGTTTCTGAGAGCACAATAATATCTGCATTCATTGTTGTAACCTAATCTATTACTTCTTGTTCTTTAGTGTTCAAGCCTTCAACATTCCATGTGCCAACAGCAAAGTTCCGTTTTCGTAGCTTAGGTCTGTCATATTTAAATCCATGCGGCTGACAAGAGAATTTAAAAAGAAAAAAAGGACGGATATTAATAAACATTTTTTAGTGGAAATTTTTTTTTGTGATAGTTCACAAGGCAATATTGGACATTTTCTTTTTGGAAAGCTCTTGAGGGTATACTGTTTTATTTTAATAACAAGTATAGTGTTCTCACTAAGTTACCAGATCTTACCGATATTTCGACGAAATTAAGGTTATCCGGTACAACTAACAATTTAAAAGACGATCTAACCTCTTGGATGGAGAACAAAATACTTCCGGGTTACAGATGGAATCGCCATTTTGATGACGTCGGTTCCACATAATGCTACCCACTAAAAGTTGAGTCAGTAAAATAATTGTCGTGACAAAACCCCCGGGAGGCGAGGGATATCCTATAAGGAGGAATGACATTCGGTTTTTCAAACCTAATCTCATGTCTGGGGGAGGGGAATATATTGCGATCACGGTAGGGCCTAACCGCCATGTTATAAAATATTATAAAAAAACGATAAAGCATATACAATAATGTACTTGTTTATTATACCAGAAGATAGGAAATAAAAAATCACCTTTATAATGCGGATTGGAGTCACGCTCAAAGTTCATACAAGGGTTTTTTAAATAAAAAACAAGGGAAAAATTATAATAAAATAGAAAATCTTGGACCAAAAGTGATTTCATATCACTATGTTTTTCAAACTATGAGGACACACTTACAAAAGCTTATATAGTCCAGTAAACAACTTTTCTTTCGACTAACACAAGTTTCAAACTATGCTGGCACTCTTAAGAAAGCTTATATAACCCAGTAAACATTTATGCCTTTTAACTAATACATTAGATAAGTGGGGAAAATCTTATACAACTTTGCCCTGACAGAACTAGGAATATTTCGAAAGATTGGGTGATGAAAATACGGTTTCCACGAATTTTGAGAATAGAGAAAGACAAAAATTATGATGTATAAACTCTAAAGGTACGTACACATATGCGCGCCGCGAACACGAACGGCGCGCGCGCGGCGCGTGTTATGTTCGTCGAAATGATTAATTTCAACGAACCTCCTGCGATCCATAGGAAACCCACAAACCTTCAGTAGACATTTTGCAGAGCAGGTGTAACCATCCATGTCTCTATCGCGCGAGGAAAATTATAGAACGCAAAAATAGTATTACAATATATTAATTATAATATCAACATAAGTATAATTTACAAATGTAATACCTTACAAAATTATGTATAGTACCAGTATTATTTTATTCTTTGGCATATTTCTCATTTGAGTGATTTTTTTAAGTAGATTGCTGTCGTTGTTTAAAAGGTCATGAATTTTTTCACAAGAATTTGTTAAATTATACTTCACATAAAATAACTTTCGAAGTCTCAACACTCAATTGCGATTTTTTTTTATGTCCGCACTTTATTTACCAAACAATGGTGGTCGAATCAACAATGTAAACTTTGATAAGCAGTTCTCAACAATGATTTATTATTAAAGTTTAACATTACAAAATTAACAAAAATAATATAAAACTCATATCCTGGTGAAATAGCTACATGGGCGGCGAAAACCGTATATTCCCTTTCCGTTCTCCCGCTTGTCCTGCATTCTTTCCCAAAAATAGGGACTTTTTTTAAAAATGCCGCGGGACGCGGGAAATTGTTAAAAATCGGGACTGTCCCGCCAAAATCGGGACGTCTGGTCACGCTTATTACTTATTACATCTTATAACTTTATTTATACTTTTTCAAATATTATAGCATTAAAGGAATTTAAAAAAATATATGATTTGTATATATACAAACAAATTATTAAGAATCTATCTCACCATAACATGGCCTTAATTTTTAATAAAGATGTACATGATTATTATACTAGAGGTTGTACTTTATTGCACAAAGATACTAGTTTCTCAAAAAAAAAAAAGGTATAAAAGGGATTCGTTATGCATTAATCAACCATTACAATAACTTACCTATTGAATATCAACATTTCACGAATGTTAAACATTTTTCTAATTGTATTAAAAAATATTTTTTCTCATTGCTTTCTTAGTTAATTTTGTTAATTTTATTATTATTAATATTATCCTGTTTAAAACCCTCAGGGGTCCTCATCTAGGGGATATGTGGATGGCGACCACAAGGTGCCCAAGCTGTGCAAAACATTTCTTCCACTTACTTGTGTTTTGCACTCTTTTAACTTTACTATCTAACCTCTCTTGGTTAACTCTTGTTTTTTTTCGACCCCGACACTATTAGGGCATCCGAGGGCTAGGGAGTCTTTACTTTCTTCAATTTCTTCTTTCCTTTATTTTCTTTTCTTCTCCACAAAAGCCTGACCAGAGGCTATAAGATGGCAGCCCCATCACTGGTCTTGCCTTCCTTTGGCCAGCAACCAATCGAAGGGACTATTATTATGCTTTCAAGTCTTATACGAGAATTTCCCTCAAACGCTGGAGGGAAAATTTTCTATAGGATCGTAACAGGCCTTGGCCTAATACTTGGAAGGAAGAAGAAGAAATATTGTATTTATATGTATATATATATATATATATATATATATATATTGTGCTTCTATACTCTTCTTCTTCTTCTTCTTCTTCTTCCGAATGCAGTATTGGGTGATGATGCCCGTTCTGCTACTACAAAAACTGATCTTTCCATCGGTTGAAGGGTCTTCCGAGGTCTCTTTTGCCTTTAAGGTTGAGGTGGTAAATCATCTTTGGTAAACGGGAATTTGACATTCTCTGGGCGTGTTGGAACCATTTAATCTGATAATTTTGTATATGTTCAACCATTTCCCTACTATTCCACTGCATCCTTATCTCATCACTTTTCATTCTATCCCTTAATGTTACTCCAGTTAGTGATCGGAGGAATCTCATTTGTGAACTATTAATGCGGGATTTATCTTTTGCTCGAAGTGTCCAGCATTCACTTCCGTATAGTAGAGCAGGTTTGGCTATGGCATTATGAAATCTCAATTGGATTTCTTTCCTCATTTGTTTTCCAAAATTTCTCCTAATTATACCATTTAATCTGTTATATTTTTCTAAATTTGTTTCCACATCTTTTTGATTATGAAACTGTGATATATTATTACCTAAATAATTAAAGTGTGTTACTTGTTCTATCGGTTTATTATTTATTATTATTTTTGCTCTCGAAAGTCCCTTTCCAGTGATTGCCATGGATTTGGTTTTATTTTCAGATATTTTATTGTTGTATTTTTCCAGGGTGTTCTGCAATTTAAACACTGATCTCTGCAAATCATCTTCATTCTCCGCTAGAAGTACTTGATCATCTGCGAAGATTATTGTTTGTATTTGATTTCCTCTACATATTTTTACTCCTGAGGGGTTTAGTTTTTTCCACTCCTGGACAATTTTATTTAGATATAGAATAAACAGTAATGGAGATAGTCCACATCCCTGTCTTAAACCTTGGTTAATTTCAAATTTATCTGTTATTTTCCCATGATCTAACTTTACTTTTATAAATGTGGTTTCATATAAACTTTTTATAGCATTTATTAGATTATTGGGGACTTGTGGCTTTCCAATATTTTCCACATTATGTCCCGTTTGACTCTTATCATAGGCCTTTTCAAAATCTAAAAATAATATATATAGGGGGATATTAAATTCTTTCCACTTCTCAATTAGTTGTTTTATAACAAATATAGCGTCGATACACGATCGGCCTTTTCGGAATCCACATTTTTCCTCTCCAATTTTATCTTCTGTAATTTTCTGAAGTTTTCGTTTTAAAATGGATGTATATATTTTAGATGCTGTTCTCAACAATGATATACCTCTATAATTTGAACAGTTACTTTTTTCTCCTTTCTTATGGATGGGTATTACTAATGATGTTTTCCATAGTAGTTTGTATTATTTAAACTTATGTCTGAATTTGTTTTCTTGTTTTTATTGTTAATTGTTTTATGGCCATTATTTTTTGTATATTGCCCCTTAACATGAGCAATCTTGCTCTTTGGAGTCTTTGAAGAAATAAATAAATAATTAGTAATAAATGTGTTTATATATTGTATTGTTTTGTGATACTTCATGCATAATATTATGAAATGAACGTCTTAAATAAATAATGTTTTCTAAATAATTCTAATTTATTCACACAATTACAGTACACCTGAAAAAAAAACACATTGAAAAAAAAACAGGCATCTCCTTTCAATGATTTTTAAAAATGATCCTCAAGGTGAATAATTTTACATATCTAGGATGCAATATCTCATATGAAGAAGAAAAGGATGTAAATGCAAAAATATCTAAATTTTTAAGAATTTTAGGGTTAATAAATTCTATCTTCAAGCCACAGTTAGTCCAAAAGCATTCAAGACTGAAAGTGTATAAAACACTGGCTCTTCCAACTCTTTTGTATGGTAGCGAAGTATGGACGTTGAAACAGAAGGATATACAGAGACTTAGATCTGCTGAAATGAGATATCTTCGGAGGACTGCAGGATACACACTACTAGATCACAAAAAAAATGAAGACATCTTAGAAGAATTACACATGGAATCTTTAGAAAACAAAATTTCTGATTATAAGTCAAGATGGATACAATATGTTCATCGAATGGAAGATCACAGAATACCCAAACTAATGTTAAGATATCAACCTGCAGGAAGAAGAAGACCAGGACGTCCACTCAAAAGACTTCTGGATGGTGTTTCTCTTGAGGCCGAAACAGGTCAACAAATGGCCTAAATTCGTGAATGTACTATGATGATGATGATGATGTTGAGGATCCCACAATAATTGCTTGCTTCTATAAATATCAATAAGTTTTAACATGTTTTCCTCTGACCACTCCATACTCAAATAATAGGTGCGCACCGAAAACAACGAACCTCTCAGGTACCCGTCCAAAGCTAAACAGCGAACCATCAAAGTGTTTGTGGAAAAAACCGACAATGAGTGGATCGTGGTGAGAGACGCGCGCGCCGTTCGCGCGCACCTTAAAACCCCGTCCAAATCTGACGAACATGGTGCGCGGCGCGCAAGTGTGTACGTACCTTAAGATTTTGGGAAAAAAGTCAGAATGGTGTGGAGGACCGGAGCATTCGCTTCAGGTCCTCCTGGGGGACGAGTGCAGCCTCTTCATGTGTAAGAAACATCAATTTATCATCACTCTAAAAAGATCATGTTTTTTTAAAATGGTAAAAAATTCTGAAGAAAAATAACTTAGAATAATTTTGGATATTTATCAAGAATATGCTTCATCATGAGAAGACCTAAGGGTCAAGCAAAATAATTAATAATCTAAAGTTGTTTTTAAATGGTTCTCCCTCTGAGTATTATCAAGTTTTTTAATCTATTCGGTGCAATTCAACATGGCGATTTTTAACTGCCTTTAATCACTTTGCTTTATATGTTTTGTTTAATATTTCTCTTTATGTTTGTTTTATTTAAATAAATAATGTTAATATTTAGGTTAATGTGTTTATATGTGAAGTTCTCCAACCAAAACTAAGGCCAACCGCTCGGGCCAAAGATCACTTAAAATATAAAGATCCTTTTTACGCTACGTTATGACAGGGATTAACCTCACTTGTAACGCAGTTAATCAACCTATTTTATCTTGATTTAGAATATCTAATAAATCAATAATAAAGTTTTATTTTTGATTTACTTTTTGTAAGTAAAATTTTTAATATTTTATATAATTAAATTTGGTGTTTGTTTCTAGGAGATGCAAGGGCCAATGAGAACTTACATCTCACAACAATGCATCTTTTATGGGCTCGGCAGCACAATCTGATAGCAGATCAACTGACTGTCCTTAACCCCTCTTGGAGTGATGAGAAGGTGTTCCAGGAGACCAGGAGGATTGTTGTGGCTCAGCTGCAACACATCACATTCTCTGAATTTCTGCCTGTGTTGCTTGGAGATCAACTTATGTCTCATCTCAAACTGAAGCCACACAATTCTGGATATTTCCATGGTTATGATGCAACAGTAGAATCTTCTATAGCCAACAGTTTCGCTTCAGCTGCTTTTCGTTTTGGACACACATTATTACCAGTTAGTATAATGATCAAACTTTCTTTATACATAGAGTCCAAAAGTCTATTTATGAAATTTCAGTCAAACTAAACTCAAATTAAATTGTATTATAGGTCAAAATTTCCAAACATATTATTATTATTATTATTATTATTATTATTATTATATACTACTCAAAAATCACGCCGTACCGTAGTGGTTAAGGCGCTGAGCTACAAGCCGGAGGGTCGAGGGTTCAAGTCCCGTTGGGGTCAGGATTTTTAAATTGACCCAAACCCTCTGGCGGCACTATGGCCTTGGGGTCGACTCAGCCTCTAACGGAAATGAGTACCAGACGCTTGTTCTGGGGGTAAAGGCGGCCGTCACGCAGGGCTGACAACCCGGCTGACATAAAGTGCCGATTGTCTAGAAAAAGTGGGAGCCTTAACCTCCTACTACCCCAAGGGCCTCCGGGCCTGTTGTAGGATCACTTTACTTACTTACTTACTACTCAAAAATAAATGTAGATGAACACATGTTTAAATCAAAGCCACAAAATAAGTACTGAAACAATTTAATTTTTGAGTCAGATGTTTTGATTTGAAGTATTGTTTAAAACAAGATTGAAGGTCTTCTAGGATTTATTAATTCTTTTTTAATGCATTAGTGATTGTTCCAAGAGTTGCTAAAACCAAAGTGAATGCTCATTGAGTTATTTTTTTTTAAACAGATCTGAAGAATAATCTGTGGTAGGAAATTGTTATTTTGTATTCTCTGAAGCTAATACAGAGCAATGATACATCTGAATGAAACATCAGTTGCATGAGCAGTTTTATTGATTGAAGATAGCCGTTCCATTTGCCATGTCTCTAGGATTCTTGATGTCAACACTTCTGTTATCCATAGGCTATGGAGGGAATATAGAGATACACACGGATACAAGAAGTGGCCTGGGAAAGGTCGTAAGAAGAAGACCCCAGAGGTACAGGATAGATTTCGTGTCTTATCAGCTTTGTGCAGACAAACATCTACAGCCAGAGATCTACAAAATGGTTTAAGATCAGCAACTGGGGCAGTAATTTCTGTTCAGACTGTAAGAAATAGACTGAGAAATGCAAGATTGAGATCTAGAATCCCCTTTAAAGCCCCTCGTTTAACATGTCAGCACAAAGAAACCCGACTGTGATTTGCTCAGAATCACGTCAACTGGCAGTTCTGCCAATGGAAGGGCATTCTATTCATAGCGAATCAAGATTTTATTGAAGGTGTTTTGATGGTCGTACTCATGTATGGAGACATCCTGGTGAACGGTTTGATCCAGTCACAATTATTGAACTTGACATATTTGGAGGGTGGTTCGGTTATGGTTTGGTCTGGGATTACTATTGAGTTTTGGACAGAACTTTTCATTATCCCACAGCACATGAATGCCGATATTTACATTAATGACATTATTCTTCCTTCAACATGTCGTACCCTTTGCTTATGGTATGGACGCTAATTGTCTTCTAATGCATGATAGTGCTAGATGTCATACAGCATAGGCTACCAGAGATGTCCTGCAAGAATGCCGGATTCGGGTGATGGACTGGCCTGCATGCAGTCCAGACCTCAATTTGATAGAGCATATGTGAGATATGCAGGAAAAACTTGTTTGTAAGTGTCCTGTTTTGCCTACCAGAGAACCTGGAAGAACTTTCAAAGGCACTCACCGAGAAATGGGAAAGAATCTCACAAGTTTCTGTAAGAAAGCTTCTGCAAAGCATGCCTCATAGGTGTAATGCAGTCATTGAAGCTCACAGAGGACACACTAAGTACTGAGTGTTGAAATAAACATGGAAAAATTGATTCCTAAAATAATAAATCTCAAATTTCCACTTTGTTTTCTGTTACAAATGATAATTTGTTCGTATTTCTGATATTGTACAATAAAATATTGTTTGAACATCTATTCTAATTTTACATCTTAAATTCATAATATTACGAAAGATCAAAAATTAAATTGTTTCAATATTCATTTCATGGCTTTGGTTTAAACGTGTGTTCCTCTAATTTTTTTGAGTACTGTATCATTGTCAGTGGCGCACATTCAACCGTAGCTACTCCAGCACTGCTGGGGTAATTAGTATATTAATAATTTCGGATTAATATAAAATAATATATTTGCCAAGTTTCATTCAAATCAATTACATGTGAACATAAAAATTAAAAATTCCCGCCACGCCAGCAAACTATTGCATTCGGTTTGATGGAGCCTTCTGCATATTCACATTATCTCCATAGAGAAATACATGGAGTGTTTCCTCTATGTTATCCCCATCAACACCAGATATTTTCGCTGCAGATGAATTAATGATAACTCACTAAATGAATCTGCCCAGCACTAACCCACTGCTAAGTGCAATGATAACCTGCTAGATGAAGCTTGTGTCTTATTACATAGATTTTTAATTGAATACCAGCTAGCTGAACCCAGAAACGTCATAACTCAAATAAATGTACACAAGATCAAAAATGACCTTTCGACATATCAATTCATGAAACATTCATTTGATGAAGAAACATGATTACTGATTTGGAAAGTGCCAGTTCCTCAATAATAGAATTTTTAGAAACAACAAGTTTTAATTTATAATATTTAATTTATGTCATTTATATTTTTACAAAATACAAAATAAATAAATAATAAAATTATGCGGTACTTTTGTCAGCTGTTAATTTAAGAAGCTTTATTTATATTATATATCTGAATGACAACAATTGAATTATTATGAACGTGTATATATAATTTGTGGAAAGAAAACATTTGAATTTAATATCGGCACTGAGTTCGTTCAAATGTGTTATTAACCCATTGGAGACTTTTAACGAGTCTCCCTCGTGAGCAGGTAGAAAGTCCAAACAGCCCCACAACGAGGTAGACTCGTTGTTGTGTTATAACACTGTAAGACGTTAGGTTTCTTTAGTGGTTTACATTTTCGGTTCACCATCAGTAAAATGTGTTGTTTGTTTATGTAAAGTAAATATGTATAGGCCTAGTGTATTGTATAGTTTATTTTAGTTATTATTTATAGAATAGTAGACTATAGTTGTAGGCATTTATTACGGTAAAATATAAGTGAATATAAATTCAGTGCTTATTTGTTAAAATTCATAGTTTTAAAATTAATTTTTTTCTTGCAATATGTGCGTAAATAGGAGAGAACGTATTGCTTTTGAGAAACTAAGTGAAGTAGTGGATGAAATATTATGTGACAGTGATTGTAGTGAATTATTATGGAACGAAGATTTGGACGATGAAATAATATACAGTGACAACGTAACCGTGCATGCTACTGATGGTAGAAATATTAGGTGAGTTTCGTCCAGTTTTTATCTATAGTATTTTATAATTTACAGGTCGATATATAACTATGATAATTAAAGAATATACGAAGAACTTTTCCTGATTTTATAATGTATAGGTCTATGCTTATTTTATTTCATATATTTATTTTTATTATGTACAGTATTATATTGCGTTTGTTATTTTTTTTTCGGTCTTGTTTGAACATATGATTTGTGTTTACTTTCAAGGCAATGTCCGAGAACTTTTACAAAAAGATGGTTTCTGAATTGTTTGTCAACTTTCACAGCCTTGAAAATAACAAAACATAACGGTTTACAATGCACAAAAGAGGGTAGCAGGTAGGCCACATTCCTTTGCTATTCGTAAAAGTACAAGATACTAAAAGAAATTCAGGGGTAAACAAAATATCTGAAATCATAAGTGATAGAACAGAGTATGTGTATTTAAAGTCCAGCGCAGCGGAGTAGCGGCGCGGAGATTTAAATGGGTTCCCAGTGAACATGCTAGGCACTTTAAACGTGTCTCCAATGGGTTAATACATTTTAAAGTGTTACTGATAAATGTGATTTGCCAATTTAGTAAAAATCAATGTAAGTGACTGTATAATTTATAATTTACATACTAGATCATTTTCATGCAGACTTTTCAACGAGAAAAATAACCTCGTACAACAAGGTAGGCCAACTCCAAATTTACCAGATCTAACAAAAAAAAATACAAGGCAGTAAGTTTTTATATTCTATAAGTCATATTTTTGTCATACAGATGGGGTAATTGCAGTGACCACCGCATACCATTGGATTATTACAGTTATCAGTACCATTATATCACATCAATGATCTTTGGAAATACTGGTATATGTGTAGTCTGTCTACATTGCTCTATCTTGTGTAAATACAATTGATATTATTTTAATTAATTATGGAAAGAAATTATGTTGTGGAATGCAGGCAGAAATTATGTTGTTGCTTTCCAATAGAGTACGTAAAGAAAAAGGTAAAGTGGGAGGCCCTTGGGATAGTAGGAGATTAAGGCTCCCCCCTTTCTGAACAATCAGCATGAGTTGTCAGCCCTGTGTGACAGCTGCTTTAACCCCCAAAACAAGCATCTGGTGCTTATTTCAGTTAGAGGCCGAGATGACATCAGGAGCAAGGTGCCACCAGATCCCACTGGCACTCGAATATTTGACCTTTCGATTTGTAGCATATTGCCTCAACCAACTATGCTATGGCATGCCTCTTTGTTATTAGAGTAGAGATTTGTTTTTATTACTTTGTATTTCCATGTTCAGTTTAATGGATGTAAATAAGTTTCTTTCCCTTAGATTTACCTGGTGTTGCATAAAGGACACTCTTCAGTGCTGTGTGCTGCACGGTGTTGAATCTGAAGTCAGCAACAGCTTCTTTTCTTGGTTTTGAGCTGCTGTATGTTTTCCAAAATTTTTAATGCATACCCATTTTTTCCCTTGGTTGATTTGATGGAATATTACTTCTTCAAATTTAGTATTAATTTTGATACCTAATATGTGTGCACTCATAGTTTCATTTTGTTGGTTCAGTTTTGTGTCTTTTTCTAATTCATCAGCAATATCATCCTGATTTATGCCAACATGCAATAGCATCCGAAAATATATTGTCTTCAATAGATTTTCTAATCTTTTTATTAATTTCTTGATTTTGTTTGTAAAACATATTAGATATGATGTTATGATATGTACCAGTAAGGCAGCCATACCTTATCCGATCTTAGAGTGATCCTAACATAAACGAACGTCAATTGTATCCTTCTGCCATTCGTGTCACAATGACAGGGAGGACATGTGAAGTATATAAGACATGTGATCGTTGAATGGGGTAGATTGCAAGAAAGCTGATGAGATTTTTCACTGAACTTGTGAAATCCATTTAAAATAACTGTTTTTACCACTAGCTAGTCAAAGGTTTGCCAGACTTGTGTTTTAAAAATTTAGGTGGCGACACAGCAACAGAAGACTCAACACATTTCAGCCATTTTGCTGTAATGAATCGACTGAAGCATGACTCAAATGCATCATTCATATGTAATAAACTATTTTAAGTTTTATTGATTAGATATATTTTAGAATAAGTTGTATGTTTTGAATTTTGAATATTATTATTTTCATTCACGAAGAATAACAAGTATATCCAGAGGACATATTTTTAATTTAATAAAGGCAACTACTTTTTTGCATACTTATTGCTTCTACATCGTATGTCGGTGTCAATAACCAATGAAAAGTGAGCAGTTCACATGGTTTTGTTTTGACGAGGATCACTTTAAGCATAGCATATATGTTATGTAGTGAACTAGTAAGACAGCATTGTCAAACATATTAGGTTACTACATATTAATTGTTCTAAGATAAAGAATACTGCTTCTTTCTTTGCATCAGCTATTGCTGTGTAGTGTGAAAAGAGGAATGAATGTACTCCACAGCCATTCTGATATGGGTATCTCTCTGCAAGGGTCCATAATGTTAGCTGTTTTAATTCTTCTTTTGTGTGTTTTTCTTTCTTTACTCTCTCTACAAAATCAAGGTCAATGTTGTACGAATGGTACTGTAGTGGAATTTGTAGTGGTGCAGTACTTTGTTCATTTGTTGAGGTAGTTTGTGTTCCAACTTATTATATCTGTTTGTGTTTTTAGCATTCCTATTAGCATTTGCCTTAATGACTGAGGAAAATCATGACAAAACATCGGCAAGGTTATTGGAATTAAGGTTTGAACTTGGGGATTCTTAATTATGTCTCAAATGTTATTTCTTTAATTTTAACATGTGCTTGTGAAAATTGTACACTTAATAAATCAGATAAAAGGAAAATAGAAGTAGCTGAAATGAAATTCTTACATTTGAGGAGCATCGTTTCAAACCGTATTATGTCCAAAATTTAAAATTTTACAGAAAATGCAAAAAACACAGTACTCTTAAACTATGAATGTTATATAAAAACTAACAAGTCTGTAATTTTTCATTAAATATACAGAACTGATGTATGTAAGGAATTAAATCACTTCAAAATATTGTTGAAGATATTAGGGTGGTTGTAATGGACATAATATGGTTTGTTACAACCACAGTGGGAAAATAAATATTTAAGAATTTTTTATTGTATATTTTGGCCTGTATTTAGATAAGAGTTTAATATAGCACAAAAATATAACTTTCTAGAGTGTTATTAACTTCTTACAGAATAGAAAAACATAATATAGTAAGATTATTGGCTGTATTTAGTGAATATTCTGGCTAATTAATATGTGTTGTATAAAAGAATAGTGCAAAGAGCATAGCAACACAAATGCATACCCCACACTCTTCTTCTAAACAGTCGCACAGAGTGTTATTGTCGTCAGTGGGATCTTCACTGGGAGCAGGTTCTGATTCCAGGACACTACTCTAGAATTGTAAGGACACTATTGTAGAATTGTAAAATATTTTCGTCTCTCTAGTCTTCCCCAAATCTCTTCCTCAGCAAGTTCTCAACATCACTCTTCTTTGCCTCAGTAACCTTGCTGATAGATGGTACAGCCGACGGTTCCCATATGAAGTGCCCTGCCTGCCCTCGTTTTAAAATAGGATTAAATAATTTAGAAGGGTCATCAATCCTATAAGTTGGCTCCATTTTAAGAGATACTGTGCCTTTCCCATCTTTTGTTGTTTTTCTGAGCATTATTCTCTTCATTTCCCTGATCCCCTCACATTTCTTATAATTTTCGCTCAAATCCTAATTCTTCACTACCCAGTCTTTTCCTAGAACATGAACTGAATCAACTGTCTGATAAATTTCCTGATAATCATCTGGTGGTAAAATTTCCAAATTCCTTCTTAATTTCTTCTCAATTATCCAAAAATTCTGTCAGCTGGCAGAGATGAATGTCCTCTTACAGGAAAAAGTGTGACATTCTTCAAATGATGGGGACCTTTGTTGAGAAGATAGAACGCCAGAGCATGTACAACATGCATGTTCCTGTTCTGACCCCCGCACCTATCAGCAAAAAGCCTTAAACTCTCAGTTTCTGGGGGAAACTCTAATTTTTCTACAAAATCGAATAGAGCTGATGAGACCTCAAGTGAGCCCCTGCCTGCTTGATTCTCTGTCCAAACATAGAAATGAGGACTTATTGCTTATATTAGTGATACAGAAAGCATAATACCTTAATTGGCGGGAATAACAAGCTTCATTTATAGACTGTTTGGGAAGAGGTTGAATCTGCTGTAAATCGAAACAAAAGGAAATAGAATTCACAGGGAGATGAAAATTCAGTCATGTCTGGGCCTTTGTCACGGTTCCTAATTAGAAAATAAAAATAAATGGTACCGACATAAATGTATTAAATAATTTATTATATTTGTAGCCTATAGTACTGTATCAGTAAATGATGTAATAAATTAATTTACAGAATGTTACCTACAGATAGGCTATTTTAAGAAAATTGGACTATTATACTTACTTTTCCTCAGATTGAAGCTGTCGCATTGTTTGTCTTCATTTTTGCCTCCTTCGACTGCCTCTTGAATTATCCCCCACATTAACACATTCATCCATCTGATTCACAGCAGAAAAGTAGTACGTTTATTCACTAACAATGCATAAACCTACTGTCGCGGCAAAACTAATATCATATGATCAGTATATCCAACAGAAAAAATTAAAACTGCAGGGCAGACAACATGGAAAATAGAGACGTGGACAAAATGCGATTTGCACCAACCGTGAATGAGGACATAATACGGTATGAAACAACCACTTGTTTTCAAGCTTCATTTACGCAAGGAAAAAATGCGATTTGACACGATTTGAGCACACAGCTCAATAGAGCGTATAAGGAACATAACGAAATGATATCAAACTCAATTTTGTCCAGGAGTGGACATAATACGGTTTGAAACGACGCTCTTCATTTAATAGCAGGCTGTACATTGTTATATAAGAAATATAACGATGAAAGAATAACCGAACTAAACATCTACTGTGTTACAGTTAAAATTCAAAATTTAAGATCTAACTGGCTCTAACATATAGGAAGAATGACACCCAATAGACTCCCACAAATTTTGCTTCACTACCAACACAAAGGAAGAAGAAATGTTGTGTGCCACGTAACTAGATGGAGGGATATAGTCTCTTGATGTGGAAACAGGTCTATGACCTAACTCCATGGTGTAGAAAAAGAAGAAGTAGAAGAAGATGTTATTTCTTTATGCAAAATCATTCAGTTATTATCATCATCATCTTTATTATTATTATTATTATTATTATTATTATTATTATTATTATTATTATTATTATTATTATTTATGCAGGGTCTAATGAAGATGATCAGAAATGGATCAGAGGAATATGTGGAATTACATCGTATGCTCTTTAATCCATACTCTCTTTACAATCCTGGAAGAATGGATGCCACATTGAAGGGAGTTTTAGCTACACAGATTGAACGAGTTGATCCTTACTTCACTACTGAGGTAAATAAAACATATCAATACAACAGTTTGAGAAACTAAAATTAAAAAGAAACTACATTTTAGTTACTCATAAAACTAGTTAAATTAATTATAATGAGTTAGTTATTTTGATTCATCTCATATTTTTTTTATATTCTTCAGACTATTGTCGATGCATTCTAACTGTTGTATTTGCGGTTGTCGGTCCTGTAGGTTAATTTCTGCTCCTTCTGTTGGCTGATCAATCAACTTCCATATCAAATTCTTTTCCTTTTTCCCGGGAATTTCAAAATTCATAGTTTTCTCCTTATTCTTGCAGATGTAAATTTTCTTCTAAATTGTGGGTTCCTTAGATTTATCTAACTCTTTCAGTAATTTGGCCTAAGATTTAATTCTGTGTTTCTCTGACCATGTATGTGCAGATACTGCACTTTTCTATTTCACCGTTTTTAGCATTTCTATGGTAATTATTTCAATCTTGTATTCAAGTTCGTTTTCGTTTTTCTTATGTATATTTTTTCACAACCTTTACAATCAATTTGATAAATCCCTGATTTGTTGCCTTCATCGATCTTTTCATTTTTGTTGGTTGTAATTTATTTATTCCAACTGTAATAATTTTTTCGGCGCTAATTTAATGTTAAAGGCTAAGTAGGGGTGAGCGGCCCCCATGCGCATTCGTTCCAAATTTTGGCCGAAAATTGAATCTGATGTGTTACAAACTCACCCCAAATTTCAACCTTGTAGCTGCACTAGGAACAAAGATAAAAATACAACTAGTATTTTTTGTGAAGAATTTTTTTTTTCTCAGGATCTACTGGACCGATTTTGATGAAAACAATGTATGTTGTAAATATATACAGGGGGGCACGCCGTAGCGTAGTGGTTAAGGCACTGAGCTACAAGCCGGAGGGTCGAGGGTTCAAGTCCCGTTGGGGTCAGGATTTTTAAACTGGCCCAAACCCTCTGGCGGCACTATGGCCCTGGGGTCGACTCAGCCTCTAACGGAAATGAGTACCAGACGCTTGTTCTGGGGTAAAGGCGGCCGTCACGCAGGGCTGACAACCCGGCTGACATAAAAGTGCCGATTGTCTAGAAAAAAGTGGGAGCCTTAACCTCCTACTACCCCAAGGGCCTCCGGGTCTGTTGTGGGATCACTTTACTTTAAATATATACAACGCGATTCACATAAAAAATAAAGAACCCAATCACACAAACATAACTACCCGAAAATAAATATTTTAGTTTTCGTGATTTTTTTCGGTCACATGCTCACGAAATACAATTATGAGTTTTTTCTATTAGACAATCGGACCTCTTTCTACAACATATAATTTTTCCAAGTCGATCGAAGAGGTGGAGCATAGTTAAAAAAATACAATTTTTTTGCACATTTTATTAAGCTTTCTTGCCATATAATTATACTTTCGATCAATTTCTGGTGCAGTGTCATTTATGTTACTGGCCGATGAAGATTTTCACTGCCTCCTTTAATCATCGTCGCTATCATCGTTGATGATGGCAGTTGTATTCTTCTTTGCGAACAATTTACTCAAAATCGCAGCTGGTCGTAAAATCTTGGACAAATATCTTCCATGTGCCAGGTAATATATGATTGCAGCTACATGAGAACAGCAACCGACAGTCCTCCTCCCATTGGCGCATTCACAATAATGTTGGTACATATCTGTTCATGGTATAATCAAACAGAGATATCAACTCCTTCATAAAAAAATTACATAATAAAATGCTTCCAAAAGTTACTTTAGAATCGTATCATTTCTGCATAATAAGTTCGGAAAGCGTTTCACATCCCATGTGTCTTAGAGTCTTAGAGTCTTAGAGTCTTAGAGAGAATGAAAATTCAGAACAGTGTTGAAAATATGTTAGCGATTGAGGTCGAAGAGAAAGGATGGCTTCGTAAGAAAATACCTTTTCAAAGTATTTCATCGGAGGATCTACTAGATTTTCCAGAAATGACTGTGAGGGAGCTAAAATTCTGTTCACCGGGTCATACCAGTTTTCACAAGCCATATCGTATCTTGCAGAAATGATTGACGAAGCTGGGAACGTAAATATACAATTCGTCAAAGATAAATCACTCGTTTTGAAGCTTCAAGTTCAGTCTCGCCACATATCCAGGAAGGATTATCGCTGCTACGTTGATTATACCCCTCACAGTATTGGCACAAAAGGAATCACAAGACATTATTGTGAATGCGCCAATGGGAGGAGGACTGTCGGTTGCTGTTCTCATGTAGCTACAATCATATATTACATGGCACATGGAAGATATTTGTCCAAGATTTTACGACCAGCTGCGATTCTGAGTAAATTGTTCACAAAGAAGAATACAACTGCCATCATCAACGATGATAGCGACGATGATTAAGGGAGGCAGTGAAAATCTTCATTGGCCAGTAATGTAAATGACACAGCACCAAAAATTGATCGAAAGTATAATTATATTGCAAGAAATCTTAATAAAATGTAGATAAAATGTGCAAAAAATTATATTTAATTTTTTTTAACTATGCTCCACCTCTCAATTGACTTGGAAAAAATATATGTTGTAGAAAGAGGTCTGATTGTCTAATAGAAAAAAACTCGTAATTGTATCTCGTGAGCAAGTGACCAAAAATAATCACAAAATCTAATTTTTTTGGGTAGTAATGTTCATGTGATTGGGTTCTTAATCTTTATGTGAATCGCCTTGAATATATTTACAACATATATTATTTTCATAAAAATCGGTCCAATAGATCCTGAGAAAAAAAAAATCTTCACAAAAAATACTAGTTGTATTTTTATCTTTGTTCCTAGTGCAGCTACAAGGTTGAAACTTGGGGTGAGTTTGTAACCCATCAGACGGAACGTTTGGCCTAAGTTTGAAACGAATGCACGTGGGGGCCGCTCACCCCCCACTTAGCCACCTATGGACAAGCTGAAAATTTGTTGGAACTTATTAAATACTAAAGGATGGAATGTAAATTTCCAGAACTTTTTACCAATTTTTTTATCTGTCTGAAGAGTACTTTCATTTATCACTTTATGTTTTTTGAATTTATTTATTTTCTTATGAATCAACTTTTCCTCAAAACATTCTCTTCTGCTATTTTTAATATGTATTTTTTCTCTACATTACATATTTTTTTTTTTTTTTGCTCATGGGAAGTTAACAAGTCTGTACATTAAAGTATTAAAGGCTACCTGCTCAGATGTACGTAATATGGTTGAAACCTGTTGCTTTAATATAATTATCAATGTGTGTTTCTCATTGATAATGTTTCAAAAGTTTAGTTCCTCTTCAAATTATGTGATTCTCTAATAAAATATGAGTTCCTATAATTGATTTTTCAATTTCACCATTTTTAATATTTCCAAAGTGTTCTTATGTATGAGTCACTATACACACTTTACTGCACAGGAATTTTTTATATTCTTAGGGATAGTTTAACTCTATTAAATGTAATTTATTTAACTAATTTGATAAATTCCATATTTCTTACTATCTGAGACATTAACCTTTTTATTAGTTTTTAGAAAATTATCCAAACTAAATTTGTTTATTGGTACCAATACAATATTGAATTTGTTAATTTTTTTTTAAATTTCCTGTATGTTCCAGGATGGTTTTTTATTCCTTTTGCTTCCTTGGAATCAGATTGTAGGGTGGTGTATTCTTTGAGTCTTTTTTATTTGAATTTTTTAACTTTTTTATTATAACCATCTTTCCTAAACCATTTAATCTAGCTATGTTTAAAATGTGATTGTATTCTTTCTTACAATTTTCTTCACTTAATGGAATGATTGTTAATCTGTATATTTAGTGATGTATTTAACTTCAATTTAATGTTGTAGAAATATTGATGACATACTTTTTTTTTAATAATTGTAATTGCATTGTATTCAAAGTGTGTTAAGTTTCGGATGACAATGTGAATTCATTTTGCCATATATATGTTATTTTATACTTTATGTATAACTTGTAATTATAGACAAGTCCTAAAATATCTATGATGTTCTGATGGATAACAAATAAATAAATCAATCAATCAAACTGTTGAATATTGCATGTTTTTGAGCAATATGATTGAAACCTGGAGATTTAATGTAATTATGTGTATGGGTATCTTTCCTGCAGATATTGAATTCAATTTTTTGTTGTTGTTCATTTCTAATTATATACAGATCCGAAATTGGATTTCATTATTTTTCTAATTCAATAGTACATTTCACAGATTCATTTGAAGGTTAAGAAATTTTAATGCATCTTCAATATATCTGGAATTTATTACTGAAAAAATATCAACATATCTATACCAACATTTAAATATCCATGGATAAGCATTGGTGATGTGACATTTGAGATAACCCATAAACAAATTAGCCAAAAATGACAAAAATGATTGCCCATCGCCAAACCTGAAATCTGTAGGCCTATATAAAATTGTCCATTGAAAGTGAAACAAGAACTGTTGATACAAAGTTTTGTTAGACTTAAGTATTCTTCTATTATTTCTGTTTTTAGTTTTAAGGAAATTAGCCTTTTTAAAAAATATTTAACTTTTCTCAATGGGGATACTAAGAAACAAAGTAACAACATCAGAAGAAACCAATCTATCATAGCTCTTGTGAGATGTTACTCAATCCTTCCACTAATTTTAGAAAGTTTTCAATGCCTTTGTTGTTAAATTTTGAGAAGTCATTAAATTCCTTTGTGAGCCTTTTGGCAAATAATAATGGGGAGAACCTATATTGTTAATTATGGGTCTCATCTTGTTCCCATCCCTAGGTATTTTAGGGAGACCTTATAATTAACGATTTGATGGTTTTGAAATTTTAATTTTAATAATTTCTAAGCCTCATAATGTTAATTCCCATAGTAGGTTTTTTTAAAATTTTAGCTTTGTATATGTCTTGTTTGGTGATATTATGTTACATATGTTTAATGTACAACTTTTATAGGAATTCATCACTATGAGGTTTAATTTAAGATAAATTAAAATGTTTCATACCTCTCCTCATAATTGATCTTCTAAGTAGATCGCGATTTCGGGTTCATGGCAAACCTACCTTTGTACTATTTTTCCAACTCATGTAATGTCGATCGGAAGAACCACTTCTTCTTCCCTCTATTGGTGGACCGATCAACCTCTGGATCAGGTCACAAATCGCAGGAATTTCGAAGTTCATAAGTTTTTCTTTGTTTTTCTGAATGTGGATTTTTTCCCAAACTGTGAGTTCCTTTTGTTTATTTATTTGTTTAATTAGACTGGCTTTTGATTCAATTAGATGCTTTTTGGACCAAGCATGAGCAGCCACTGCTGACTTTTCCACTTCACCATTTTTGACATTTCTAAGACATTCTTTTACCCTTGTTTTCAAGTTTTTTTTTTTTTTTTTTTTCCAATATAAATTTTGTCACAATCCCTGCATTTGATCTGATAAATTCCTCATTTGTTTTCTTCTTCAATTTTTTTTCATTTTTATTGGTTTTAATTATCCTATTAAGGCTGTATTCATTCTTTGGTGCCAATCTTATATTAAACTTTTTGAAAATTTTTTGAAACTTATGGTGTTTCAATGGATTTCTTGAATTTTATTTTTTCTGTTTCTTTTATAAGTGTGCTTTCATTAATTAATTTTTGTGTTTTAAATTTATTTATTTTCTTGTATACCATATTTTCTTCATAACCGTTATCTATTGCAACATTAATTGTGTATTCTTTTTCTTTTTCATAATTTTTCTTTGCTCAGAGGTGTATTTACCAATCTATGTGTCAAACTACTGAATACTGCCTCTTTGTGAGCAAAATGGTTGAATCCTGAAGCTTTAATACAGTCATCTATGTGTGTATTCTTTCTGTATATTCCAAATTCTATCCTGTTTTCTCCATTTCTTGCTAAATTAAGATACAAAAATGGGATCTGTCTTTCAATTTCAGTTACTTACTACTTACTCACTGGCACTATCGAACCCGTAGGTTCATGACCGCGCGGACATAAGCTCTCCATACATCCCTATCCTGAGCTAATGCTTTCCAATCATTCCCTGTATAATCTACTTCCCTCAAATCATAGTTAATGTTGTTCTCCCACCTCATTCTTGGTCTACCAACTGGGCGTTTTCCCTCTGGCTTTCCTACAAGAAGCTTCCATGCACGTCTTTCATTTCCCATACGTGCAACATGTCCTGCCCATCGCAGTCTACGAGACTTAACTGTTCTTATTATATCTGGCTTCCTATAAAGACCATGTAGTTCATTGTTATGTAGTCTTCTCCATTCACCTGTCTGTTCATCTCTCTTTGGTCCAAAAATTTTCCTAAGAACTTTATTCTCAAATACTCGTAATCTCCTTTCCTCCTTTAAAGTAAGAGTCCATGTTTCGCACCCATATAATATAACTGGTAGAATAATAGTTTTATATAGTTTCAGCTTAACGTTTTTTGAAAGGAGTTGGGACATCAAAAGTCTCCGCAATGCATAATAGCATGCATTTCCAGAATTGAGCCTATGTTTAATTTCTTTGTGCGTCTCATTCCTATTTGTGATTATTGTTCCTAGGTATTTGAATTCAGCCACTTCCTCAAAATTTCCCTCATTTGTCATTAGCTGTCCATTTCCATTATATACTGAATTTCTACCTGTGACCACATATTTAGTTTTACTGATATTTACTTCCAGTCCTAATTTCTTAGTGTTACTCAATAGTGTGTGCGTGTTGGCCTTTAATATCTCCTCGCTATCGGCCAATAGTACTACATCATCAGCATAAACTAACAGCTTATTAATACCATTCAGTTGTAAGCCTTCCTCATTCTCTAAAGATTTAATGGCATGCTCTAGTACAAAATTAAATAGTAGAGAAGATAGTGCATCTCCTTGCTTCAACCCATTCTGGATTTCAAAAGTGTCTGAAAACTGTTTGCCTACACGCACCCTACTATTTGAGCCATTTAGACACATTTGTATAAGTCTAACTAACTTTTTAGGAATTCCGAACTCCAGCAGGATACTATATAACTTCTCCCTCTTAATTGAATCATATGCTTTTTTGAAGTCTACATATAGTTGATGTACAGTGCCATTATATTCCCATTTCTTTTCTAAAATCTGTCTAATACTAAAAATCTGATCTGTTGTAGACCTGTTTCTTCTAAATGCACATTGATGATCTCCTAGAATGTCATCAATGTAGGGAGTAAGTCTGCTTACTAATATATTTGTAACTTTCAATTTCAGTTACCATGGTAAATTTTATAGTTCTACTCTGAATATTCAAAAGCTTGAAAGCGTCCTCTATTTGTTTGTGATTGACAATAGCGATTACATATCTACTCTAAAATTTGAAAATCAAAGGATGTCCACTTGTTATCTTCTGCTCAAAACTTCCCATAAATAAATTATCCCATGTTTTTACTGCTTTTGGAAGCGGAACAATTTTTAATTCTTCGTATTCCTTTGAATTTAAAATATGTGAAAAAGTGATTAATTTTTTCTATAAAATAAAAATTTAAAGGATTAAACTGATATACAAATTGGATGATGTTATGCATCAACCAACTAAGTGCCATTAAAAAAATTCAGGTTTTGATACCATCTATTGCACTGGCTCATGAAGTAAGTGTATGCACACTTTTAGTGCCAAATCTTTAAATATGGCCTTGTTATTAAAAAAAAATACGAACGCCATCAGTTCTATCAGAGATTCTATGTTTTGCAACTAATGGCTATAAAATGAAATCTTCATAAATGCAAATCTAAATTTTGCATCATGCAGCTAAGAGTCAAATGTTCCCTCTCATACATTGTTGATGCATAACTGTCAAACAGTCCACCATTGTGGTTCTTGAGGTAGCATGCTGCCTTGTCACACAGTGGGTCCGGGTTTGATTCCCAGTCGGGATAGGCTGGGTGAGGTTTTTTCGGGGTTTTTCCTTACCTGTAAGACAAATGTCAGGAAGCTTAGGGCCCAACTGTCCCCAAACATCATCCGGCCATCATTATCATCCTTATCATTATCATCATCATCCTTCACCTGTGTGGAAAGCAATGGGAAGCTATCACACCTATAAATCCCTAGTAAAGCTGCAAACCATAGCATGAAAATTCTATGATTGAAGTGAAAGACCTGCCCTCGGGCAGAACACTATGGAATGGAACTGTCAAACAAGGAAAATAACTTGCAATATTCAGTATTGTTAGTTTGGTGCTACAATAAATAGTGAAGATTGACTTAATTTTAAACATATTTTCCCTGAAACTTACATAATGGCACATAGCCAGTTGGTGCATAATGCCGTCCAATTAAAAAACAGTGAAATAGACCTACAGCCATGAAACAGTGATATTCAAATCCTAAAATGAATATTACAAAATTGCATAATATGTCATTAGTTTAAAATTATACATTTTTATCTAGAATATTAAAAGTATGTAACTTGTAGTCTACTTTATCATACATTTTAAATATATTTTTCTTTCTTTTATACAAGCAGTATTTATCTCTATTGAATTACATGAAATATGTATTGTTCAACTAAACTCTATACATTGTTACAGCTGACTGAGCATTTATTTGCAAGAGGTGCAGCACCTTGTGGACTCGACTTGGTATCTCTGAATATTCAACGTGGAAGAGATCATGGACTGCCTGCGTACCCTGAATGGAGAGAAAATTGTGGTCTGCCTCGTCCTACAAGTTTTTCTGGCATGAAAGAATATGTCAATGGAGATGCTCTTAGCAGAATGTCACAGCTGTACAAAAGTGTAGACGATATAGACCTTTATACTGGTGCACTGGCTGAGATACCTATTGGTGGTGGTTTTCTTGGTCCTACCATCACTTGCTTAATAGCAGATCAGTTCCTCAGATTAAAACTTGGGGATAGATTTTGGTATGAAACATCAGAAATTCCACAAGCTTTCAGCAACAAACAGTTGAGAGAATTACACAAAACTACTCTTGCAAAAATTATATGTGACAATGCTGACTCAGTGGAATTTATTCAGCCTCAGGTAATGCACACTGTAGGCCCTGGGAACCATCAAATTCTTTGCATTAATATTTCTGCTCCAGATCTAAGCATGTGGAAGGAACCAGTTAGAGTTGAACTTAATACACTTGCCACCAGAGTAAAATCTCTATCTGCACATTTGAGTGGCAAAGTCATATCTGGTCATATCTTCTCAGATGAAGATACCTCACTGTGGTCAGGTACACTACCCATGCCAATTCCTGCAGAACAAAATATAAGGACAAACTGGAATGGAAGTATTGATAACTCAGTATTTGAAGGGATATTTTCTCTACCTATAAATGAACAATGGTTTAATGGCAGATTTTCTTTCCAGCTTTCATTATCTTGGAATCATACTCAACATTCTAAAATATCTGGTTCTTATATATCACCAATCTATTTTAAAGAAACAAGTCAGCTGATAAACAACACTGTTGGTAGTAAGAATGCAGAATTCAGAAAAGAACTGTCGACTAAACCAAGTGTTGTAAATGAAGGACTTCCTACATCAAAAATTGTATTGGAAGGGGTATTTTCAAAAGATAGAAAAATATTTTGGTGGAATGGAGGTTTTGTGTTAACAGCACCATACTCACAATTATTAATTTTGGATTCTAGCACTCAAACTTTTAATCCTAATATATTATGGAGTGATTTACAAGGCACAGTAATGTCAGGGGCAATCACATCAACTGACAAAGAGCAACTTGTCTTGACAGATGATGTTATGCCTATTTCTTTCATAGTAAAAGTACCTATGATAATTCAATGGAATGGTTCAATTACAAATAGTTCAGGAACGTACATCACATTGCAAGGTATTGTGGCAGACAGTTATTTCCTGTTGAAACTCAATGTCTCCAAATCCCTAAGTAGTTCTGTTGCAGGTGTCTTTAGGTCTCCTTTATATTTTGAGGAGGTAGATGAAACCTTGGATTCATATAACAGAACAAGCCAAACTGTAGATTTGAGCAAAATTAACAGTGATAATGTTGACTTCTGTAATAATTGCAAAGATGTTCCTATTACACTGCTAGGGACATTTTATGAAGATAAAAGTAAATTCTCATGGACAGGAAAAGTGATTATTAAGATTCAAGATAAATAAATCTTGATATTAAGAACTACATTGTTTTACATTTTTATAAATTGCATTATGCTTTTATAGACAGCTTTTAATATCATAATTTGTAGTTGATATATAAGCCTAACTATGGATATTATCTGAGAGAAGAGAATACAAATATAATTGTTGATAATTACCTTGAGTTGAGAACATACATTGCTCAAATAGGCAAAGATTAATTCACCTTTCCTCAATAAACTGCTAAGCATGTAATATATTGTAAGCTATCAGATTACAATCGTGGAAGTTTTAAGGAAAGAGGGAATCATATTCGCTTGAGAAAGCTTTGGAACTTTATACTCATATCTGCATATCTGACATGACTAGCTACTAAAACAATAGACAGAAGTTGACTAAAAGCAGGTAACTTATATTTAATAAGAGTCAAAAACCAGTCAGATATAACATTAAATAATAAAAAAAATAGTTAGTTTGACATTGAAAAAGAAATTGAGAAAAGAAACAATAACCTTATCGGTCATCTAAACAAAACAATAATAATGAAAACTACGTGCACTCTATTCACTCACACTAGTCCCGCCAAGGGCGAGGGTACACGGTCCTTGTGGCCCTACCCTGGCCTAAGGGATCAATTAACAAAACAAGCTCCTCTGAGCTATATCGACTGGACCCTTTTATTAATAAACAGATTATGACCTTGATGTTAGTAAGCGCAGCTTATTTGAGGGTTCACTAGGAGAGGGAGGATGCTTGATAGAACACGGCGCATAAAGGAAAGGCGGTATATGTAGGAGAGAATTTGGCACTGTTCACTAAGATCACAGAAGAAATGGAGACGCGATGACGTTTTGGTTGCGCAGTATGACGTAATCCACGTATCGAAAACTTGATTTCGGTACAATATCGCCCCCTTGGGGCCCCTCCGAAAAAAGAAAAAAAAAAAAAAGAGAGAGGAGAGAGAGAGAGAGAGAGAGAGAGAGAGAGAGAGAGAGAGAGAGAGAGAGAGAGGGTCACCACAACACCAAAACCAAGTCCTAATGTTCACAGAAAACTTCCACTTTTTTGTGTGAACAACTTGGTGTAATCCCACGTTGGAAGGGTAAGGCGATAGTTCACAACAGGATCAGACTGAGAATATCAACAATCTTCTATCGTTTCCAATAGTTTGTCCATCACACCAACCTACTACATCAGCTATCCAGGCGCTATATCATGACTCCTGTAAAATGCTACAGACGCCATAGCTGAACTCAGTGGTGTTCCAGGCGAACTCAGGAAGACGATACATCAAAGTTGGATTGCCGGATCGCATTCCCGCTCAGCCATCCCATTTACTGCAACCCATGTTGAGGACAAATCTCGATCAGCGGATACTCGGGGTCGGCCGAACCCACCAAGTATACGACTGCCAGAAGTCCAGTGTTCCTTATCAGTGCCAAATGGGGAAAGGTTAACTGAAATTACAAAGGACAGGAAACAGAAAACAGAACCTCAAAAAAAAAGCGAACATCAGAAATATAGAAATGACTTCAGTTAACTAGTGCTGTGTTCTTTATAAAAAAAATATAACAGTGGTAATTATTTAACCACAGGTTACACCTTTAATTGGCTAGCATGTTGTTTGGTTAAGTGGCCATCAGCACTCTCTAATTTCGAAATTTAGAGAACGCCTTACATAACAAAACATGGACCACGTTACAAAACTTTCTCAAGAAATTCCTCATAGTATATTTAATATCCGAAAGAAAATTTGGCTCCACCAGCCTACAATACTATCACGATAAACACTTATAAGTCCTCCACGCGAAATGTTTACATCTCTTAAAATATCCATGCCGAATAAACTTAATTCAAGAAACAAGCTGTCTTTAGAGATAACATCTATCCAGCTAGGCATGTTTACAGTACACAATAGATACAAATGTAGATAACAAGTACGTAAACAATCAGAGTACATAAACGACTGTAAGAGAAGTTATTATTATTATACATCAACAACATAGTAATCAATAAATTGGGAAAGATGAATTAATGTGTTTATACAATTCCAATAGAATACATAAGCAACTTAACTTAAATGAATTTGCGTAAATGAGTTTGATAAGGTAAATAATAATACACGGGGCAATTCTTTTTCATTAATTTAAACGTTCTATGTTTCCACAAATCCTTCCAAATGATAGAATACTCTACAAATCTTTCCATACACTTCTCCACTGGGACTTGAAACCAGAGGCAACGTTCTATTTTGGGGCTTGAACCCAAAATCACATTTCCTCGAAACAAACTATCTATAATTATATCTCACATCCGAAGCATAACTCAAAGCTTACAAGAACAAATTCCAAACTCAAAATTATAGTTCTAATCATTTTGAACCGATATATTCTCTCTGGTCCAAAACTAATAAACAACAACCACGCTCTGCTACCAACTATTGCACCGTGTTGGTGCTGGATCGTACCAATGTTAATGATAATTGCCTTGAGTTGAGAACATAGATTGCTCAAATTAACATATCTATGCCCGGGCCCATAAAAGACAAAGATTAATTCACCTTCCCTCAATAAATTGTTAAGCATGTAATATATTGTAAGCTATACAGATTACAATCGTGGAAGTTTTAAGGAAGGAGGGAATCATATTCGCTTGAGAAAGCTTTGGAACTTTATACTCATATCTGCATATCTGACATGACTAGCTACTAAAACAATATACAGAAGTTAACTAAAAGCAGGTAACTTATATTTAATAAGAGTCAAAAACCAGTCAGATATAACATTCAAATAATAAAAAAAATAGTTTGTTTGACATTGAAAAATAAATTGAGAAACAATAACCTTATCGGTCATCTAAACAAAACAATAATAATGAAAACTACGTACACTCTATTCACTCACACTAGTCCCGCCAAGGGCTAGGGTACACGGTCCTTGTGGCCCTACCCTGGCCTAAGGGACCAATAAACAAAACAAGCTCCTCCGATCTATATCGACTGGATCCTTTGATTAATAAACAGATGATGACCTTGATGTTAGTAAGCGCAGCTTATTTGAGCGTTCACTAGGAGAGGGATGATGCGTGATAGAACACGGCGCATAATGGAAAGGGGGGGGTATGTAGGAGAGAATTTGGCTCTGTTCACTAAGATCACAGAAGAAATGGAGACGCGATGACGTATTGGTTGCGCAGTATGACGTAATCCACATATCGAAAACTTGATTTCGGTACAGTGTTCCTTATATATGAGTCCATTTGTCTTCAAAATATGAACAGAATCAATATAAACATTAGCCCATACGATAACGTTTTTTGCATTAAGAGTCACTTGTACTCCTTGTCCTCCAAGAAATGTTTTGAAATAAATTATCCAAGAAATGTAGATTCATACATAAGTTTTTATTATGATTTGATATACATACTTATCCGAAGAGTTACATATTACTACAAGGTTAGTTGAAAAAATCAGTTTTAAAGTTCATTGCACTTAAACCTGCATTCATGGATGCATTCGCTTACCTGCCTCTCCACATGAATTTTTCCCTTCCTGTCTGTATACTGTTTGCCTTCATACCTTTCTCTTTTTGCTTTATTTTTTACCCAATTTCCTCATTTACTAATCTTCTTTCTGCCAATGTGCAATATTGGAGCATATTTTTCTTCTGTAGATCCTATAATGCCAGGTTCTTCAATGTCATCTTAATTAGAATGAGTCAAGAAAACAAAAAAAAAACACCAATGATTAATCTTCATATTTTAAAATCATAACTTTATTATAAACATTATTAAATTGCAAATCCTGTAGATTTAAATATTATATCTTTATATTTTTAAATTCTTTCCAATTATTTCAAATTGTATTGCTAAAAATATTATTTTATAATATACAATTATGAAAATATAGGTAAAGTACTTGAATTCAGGCTTTCACGGCCGGTAATCATAATGTTGAGTGATTCTGGGCTATGTGGCTGTGGTCCATTACTGGTGTTCCTACCAGACATTTCACCCTCAACGGTGTAGGCATCTTCATTCAGTGGCGAGTACTTGTAGGTACTTTCCGGCCAGGAAACAACACCTAGAAGCATTTGCCACTGAATATGCCCTCCGCAGTTGAGGGAGAAACGTCTGGTAGGAACACCAGTAACGAGCCACGGGCACATAGCCCGGAATTACTCAACATTAAAGATAAAGTAGTTAAAATATTTTACTTACCATGAAAGCTGAGGTTAAGTCCACGCTCATGTTCATCACATTCTGATTCAGACATAATAATATTTGATAAATCAATAAACGTCGAAGAATCATCAGCTCTATATTCAACACTAATAATACAGTAATAATCTTCATATAAAATATGTTGGAAACATTAAAAAATACAACGCTGTAAGCTTGAGTCCACCTAGCTGTTGGAAGTCAAGGAGTACAACTATAGATGTACCCTTTGTCCTCTAAGTAGAAGAGCTGTTTCTCTGAGTGATTTTCTAAGACTTCACTACATGTCAGAACCTGTCAAACTCACACTCGGGCACCAAACAGTTTGTCATATTAGCTAACCATTTCTGCACTTAACTCATTTTTTAAAATGTCACTTGTACTCCTTGTCCTCTGACCGCTTTATATGTAGTTAAAAATTGCTCTAGTCCCGCGCCGTAGCCGAGCGGTTAAGGTAGGAAGCCTTGGCGCAGAGCTACGGGACTTGCGCTGGTTCGAGTCTCCATGGGGGAAGACATTTTCTCATGGTATTTCGGCCAGTATGGGACCGGTGCCCACCCAGCATCGTGAGGCAATTGGGTAGCTACAATAAGTAGCGGCTCCAGGTTGAGGAACCAACTATAACGGCTGGGGGACTCGACATGCTAACCACATGTCACCCCTACACTGGCTGTTGATCATCTACCTCTGTGATTGACACATGTGGATGCGAAGGGCCAGCAGCCGGCTGGTAAAAGGGCAACCGCTGAAAAGTGGAAAGACCCTCAATCGGAAAAAATTGCTCTAAAATTATAAAAAAGGTTTTATGATGGTCAGGACATGTGACACAAATGGGAATGAAACACAGGCAAATATTCAGCGGAAGTAGGTGAAGTGCCACTTTACCTTATTTTTACCATAATTATTTTTTAACTTTATTTTCCTTATATTTGAAGAGAAAAATATATGCTTAGATTGGGGTTTGAACCCAGGACCTTCTGCTTTCTATGCGAATGCTCTACCGACTGAACTACCTGAGCACTCCAATCTAAACACATTTTTTGTCTTATATAAGCTAACTGAGGGTGTTATGGCCCACATAATGTTTAGAATTTTTACAGCCGCCATTTTGGCCCGAATTTGTTTGGTTTTCTTTGTATTATATTCTTGTACATGTTTCCTTTCTTACAACAAAATTAATTATTTTACTTGCATGTTAAATTTACTAAACTAGTCGTTTCCCTAAAGCTTACCTTTGGGCCATAACACCAACATATGTATGTGATATGGCCCACTTATTTCCCCATTTAAAACACTGGTTACATTTTACTCAGGAATATAATTAATATGCAAGGAAAACAATATAAACTACAGTATGAATAAGAACAGTTTACTACAGTATATCAATGAAGTCAGTTAACAGATAATTAACTCAAAATTATTTATGTCAAATTATGGAAAACAAATGAAATGAAAAAGGCGTGCAGATTAACGAGAAGAATTTGTTGGCATATTTTGTTCTGAGGAATGAGAAATTAAAGTCTGCAGAAAGTTTATGGTCAGAGTACTCAATGCTCAAAGTTAATATAAAGTTAAATGATGGTATTGACATTTTCTCATTTTGTAAATTAATTGCTTTCTTGAAAAAGAAGAACGTTGGTCATCGACCGAAAAAGTCTAGTGTTTTTAGCAGGGAAGAAATTAATATGTTTTTAAATGAAGTCCACCGCTGTGGTCTCGGGGTAGCGTGCTGCCTTGTACGCAGCGGGCCCGGGTTCGATTCCCGGTCGGGACAGTTTTTCTCGGTGATGTTTTTATCGGGGTTTTTCCTCACCTGTAAGACAAATGTCAGGAAAACTTTAAGGCCCTAACGGTCCCCGAAATCATATGGCCATCGCAATCATCTTCATTCATATTCATCTTAGGTTAAGCTTAGGATTAGGGACTCTCCTGGCGCACCATTATCATCATCATCACCCATCATATCATCGGAGCAACGTATCCCCGCCTTCCAGGCGCCCCAACCTGAGAAGTGGGTTACAAGTACGCCATGCCAGGAAAGAAACCAGGAATGTCGAAAGACAAACCTGGGGCATTTGAAGGAAAAAAAGATTCATTACCAAGTGGTGTAAACGAAAGGTTCGTGATCTTCTTTGGACAGCCCCACGCATTCCTCATGAACATAATTATTACACATTATACACAGTCTCATATCCTTAACCTTGTCTTCTTTGCAAACTGTGCAGTACCATTTGAGAATTTGGATTGTTAGATTTTTGGGATTTCCTTTAGCCTCCGTTATTTTAGCTCTTTGGGATTTATTCCTCTTGCTGATGTTGGTGAGCTTAGCTGCTGTTGTCTTGGTGTTGCTCTCTGAAAACAATTGTTTCCTCAAAAGTACCCTACGCGAGTTGATAGCTGGTTTTCTGTTAATGGTTTTATTCTTCACCCTCTTAGGTGTGGGGAAGAAGTCGCTAAATGAGCTCGGCCCTAAGGAATTTCTTGATTCATTTCCCGGCGACTTACGTTTAGATTTAGAGGTGTTGAGGGCTCATTTTTAGCATTCACATTGATAGGTACTGAATCGAGGACATCTGAATTATCAATTTGAATTTGCTTCTGGAATTCGATGAAGATGAGTAATTTCGCCGACGAAGTTTAGAAGGCTTCTTTGTTGCAGTCGATTTCTGAGCTGTGCTTGAAAGTCCTGAAACTCCCGGCTGTGGGTTATTAAAATCTTCATTATTTTGAAGAATTCCTTGGTCATAAGGTTGATTCGTTGGTAGGTTGGGTGCATATGCCTTTTCTGAAATGATCAAAGTGTTGAAGGGGCATATACCCGTGGCTCTGAAACCACTTTTTATATTGGCCTGGGTAATAGATTTTGCTCACATAGGGGTGAATACGTCTTCGAAATTCATTTTGGAAATATAAGTTAACTCTTTGTTTGTATCAAAATACACCATTGCCTGACCATCCCAAAAAATTCAAAACTTCGAAAAACACTTTTATCGTTCATACTTCCCTTCTGAATCATTTTAATGGTACTTCCTGGAGGAAATTTTTTCCCCATCCAGGGTTTTTCCTTTGACCCTTAAATAAGATCGTTGGGGGTGATTGATCCAATAGCGCTTTCTCAGTATTCTTCAGTAATAATGTGGACACGCTTAGCCCTTTTTTGTGACAAAACTACGGGCTCTTTGTGGAGGTGCAACTTGCAGCCTTTTTCGTCTGCATTATAAATGTTTTGGAGGCAATTAAACAAATTGTATTTATCTTAAATTTTTCTGAGTTTTTAAAATGGTCGTCCACAATAAATGTGTTTAATTTTTGTGCCCGAGCAGGGTTTAGCCTTTGCGCTTTTCGATTTGCCAGTTCCGGATTTCTCTTCAAAAATCCTTTCAACCCCCACCTCCCAGCCTTCTCGTTCAACATCACTCATTCTGAAAAAACGAGCACATAGATCTTTCTCTTGTTCATTTGTGAGGGTCGATTTACCGCCCAAATTGAATTTTACTGAAGAATCTTGAAGCAGGTATCGACGGAAATTGTGCCTAGGTATTGAACATTTTTCACTTGTCTGACGTACGGAAACCTTGTTTTCTTTTACCTCTCGGATGACCTTGGATAATGACTCCTGTGTCAATTTGCCCCTTTTGTTCAACTGACTGTCACCAGATGTATTTTCTTTCTCTTTATTGAATATCGAAAAGACCAAAACTATATAATATTGCAGTTATTTTGATCTATTATAAATGTGCCCACCAGGCAATGCCTGGGCCATAACAACGAACAGAGCAGTTTTATAAACAATACTTAATAATCACCGCCATTTTTACTTTACACAACAAATTACTCCATTGTTAGATTGTACGTTACTAAGTGATACAATATCAACAATAAAATCAATTTAATACAGTGATTAGCTATGAAAATATATATCACATACCAGGAGCAAATATGACAACCGAGATTCTTGCTTCGCGTTCATGTAGCAAATGGCGGCTTCCGGTCAAGACTACTTGAACTAACTTTCCTCCATATATCCTAATCGACTTTTCAGAATGTCCTGAAGTGCCGACCACTTCCATCTACTGGCTGCTTCATGTAATACGTTCACATTAAACAATGGGCCATAACACCAAACGGGCTATAACACCCTCAAGTACCTTACACTCTTAATTCCCAAGCGCTAAATACTACTAACCGTTTCTGAATGAGACAAGAGAATAACATTAATCATGATTTGAGGGAAGTAGATTATACTTGAGATGATTCGAAAACATTAACTCAGAATAGGAATGTATGTCCATGCAACCATGAACCTATAAGTTTGATAGTGCCAGTGACTTAGTTATGAATGCATCAAGCAAATTATTAAACATATAACAAATTATATCAAATATACTCTCACAGATGACCAGGATTTTTCCTTTAAGGTATTTCGGCGTAAATGAACACACAGATGATGTTTAAAATCTCACTTAACACTTCATTTCTTTCTACAAATTATCAGTAAACTTTTACCACAATTTTAACACGCAATTAATCTTCTTTCAATATGTATCTCAGTCACAATTATTTCACAGTCACTGATGAATCCGTTCACCACAATTGCTGTCACAGTTCTCGCCGTCCAACATAAGACTAACTATGATGATCTTGTAGAAGATTTTCGGGCTGTTGACCGTGGTCTTGAGGCTTGTAGTTCCCCGACGTTTCGCCAGACACTGCATCCTCAAGGGTTGTCTTGAGACTGGCAATTTTGGCCGGTCTGGAAAGTAGATCTTGGTGGAAAAGCCTTGCGGCTCGCCAAATTAATGACAAGCGATGAGCAATTCCTTTTGTTTCTCCTGGATGTCCTGGATGGGAGAACCCCGGGTTCTTGCTAAAGCATTTGCCCCGGTGTGATTTAGAATTGTGTAAGTATACCGAATAAATATATAATTAGACGAATTAAATCATTCTAACCTGCATGGTAGCAGCTGTGTGCGTGTTTAATTTATGTTTACGCAGTATATGTTTGAATAAGGCGCCTTCGGCCATCAGCCATTGAGAGGCGAGTGATTTTTTGGAGTGTGTATTATTGTATTATATTATGTGAATATCGGTATTATATGCTTTTCAAACTGTTTTAAGTGCTTATTATAAGCGAATGCATGTATTTTTATTGATTTTATTGATTTAAGTATATTAATGTCACAAAAATTTTGTCTGCCAATCGCGTGGCAGTCTGTGGGTGCCACGCCTATTTTGTGGACTTTGTATAATTTCATTGATAAGTAATATATATTTATATTATATTGATTTTTGAGTGTTTTAAGTGTTAAATTAAATATGTTAAAAAATATTTTCGATTAATTTCGGTGTTTTAAAATGCATAAAATCCATGTGTGTTTGGTGGGCCAATCGGATGGCAGTGTGACGTTGCCACGCCTATTTCGTGGACTTAGAAAATTTTTCACGTTTTATTTTTTAGTAAATGTTGGAATGATTTGTGTATGTTGACCCTTTGAGGTTCACACTCTTGTAGGGAGAAAGACCGAAGAACCAGCTCCATGTCAGAAATGAAATCTTTTCAATCCGCTTTATCCGGCTCGATGGAAACTGGGAATTAAATTTACTGGTGGGAACTAGGGGACTACTCCGGCATATACCTTGAACGCTAAGGAAACCACCAGAAACCTTTAGCAGAGTAGTTGTCTGAAAGAAAAGTATATAATTACAATGATATATGTTCTAATACTTGTCTATGACACAGGATGGAACCCAGCGGCCATCCGTTGTGCCACGTGTCATAGATATGAATATTTAGAGGATTAGGAGTTTAATTCAGAAACTTGTAGTTGTTAAAATAATAATTTAGAGTTAATTATTTCAGAATAGGTTAATTAATTTAATTTTTTGGGGTTCAATTTAGTTAAATTGGCCTTAATTTTGAATTTGGAACATTAATATAGGATATTATAATAATTTACTAGTGCATTAAGGGGCCTACTCCGATATTTATCTTAGCGCCAAGGAAACCACGGAAACCTTGACAGAGTAGGTTTGAATTTAATAAATATGTTTCGAAATATGGCCAATAATCAGTCAGGGCCTTCCAGTTTTATTTAGAAGGTGATTTACTGGAAAATCACCTGTTTGTCTTATTTAAGGTCGATTCTTATGGCCTATTTATCTGGGGAATGGATTACGCCAGCATGGCCTCATAATCTGTTAATTCATTTCTATGATTAAAGGTCATATTTACTCGAATTACTTCTGCTGGTTTTCTGTATGTTATCATATCAAGTAGTATATCAGCTATTTGATGTTGAGGTCCATGATTTGTGCCGTATGTTGGACAGCCGATCCCACACATGCAGTAATTATTAGTTTGAATGCTTTTATGGATCATTGTCTTTCGGCCTTGTAATTTAGTTCGACTTGTTGCACCAGTTAATGTAGCATTCTCTGTCTGGGAATGTACATTTTTAACTGTTTTTGGGGATGAGTCACGTGTAGCAATATTCTCTGTCTGAGTATATGTACTTGTGGCTTTCAGATTTTCAGTTTGTACTGATTTTTGAACGCTGGGAAATTCATGGCGTTTTTTGGGTACAGTTTGAGGAATTTCATTCACTCGCATTGTTTATTTTTTGGCAGCAGGAGTAGTCTCAACTGGAACTGCCTTTTTACCTTTCTTAGCATTGGGGCTATGTTTTTTGAGCAGTGGAGCTGCTGGCTCGTCTCTCTTTGGGTAATTTGTCTCATTTAGGAGGATTTCGTTAGCAGGAGGAATGGATTCAACTACGACTGCCGATTCAGGGCTGATTTTCACTTTATAGAAACATAGACGTGTTACTTTTTCAGCCTCCCCTGCTGTGGAATCATCCACCAGAACTGCCGTAAACATTGGCAGCTGGCCTTTGGTCCTAGCAGAGGTCATATTGACTATCTTTAGAACCTGGTATCCGAGATCACTGAGATCCTTCTGGATTCCAATGGATCCACTGAGGGGTCTATTCCTTTGATCACGATTCTGCGTGTTTTGATTTTCTTTTTGGGACCTTCTTGAAAAAGTATTTTATTCTGCTCCAGCAGTTTTTTATACTCAGAGTGAGCTGTCATTGAAGTCAACATCAATCGAGTGCCCAATTGTGTAACTTGGCATTTTACTGCGGCTCCATCAGTTGGATTGAGTGCCTTGTGCGTTGCTTGAAGTCGAGTGAGATATTCCAGTCGTATCAGCAATGCTGGAGTTTGTTACGCCTATGCGCTGTTCCTGCGACTCTGGGACTTCAATTTCTCCTCCAATATTAGATGGCGGAGTGACTGGAGTCGGAGAGACTATTTTGCAGGATTTTTTACTGACATTTTGTCGTTTTTGAGTCGAGCTTTTTTCAGATTTTTTTCTGATTTTGGGATGTAGGGACTGTTTTACTGCGTGTCCTAGCCGCGGTTGGTAGCGTGCTACCATCAACGGCGTATCCTGGGCGTCCGGCTACTTTCCTAAACGTTGGAGGGTTCTTTGTAGGTTAGTGATTATGTGTAAACAGGTAGGAGTTGCCCTGACAAACACCTTGGGTTTGAGGTCGAGCTAGGGGCCGACACGACAAGGTCTAGTGCCTTCTAGGGTAATAGGTGCTAACCTGGATAGTGGGTAGGTGGAGAACCCTCTCCTGTAAGAGAAAATACCGTTAGACGGTTAGCTCAGAACACTTGACTAGCGTCACGTGGTGACTGGATCAGCAGTTGGCAGGCCGGAGGATCGGATCCCCCCGTTGACCGCTGAACGAGGCTACGCTGCGCTGTGCTTGGAGACCCCTTCCCTGCTGCTTTCTGGAGAACCTCTCTCTTCAGCTGCTGGCACTCGGCCGGAATCATCCATCCGAATAGAATCACTGGCAATTTTGTCGACTACCTGCCCTATTTATACATTTATTCGCGACGTGTTCTCTGCGCGGTCCGTTACTACGAAGTAAAATTTCCAGTCGCAAGAGGGCAAATGGACTCTGTCTTGGAACCCGGGGCACCACACTCAGTGGGCCGAAGAAATTGCTCACCACCTGTCATTCTAATGACGGGTCGCAGGGCTTTTTCGCTTTAGTCTTTAGTCAACCCTTGAGAATGCCGGACGCAGTCTCTGGCGAAACGTCGGGGAACTGTAAGCCTCAAGACCACGGCCAAGAGCCCGGAAATCTTCAACAAGATCATCATAATAACTCCGGCGTGAAAGCCTAAGTCAATATATAAGACTAACTGCTTCTTGCTTCGCCACCTATTATATAGGCGCGAAAAACGTTCTAGGCTTAGGGGTCCAGACACTTCGAACCGTAGAAGCCTTTGGTCACAGATCTTTCCCGAAAGGGAAGGGAGATGTTGGTGGTAACATCTGGAATCACATCCCGAACATTTCGATGTTTGCGCGGGTCTTTTTACTCGCGAATAAGCGACTCGCAAATTCACACCGACCAATGCGACACCACCACTCTTGCCCTGCCCGCGTATTCAAACGTCGTTATACGATGCGTAACAATATGAAGTTAAATTACTGAAGAAACGTAAAGTCTCCAAATGGAAATATGTAAGTAAAATCCCTGAACTATCTTGTAAGTCAGCTGTTAATATGTCCAGACTCATAACTGTTTAAGTAAACATTTTCACAGGATTGGTATATTTGTATGTTGTGTACTCAAGCAAAATAAATGAATATACAACATGCATTGTGAAGCATTTAAATTACATCAAGGTGTCTCATCTAAATATAGGGAAGCCCCAAGGATAAAGACTTTATGTGGAAATCTAAAGGATATATCTGCTATAACTACTTGTTTCCAGGGTATTGTAACATATTTGATAGTAAAATAGGAGATCTATTAGCTAAAGAATTTGAAAAAAAAAAGAATGTTATGCTTCCTGTTCCACATTCATTTGAACCTCTTCCAAGTTTAATTACATCATTATCATCATCAACATCAACTACCCTTTTAAGGGTATTTGTCCTTCCTCAAAAGTCTGTGCCATTCCTATCAATTTTTGGTCATAACTGTCCAACATGTACTTATATCATTGTAATGACTGATCAAGGAACTGAAATGTATGATTATATACATTTATCTACACTTTCATAATTATAGTTTCAAATCTGTAAATAGCCTATTATAATGGATTATTATGGCTGGAGATCATATTTTGTCTTTTTTTATTAATTTGTATACTCATTGTTTTAGTCAATATTTCTAGGAATATAAATGCTTCTATATATGTTTTGTGTGTTCTGACAATCATATCAACGTCATCTGCAAATGTCAATTAAACTGATTTATAATATGTTAATAGTTATTTGTATTCCTGAATCCCTTTATGCCTTACCTAATGACAAGTCACTGCATCCCCTTGTCTTAGGCCACTTGTTGTTTCTCACATATCATCTTGAATTTTAATTTTACAAATAATGATAATCTGATAAATTTAGTCAATGTTCAGTTCTGCTACTGCCGAATATAACTATAATTAAAATTATACTTCTATTATAAAAATGTTCTATTAATTTGTATGTGTCCCGCGCCGTAGCCGAGTGGTTAAGGCAGGAAGCCTTAGCGCAGAGCTACGGGACTTGCGCTGGTTCGAGTCTCCGTGGGAAAATACATTTTCTCATGGTATTTCGGCCAGCATGGGATCGGTACCTATCCAGCATCCTGAGGCATTTGGGTAGCTACAATAAATAGCGGTTCTAGGTTGAGAAAATCAGCTATAACGGCTGGGGGACTCGACACGCTGACCACATGTCCCCCTACACTGGCTGGATGATCATCTAGCTCTGTGAATGCCCCTGTGGATGTGAGGCCAGCAGCCGGATGATAGACAAAGGGCCTTCTAGGCCTGTCGCGCCATGGAATATATAGGCTATATTAGTTTATATGTAATCTGTCCACCGTTGTGGTCTCGAGGTAGCGAGCTGCCTTATCACGCAGCGGGCCTGGGTTCGATTTCCGGTCGGGACAGACACCTGGGTGAGGTTTTTTCGGGGTTTTTCCTCTTCTGTAAGACAAATGTCAGGACGCTTAAGGCCCAACGGTCCTCGAAAATCATCCGGCTATCATCATCATCATCATCATCATCATCATCCTTATCATTACCATCATCAACCTTCATCGGTGTGGAAAGCAACGGGAAGCTACCACACCTATAATTCCCTAGTAAACCTGCAAGCATAGCATGAAAATGATATGATTGCAGTGAAAGACCTGTCCTCTGGCAGAATTACCATGGATGGATATGTAATCTGTCCGATTTTATTTACAAGTATTCATGCTGTCTATCAGTAGAGTCATATACAGATTTAAAGATAATAAATACGCGATCAGTTTAATATCTAAATTAATATTTTTCCTATAAAAGTTCAATTTAAGTGGTCAGTTTATTAATTATAATACGATCAAGAAAATTTTTGTAGAACTTAATGAAAGCTACTCCATGCCCTAAACGCTTCAAAGATTAAAAAAAATCTCTTAACATAGAATTTAAAATTTGCGACTCAATCATACATATAATTATATAGACCTAATTGTGTAATTTAGAAGATGAAAAACTAAATCATGTTCTCCTGAACTGTCTGCCTACAAATTTCCTGAGAGAAAAAATTTAAATTGAAATTAATTCTACTATCTCAGAAAAAATGCAATTAAGACTATATGATTAGACATGAGTACAGGTAATAAATGAACGTGAGTATAGAACGTGTATTCCGATAATATTAAATTAACCAAACTTACTTCCCATTTTCTCTGGAACTGTTTAAGATACTTACTTAATACTTAATACAGGCTTTCCACTTTACAGCAGTTTGTTCTTCCATAGTAATTCTGCCTAAAGGCAGGTCCTTCACTACAATCATAGTATTTTCATGCTATGCTTGCAGCTTTACTAGGGAATTGTAGGTGTGGTAGCTTCCCATTGCTTTCCACACCGGTGAAGGATGATGATGATAAGGATGATGATGATGACCATATTATTTCTTAATTCCTGCTTTCCAGAGATTCCTATCTTCCCATTGACCTTATTCCATACCCCTCTTCATCATGGCATCATATATTCCCTCATACCACGTTCTTCTACTTCTTCCCTTCTTCCTTCTGCCTGGTACCATCCAATCCAACATCTGTTTAGGCAACTGTTCTTCCGACATCCGTTGCACATGTCCATACCACTGTAAAGGTCGCTTTGTTATCCTATCGATAACAGTTTCTTGTGCATCGATTTAAGATAAAATAATAAATTTTACATAATTGTATAAATTCATATAGGGACACAGTTTGATAAAGCATTATGCTACAAGTAAGATGGTCCTGGTTCGAATCCTGATCAGGTCATTACTTTTAAATTGACGCCTAAATATTCTGGCAGCACTATTGCTCAGGCTCTAACGTAAATGAGTACCAAAACCTTTTTTATAAATTCATATCTTGTAAATTTATGAAAATACTCTCATTCTAGAGCAAGATTACAATTATGGACGGGTTTCAAAGGTGTTTAATTTTCATTACATGCAATGTAAAAGAACAACCCTTACATAGGATTAAAGAGAAAATCTCCGATTTTACATCTTGTAACTTATAAATGTTCAGTGTGAGCATAATTTATCACTCGTCATACATCTAGTCGATGGTAGAATTCCTCCCAAACGTTGGTCAGCATATAATGAGCGATGGATTCAACAGCAGCAATAATCCTTCTTCTGAAGTCTGGCGGGTCGACGGGTACCTGTGGTCCTTCACATCCCCCACAGAATGAAATCATGTAGTGTGAGATTGGGAGACCGTGAGGGCATCAGGAGAAAACAGTTGTCATTGAAATAGGAAAGTCCTATTCAACGTTGGAGAGCAACATCGTTCAACCAATCTCGCACATTTTGAAGAAAACTGGGAGGAGACGACAACGACAAAGACTTTTCGAATGCAATTAAATATCTCCCTAACTCATAGGGCTGGGTCGAGGGTTAAGATGCGATGAAGCCTCTTACATTGAACATTTGTGAATAACAAGAATACCGGTCGATCACGCCTGACGCATTATTACAGGTGCATATGAATTTAAACGAGATGAATGTGGAGAAATAGTGAAATTAAACTCGGGGCAGGGGAAATGGAAGAAATCTCTAGAAAAACCTGCGCGTACTCCGTTTTGTCCAACACGAAACCCACATGTAGTTACCGAGACTCGAACTCGGAACCTACAGATTTTAGGTTCGTGCACGAGTGTTGAACGAAAGAGACGAAAAGCTCGCTGTACTGCTACAACGACCGAACTTCGCAAACTGCAGCACACAAAATGACGTATGTACTGGAGTCGCCATTTTAAAAATTTGGTGCTGTGACACAGTAATGACGAGGAACAAAATCGCTGTGTTCAGGACATGGAACTTTCACAGTGTTTCTTTCATTATACGAAATAATATATATATATATATATATATATATATATATGTGTGTGTGTGTGTGTGTGTGTGTGTGTGGGTATGCATCTTGCTCTATAATGAGCGTATTTTCAAGAAATTAGAACAGTGAATTTACAAGATATTAATATATGCCCCGTAAAATTTTCATTACTACACTATTTTAAACGATTTTAGAGAAAATGGGACATAAATTTGATTAATGTAACATTACCAGGATAAGTCTTTCACGACCCCCCCTCCCACTTAGAATTAATCCTAATTTGCGAACCATAAGGAAGAAAAGGGGCATTCCACTTCCTACATGGAGAGAGGAAATCAAAATAGCATGAAGAGGAGATATCTGCTAGACAAGAGCTACCTAATGTGGGAGAAGCGGAGAAAGAAGATTTATTTGGTTGTGGAATCCTGTCACCATATAGATATTCCTTTATAAAAATCTGACAATCTTAACAATTGTTGAACAATGTACATTAGAAATTTACAAATGACATCATAGATGGAATTAGAATTAAGAAGAAGAACCAATATTTATCACATCTAGGTTAATTGACTGTCTCACAATGTCTTGAAGTTGATCGTCGATTCGATTCAATTCCTCGCTGCGTTGACCTTCCACAAAAATCCGGATATATTAGGCACCTATATGATTAGGTCACCGGTATAATCACAAATATCAGGTTTATAGGCTATCCATTAATATTAATATCTCGAGATAAAAAAAACCTTTTGATTTTTCAGACTCGAGACCAACGGCTTAAAGTCCCTCCCGGAAGAGTTACTCCTTGGATTTTTCTATCCTTAAAATTGCGGTCGGGTTTGAACCCGCGACTCTAGGAACCAGAGGCAAGGAGCATAACCACTAGTCCACCACCGCCTGCTTTCGGAACGATCAGTTAAAATGTACAATCTTTATTTAGTGTTTGCTTATTGTTTGATAGTTACAAGAAACAAATTATTTAAACTTTAGTTCAGGCATGGGGAGCTTGGGCTCCGAGAGCTCATAACAAATCCTCCCCGTCAGTACCCATTCCACTCATTTGTATCTGCATTGGAGACGCAGGTACACAGTGAGAGTCAGTGGCGTTCAATCCAGCGTGAGCTGGGCAAATTCTGAACATCGATATCATTTTAATACGGACTGGGTAAATTATTATTTTTGCATTCAGAATGGCACGAAAGTTGTTCGTTTATTGTGTTCTACGCGGTTCCGTCATGTGAAACACTATAATATCCCACGACATTTGAGATCTTCACATGCAAATCAATACAGACAGGCACAGGCACGATTAGAAATATATAACTATATTTTCACAGGGACATATTAATAATATATACTTTTACAATACATTAGGTAACATGCATGGAGTTCAAATTCATAAATTAAATATAATAGACATAGGGGACATTGTATGTTTTGTTTACACTGGGGATGATAGGATGGGATTTTTAAATAATCTAAAGCAGCAAACACTTCAAAACGATAGCAGACATTCACGTTCAGAGAATTCAGTACGTGCTAGTTACCGGATTTCAAAACTGATTGCTGAGAAATCATATCAAATCTAAAACACTCTCCTGATTAAACGATGACACCCTTGTCTCAATATTACGTCTCTCTACGAGTCCAATCAGCTTGACATAGATAAATTAGTGTCAGTGGTCTACTACTCGCCCTTCAAACGTTTGCACAGATATACGTTAAGTACGTACGAATGAAAGGTTTGAATGAATATGTTTCAGGTTGTAAGGTAGCGCCGCCACTGATACTGCATGGTACGCCGAGATGACAATAACAACAGACTTGAGTTCAATGAAAGGTGGAATGAGGAATATGTCATACTACCCCTCATTCGCCAGCTCCCCATGCCTGCTTTAGTTTATTATAAGGTATATATGAAAATATATAATACTGTCATTCTCCCAGATATATGGATACGAAACATGGACTGTTACTTTTAGAGAGGAGAAAATATTACGAGAATAAAGTTCTTAGGAAAATGTTTGGACCGAAGAGAGATGAACAGACAGGCGAATGCAGAAGATTGCATAACAATGAGCTACACGATCTTTATGGGAGAGCAGATATAATAAGAATATATAAGTCTCATAGACTGCAATGTGCAGGACATGTGACACGAATGGGGAATGAAGGAGAGGCATGGAAACTCCTTTAGGAACACTAGCGGGAAAGATTCCAGTAGGCAGACCAAGAATGAGATAGGAGAATAACATTAACCATGATTACAGGGATGATTGGAAAACATTAGCTCAGGATAGGGATGTATGGAGAGTTTCTGGTCGCCCGGCGATGAGCGTATGTGTTCGATAATGTCAGTGAGTTAGTTTATATATATATATATATATATATATATATACACACTGCTCAAAACAATTAGAGGAACACTATGAAATATGCAAATATTTTTTCATTGGATAAAGGTACAAACATGAAATTAATAAAGTACATTATTTGTGGTTATTTATTTATTGCTCATGTCAGTAAAAACAAATGAATAACGCTGACAATTAACTTTTCAAATAATTCCGCTATGTAAGCAAATTAATCTTGTGCTTATTTTTCAAAGTTAAACACTCGTTATATAGTATCGTGTATGGCCTCCATGACATTCGATGACATTTTGGCACCTTCGTGGCATGCTCCCAATAATATTCTGGATTTCCTCTTGCGGGATATTCTCCCATTCCTCCTTCAGAGCATCTCCAAGTTGCTGCAGAGTTTGTGGAGCATGATGTCGGTTCCTGACCTTCCTGTCAAGTGTTCAATAGGGTTGAGGTCTGGGCTGACCGCTGGCCACTCCATTACCTCAATTTCATTCCTCCTCAGGAAATCTCTGGTGACACTGGCATTATCCTGCATAAACAGAAATCCAGGGCCTACTCCAATGGCATCAGGTACTACATGCTCTTCCAGAACGTGATCGATATACCGGACAGCATTTAGTCGCTGGGGAACAAGTACAAGGTCCGTACGATTGTTGTACATAACTCCGGCCCACACCATTATGGAACCTCCTCCGAATCTATCAATTTCCTGTACAGCCTCTGCAGAAAATCTTTCTCCTGGCCGTTCCCACACCCTCTATCGACCATCACAACGTGTAAGACGATACCTGGATTCGTTCGAGAAGAGCGCAGACTCCCACTGGTTCAGGTTCCAATCACCATGGTTTTGAGCATACGTACGTCTTGCTGCCTTATGCCCATTTGTTAAACGTGATTTTTTAACGGGCCTTTTTGGACGAATATTCTCTTTCCTTAATCTGTTCCTTATGGTTTGGTCTGGAACCCGGATTCCGGAAGCCATATGAAGGTCATTCTGCAGGTCTTTTGCGGTTTTTGTACGCTGTCGAAGAGCAGAAAGAACAACGTATCTGTCATACTGGGGGCTTGTTTTAAATTTATGGCCCTGGCCACGTCTTCTACAATACTGACTGTCTCTCTGTGCCTGTTGCGTAACCTGGACACCACGGAAGGAGAAACCCCAAGTTCTCTAGCCACAGTCCTCCCAGTCCTATCTAAGGCCTTGGAGTGCATTGTTCATGAACAATTAACTGATTGCCTTAACACTCATAACATACTCGACCCACACCAATCAAGTTTTAGGACAGGCCATAGTACAGCAACCGCACTTCTTAAAGTTACCGAAGATGCGCGTGAGGCAATGGGCAGTGGCCACATGACAATATTTACACTCTTATACTTCAGTAAAGCTTTCGACACTGTTGACACTGACATATTAATAGCAAAATTACGCACTCTGAATCTTTCGGACAATGCTGTTAACTGGCTTGGATCCTATCTTCATGATCGCTAGCAATGTGTATCCAATGCAGAACTTTTCTCATCCTGCCTATCACTGAAGGGTGGCGTCCAACAAGGTTCAGTGTTAGGACCACTTCTGTTCTCTATCTATATTAACGATATATCCACTAGACTTACCTATTGTCAACATCACCTATACGCTGACGATTTGCAAATTTACATTCACTCCCATCCTGACGATGTACATGACACACTAGACAAATTAAGTAGTGACCTAGACTCAATTTCCTAATGACCGAAGAAACATGGACTTAATTTAAATGCTGACAAGACACAGTGCATAATTATAGGACATCGGCGAATCCAAAGAATTATAAATTACGAAAATATCCCTACCATTCTCCTAAATGACAAAAACATCCCCTACAGCTCAGTAGTAAAAAATCTGGGTATTTACATGGACCAACACCTAGACTGGAAAATCCAGGTGAATAATACCTGCAAGAAAGTGTTCTCAATTCTTCACTCCCTAAATAGTTTTAAAAACTTCCTTCCTACAAAATTAAAACAAATACTTGTACAGACTCTTATAATGCCACACTTCGACTACTGCGTCTTATTACTGACTAATCTGACAACTGATCTATCTGACAGACTACAGCGTGCTCATAATGCGTGCATTCGATTCATCTTCAATCTCCGTCGTTATGACCACGTGTCTCCTTCATTTCAGGCCTTATCATGGCTACGCCTAAAATGACAGAAGAACTTTACATTCACATACCTTACCTTACTATTCCAAATTCTGCACACATATTTACCAACTTACTTAACAACACGTTTTCAAAATTTATCGGCTCATCACAATTTAGGAACAAGATCACAAGACTCTTCTTTACTTTTGATACCACAACACAGGACCTGTCTATACTCTGAATCTTACACAATAACTATGACTACAGCATGGAACTCACTTCCTAGTCCTGTCAGGGACTGTCAATCGCTATCATTATTTAAATCCAAATTAACTGATATCTTAAGTTCGACACAATGAAAACATTAATTGCATAACGACTATATAGAGCATTCCATTAATAGTCATCTAGGAAGCTACTTACTTTATTTTACATAATTTAAAATCTTTATTATATTCTATGTTTTTGTTAGTATTAGCCAGTATTATATCACATGATCATTGTATTTTGTTTAGCCTGTATTTTAATATCTTAAAATTGTAATATTTAGGGTAATTTTTGTATAATTTTACTATTCGCTGGTTGAGTGGAAGAGAAGGCCTTATGGCCTTAACTCTGCCAGCGAAAATAAAATAAATTATTATTATTATTATTATTATTATTATTATTATTATTATTATTATTATTATTATTATTATTATTGTCGCAGAGATTAACCTTGTCGTAAAAGATGTAGAGCATGATACACTTTAAACTCATTTAAATGCCTCACTTTGTCAGAGGCTTCAATAAACAAGGCACTAATCAACATTCGTCACTATAGCAACATCAGGAAGCTTACCAATTAGAAGTGGCCAGTGCCTTCCAAAATAAAAAAATTCTCTATATTTGTTATTTGAGGTAATTTATCTGTATTTAGGCCATGGATCTTTAAAATTTGTATCCAACGATAAAATTAATAATTCAATTTACATATCGTCCAACTTTCAGCATCATAGCTTTAAAAAACAATTACTTATTCAATTTATTACAAGTGTTCCTCTAATTGTTTTGAGCAGTGCATATACACAGGGTGTAAATGAATTATACCGCACAAATGTAACTGCTTACAGATGGGTATTATGCAAGTAATTTGAGATAGGTAACCAATGGTCTACGAGTTAAAATGGGCGAGTTATGAGGAATTAAAGTAATCGAAAATTTATACGGATAAATCAAGAGGAGAGCAAAGTTGGAGAGAAAATTATACTAGAATAACTTCAGATCTAAGGGAAGGTGACGATAAGTTGTCGCGCAGATTATATTCGTACAAAGTACAATTGATAGAGAAACTATGTATGCATACACCATACAATTTGTAGCTGCTATGGACTATTGCAACAGGAGATACCAGTTGTCAAAGTTATGATGAGAATAACGTACGTATGAATGATTATTATTAAAGAATTGTATTATTTGAAACAAATAGTCAATAATATGACATTACACAATGTATAACAGAGTTTGCATACCTGACAGCACTATCATAGGCACAAAATATGCAAATCGACAATAACAGCATGAGCCAAGCATATGCAGTTCTCGCAGTGAGCACATTTGATGAAAGCAGGCTGGTCACTGTTCTCACAGAAACATTCTTCCATTAAACCTTCTTCGAAGCAGTACTCCAGGGGTGTTTGAAATACACCAGGAAAGTCTTCAGTGTAGCCGCATCTAACAAATGCAAATTTGATTAAGTTGGAGAACCTTGCTGCCGAAATCTGGAAATACACAAACGATTGAAGGCGTAAGAAGTGGTCTCTATGCCATATGTTAATGTCATTATCACAATCAGAGGATACCATATTGTATCTGTGATAAATTTCACAAAACTTTTTGTATGGACGGAAAAAGAAAACGTAAGCAGGTTGGACAATGCCTGTGCACTTTTCTCGAATCAACTTCTTCATGAATTCAACACCTTCAGGGACTGTAGATTTGCATAGTTCGTTACCTCTGTTGGCTGTCCAGGAGTCAACCAAAAGAAGTACTTTAGTTTTTCCATGTATATCTGGCCACATTGCTTGTTCTAGGAAGACTATTAAATCCCTCTTCGTCATATTGGCCGATTTGCTAGCAAATGTTTTGATGTTCAGTAAATTCACAATCATATTTACCAGGAAAACGGCCGGTGGGCTCCGACACAAGGACATACAAATGGGGTAGCAGTGTACCATCCATCACAATCCCAGGAATTATCACATAAGAGTCTGTGGTTGCCGCTATGGATCCAACTGCACCAAAGACATGCTTGCTTCCCTTCACTGCGTGAGTGCGTCCAGAACGGAACTCTTTATCAAATCTTGATTGGTCGGCATTAATTACTTGATCTGGCGATATACCTTTTTCCTCAATGAGAGACCTGATTTCTCTCACGAATTGATACGCTTTTTGTGCAATATCAGCAAGCCCTTGAACCAACCGCTTAATAACTTTGTTGGGTTATTTTGCGACACACAATCTTACTATTACGTTTAAATTTCTTTACCCACTAGTTGGAAGCTTTGAACTGCAGTGAATTGTGTGTGTCAATTCTCTTCTTTATTTTCAGTGCCCAAAGTCTTAACATGCGGTCATGTATTATTGCGTTTTCCTGTCTGTTTAGACAAAATAGTCACGTACATCTTTATTTATCATATCCTGCAGGATTTTTGAGTTCGACGAATGACGTTGTTTTAGTGTGTTTTCAAAGTTTTGTAGTACAGTTTTACTATTGATTTTTCTTTTCTCTGCCAACACTGATGTAAATTTGAAGTGCGGTTTCATATCAATTGCTAATCCAGGTAACACAGATGAGGAAGATCAACATTTCCATATTTTTCTCTTGGTTGTTTCGTCCATATCTTGTATGCATCATCTAGGCCCAGCCGTCCACCCCTTGGGATACCTCGGTCGTCATGACCATACTCCCAAGTCCTAGTTCTAGTCCTCCCTATCCTATGTTCACGTCCACGTTCAAGTTCACGGTCCTTAAACCAACACCCCAGGGAGAGAGTGTTGGAGTTTGCAGTTCTGGGAATTGCTGAGCTACATAGTACATCAGGTCGCTCAATCCTGACGACCCCACAGTTGGTCCACGGGCTCCATGAGCCTAGCCGGGAGGACTGCTGTCGCAGATCCACCGACCATTCCCCTGTTCTGCCTCCAGGGACGTGTCCTGCAGCCGTTGTGAGACCGGCTAGGGCTACAAGCCCAACAGTGTGAGACTTTTATTACATCCAGGTGCTCATCTCCTGGCGACCCCACAGTTTGTCGACGGGCCCGTAGGCCGAGCCAGGAACCAGTACAGTAGCTCCCCTCTGGACTGGTCCGAGCCGAGCCCTGGTGTGCCCCCAGGGACGCCTTCTGCAGCTGTTGTGGACCAGCACGGAGCTCGCAAGCTCCAACAGATGAGCAACTAGTACGACAAGGCGCTCAACTCTTGCCTACCCCACTAATGGTTCACGAGTCCCTTGGACTTAACCGGAGGACTGTCTAGCAGATCCACCGATCTTCCCCCAGTGCACCAGCTGGGGACGTGTTTGGTTGCTGAAGTGGGTCCAGCCTGAGCATTAGTAGGTCAGGTCGCTCAACTCCTGACGACCTCACAGATTGTCCTTGGGTCACTCGGTTCCAGAGTCGGCGCTAAATCCCACCAACAAAGACCGCGCTTCCTCCTTTCCCGAGCTTATCGACCTGGTGGTAATTCCCAGCATTACGCCCGGTATTGTCCCAACCAGCCCGTTCGCAAGACTAAGCCTAGTCGTGCCGCTGCTGTGAGTCAGCCCACTGAGCAATGTAGGCATCCAGGGAGCTCATCGCCCATGGTGCCCCCACAAAGGTCCTCGGGATTAACCAAGAGAAGGGAGCTTCTGATCTCCACAATCTCCCACCGCCTCGCCACGACGGCCGCTGCTCCCGCTGTGGGCCGGGATATTTGAGCTTTAGTACAACAGGGCGCTCGTCCTGTTGACCCCACTTATGGTCCGCGAGTCCATCGGATTTGGAAGGGAGGACTGACTAGCAGATCCACCGACCTTTTCCCCACTACGCCACCGAGGGGACGCGATTTGCTGCTGAAGTGGGCGCAGCACGAGCTATGTAGTGCATCAGGTCGCTCGAGTCCTGACGACCTCACAAATGGCCCACGGGTCCGGTCTGGACCTAGCCGGGAGGAGTGCAAGCAAACCACCGACCGTTCCCCTATCCGCCACCCGGGGACGCGCCCTGTTGCTGTTGTGAGCACAGCTGGGGCCCGATGCATCAGCTAGATATCCTCTGGAAACGTCGTTTTTTGTTTTTCTTGGTGGTGATGGCTGATAAGATGAACTGCTTCTTTCCTGTAAATCCGCCATTGGCGACGTTTGTTCATCAGTCAGCCACGGCGCTATCACTTTGTTTATTTGTTGCCTCTTCATCTGATGGCTCTTCATCTATTAAAAGTGTAGTAACCTCTGCTATTACCTCATCTTCTCAACTGTTTTTTTATTCATTAATAACACGCTCTTCTCCTGTAGGTACATCTTTTGAAACACCAAAGTACTCCACCAACAGATTCACAATTACTGCCTGTCTCATTGTCCAGGCTGACAAAATTGCTATCTCTGTAAACACACTTTCACACCACAAAGACAATCTGATCCACTCTAACAGCAGACACAAACATATCTCACGTAACGACACCACTGCGCTGCTTGCAGGTAGATTCATAAATGAGGCTTGTGTAAAGAGGGGAAACCTCTGCCGCTCACATTTATTCCTCCCTCTCCTGTCAATACCGTTGCAGCATAGCAGCTATAGTTCGTCTGGCTTTACTTTGCAAGAAATTTGTAGAGATAGCTGTGCTCTCCTCTGTCACTCGCACCAGTGTTGTTGTTGTTTCTTCGCCAGATGTTAATAGGGGAAAGGGGGAAGACGAAAACTGACAACAGGATGGGTTCTTTCTTTTGTAACAGGGCGGAAAGCGGTCATGGATGTACCCTTATATCTCCATCTCTTTCTCTGCCAAGTTAAGTCAGATATACAATAGATCTTTACACAGAGTTTTTCTTTCTAATTAGGAACAAAACGAACATAGTTTTGTTCTATTTTCCGCAACAACTACCGTGACCTTCCCTTGTTAGTATTAATTCCGAAAACCTGATTGCTAATAATTCATCATCATCGTTTATGAAATATTGAGTTATCAAATTCCTTAAAATTTCGAACTTAGCAGATGATTGCACGCCACTGCACTGCTTACAGTAGAATCGGTGCAATGAGAGCCTTAGCTTAGTTTGAAACACGCAGAAACTGTGTAGTTAACATATGGCTTAATGGTTAAAGCGATGGATTTGAGAATCTAACATTGGTGATTCAGGTCACGGAAGCGGACATTATATATATTTTTGTTTTCTCTACGTATGTGCTCTGATATGTATACACTGAAATTTGTTCAGTCTGGGCATGCGCAAAATACCTATTCCCATATTGGTTATTACTAGAGCTAGAAATTTTAGGTGCTGCACCTTCTTTTTTGTTACTATTATGTTCAAATTAGCTAGTACCTGCAAAGAAAACATTAAATAACTATGTTTTAGTTGCACCTTTTTTGCACGTTTTTTCAATGCCAGCACCTTTTTGCACATTTTCTTTAATGGAAGCACATTTTGCACCTTTTCAAACCTTTTTTGTCTCCTTTGGAACATTTTATTACCAAAATAATATATATATATATATATACATATATTACATTTATTCAAATACGATTTCAAGGGTTGGTAACGATGTGTGGTATCAGTCCACATCACATTACTTCCACTTCAGTGCAATCCCGTTAGGCTATTCCTTTTAAGTTAGTTTGCGTCTCATTGTACCACAGTTATGCGGAAGCTATTGTTCAAGCAAGGAAGGTTGTTGAGTGCGCGAATAAATGTTTCAGTTCAAAATAATATTTGACTAGTGCGGTCTGCTATTTTCCTGAGTTACCAGTATACAGTATGCCGAAACCGAAGGTGAACTCCTATAAACTACGTGATATTTTTAAAAAGTTCAGTGCAGATGGAATTCAGAGTGACGGATCTGCTATCAGGTGCATTCTTTGTGATATTTCAATAACAATTGATGAAAAGCATCAATCACTCGTGTTACGCAGCATATAAGTAGTGCAAAACATGTGAAAAATAAGGAACGACGAAGCAGTAAAGGTGTAGTGCGACAACAGTTTATTGGCGAGGCATTGGCTTCATCAAGTTCAATAAATAAAAATGATTTTTTTTTAATAATACAGCAAAAACATTTGTGGCATGTGGTATTCCTCATTCCAAGCTTAACAACCCTATTATGAAAGCATATTTGGAGAAATATACTGGGAAGTCTGTCCCAGATGAGAGTGCATTATGAAAATCATACCTTCAAACTCTGCATGTAGAAAAATTAAAACAGATCAGGCAAGCAGTGGGTAAAAATCCAGTATATTTCGTATTAGATGAAACCACTGATAGACAGTTGAGATATGTTCTAAACAATTTAGTAGCACCTCTAAATGGAAAGCAAGTGAAACCCATGTTGTTGAAAACCTATTTTCTTTAATATAAGACAACATGCGTGAATTTTGTGTTGTTAGTTACTTGTTGTTATTGGTTCAGGTAATCTTTAATGATTATTTACATGGGAAATTTGCAACTTTTATTTTAAAAATTGCCCATTTTTTGCACATTTTTCTGCTAAATTAAAACACCTTTTTTGCACCTTTTTCACCAAAATTTTGCACCTAAAATTCCTAGCTCTAGTTATTACGTTAACGCCAGATTAGAAGTTACTTCAGTATCAGTCGAATTACATTTATGGTGCAGCACAAGGTAACGGTGGAAGAGCTGCTGCCCAGGTACTTGGAATGGACACCATCCTCACCGAACAACCTTCGAGTCTGGTGATAGGCGTTTGCGGGAGCATGGGGTGTTAAAGGTAGACGCCGCGGCGCGCCGGTGAAAGACGTCGAATAAAATGTTCTTCATAGGGTGAAAGAGGATCCTTCTTCCAGTACTCGTGCTATCGTACGTGTAATGGTCACGAACAATCATAGTGTATGGGAGTCCTGCAGGAAGACTAGCTCTATCCCTTTCATCTGCAAAAAAGAACAAGCCCTACAGCCAGTGGACTTCGCTCAACGGGTACAATTTTGAAATTGGACTTTGCTGCAACCACCGCACTCCTTTTCCTCGATGTTATTCATCGATGATGCAGTATTTAACAGGGTTGGGGTAGTTCTGAACTCAAAGAACAGTCATGTGCGGGATTATGAAAATCCTCATGCCATATTTGAGAGGCGTCACCAGCAGAGATTTTCGGTGAACGGTGACCACATCATTTGCCCCATATCTTCTTCCCCAGAGACTAAATGTTGTCATTTATAGGAATTTTTAGAGTACGTCCTACCTAGTTTGCTAGAAGAAGTTCCTGTTCACATCAGGCTTAACATGTGCTTTCAGCACGATGGAGCTCCTCCCCATTTCTGCCGGAATGTGTGAAATCATTTGGATGAAGTGTATCCTGGCCGCTAGAAATAGGAAGGGGTACTTTAATTGTAGTGTGGCCACCTGGTTCTCCAGATCTCTGCCCACTTGATAATTTTTGTGGGGAAACCTGAATACATTGGTGTATGCGACCCCTGTTGATACAAATGAACTGTTAGTTGCACTCATAATCGCAGCATGCCATGTTATAAGCGAGACGCCTTGTATCTTGAACGGGGTACGAGAATCCATTAGTCGCCGATGTCCTCTGTGTTGTGAGAACGGAGGTAGCAAATTTGAACAATTTCTCTAATGAGTCTGCAGGTGCTTTAATTTTTTTTTGTTTACTCAAATATATTATTTCTTATTTCCCAACAACATTATGTGTGCCATGTGTACATACACTGTATCTCTTAATGTTATTACTCTTGTGATCACAGCACTATCATTTATTTAAGTACTGTACAGTACAATTGCATGTTTTATTTGCAAAACCAATTGTGCTCTACAGTTTGTGCATTAGGGCCTATTATTACAACCATTCAAAGAATCCTCTGTGCAATATGTAAGTAGACAGTTTTGTAACTCAAGTACTGCGCCGATATTACAACATCGTATTCTGTAAAATAATTAATAAATGATTGAACTAGAAGTAAATCTACGTACGTAACTGATTTACAACATACATAATAAAGGAAAAACGAAAAAAAAAGTGTACACATACTGTATGGAGTTACGAACGTGATGTATCAATCTTACATTTGCATTGGTAGTAAGAAGCTATAACCACTGAGCTAAAAGTACATGCTTGTTACAAGTTACAGTCTCTGTATCATATTATTTCCATTTTAATTTGAAATAATCAGTGGCGTGCGAGCCATTTTACAAATTGAATCATAACTTGGACATTATTAGTCTAGACCATTAGTTCATTATCTCAAAATTCTTATATGATATATCCCTCTATACGTAGTTAAATTTGTGCGGTATAATTCATTTACACCCTGTATATATATATATATATATATATATATATATATATATTGTTACATGTCGTGTAAGCGGCGTTTGAATTGCGCGGGTGAGTCGTCCCTAGCGAGTTAGTGACCCGCAGAGCCGCTTGAAAGTCTGGAACAGAGATAACCCACTGGTCTGGAAAGTGTTGCCAGACCTTTCCACCAGCGTCTCTTTCTCCTTGGAGAAAGATCGGAAGCCAGAGGTTTCTGGGCTTCGAAGTTGCTCGAAGCTATTACTAGAGCTTTCCTCCCCCGCCTATATAAAAGAGCGGACGAGAAGACCGACGATTCAGTTTGCGATAATGGGTCGTGACAGCCAGTCTGACGAGGCATCCGACGACTGGAACGAAGACGTGGGTGTTGTCCTTCCGGAGGTCGCTCTCTCATGGGCTTGCCGATATCTCCTTCATTAACCTTCTGTCCATCCTGTATGCGTGGTCGCCGGTTGTCAAACTTCAGTCCTCGTCGTAGAATCACTTTGTAAATTTTCCACTGCACGTTGAACTTCAGATGTTATAAACTGATGATTATTCTTTTCTCGTTGATCAAATTTTTCTTCCCAATGTTCTTTTATGCGACGAAATTTTCCATCAATTTTATGTAAATTTTCTTCTTGTTCATTAACTCTTTGTTCAATACTAGAAATGTCTGATTTTATTTCCTGTGTTAATTAAAGAAAACTTTAATTTAATAACCGGCGACCACGCAAACAGGATGGGCAGAAGGTTAATGAAGGAGATATCAGAAAGCCCATGAAAGAGCGACCTCCGGAAGGACGACACCCACGTCTTCGTTCCAGTCGTCGGATGCCTCGTCAGACTGGCTGTCACGACCCATTATCGCAAACTGAATCGCCGGTCTTCTCGTCCGCTCTTTTATATAGGCGGGGGAGGAAAGCTCTAGTAATAGCTTCGAGCAACTTCGAAGCCCAGAAACCTCTGGCTTCCGATTTTTCTCCAAGGAGAAGGAGACGCTGGTGGAAAGTCTGGCAACATATTCCAGACCATTCAAGCGGCTCTGCGGGTCACTAACTCGCTAGGGGCGACTAACCCGTGCAATTCAAACGCCGCTTACACGATATGTAACAATATGTCCATCCATCCATAGTAATTCTGCCCGAGGGCAGGTCTTTCACTGCAATCATAACATTTTCATAGAAAGATTTGCAGGTTTATTAGGGAATTATAAGTGTGATAGCTTCCCGTGGCATTCCACACCGATGAAGAATGATGATGATATTGATAAGGATGATGATAATGGGCGGATGATTTTCGGAGACCGTTGGGCCCTAAGCTTCCTGACATTTGTCTTATAGGTGAGATAAAACCTCGAAAAACCTTACCCAGGAGCCTGTCCCGACCGGGAATCGAACCCGGGCCCGCTGCGTGACAAAGCAGCATGCTACCTCTAGACCACAGCGATGGACTATATATGTATATGAAGTATCGATGTCGGTGATCAAGGGGTTAAATGTCTTGCCTCTGGTTCCGAGGGTCGTGGGTTCAAACCCATCAGAGTTCCATAGATTTTTAGGATCGAAAAGTCCAAGAGACAAATCTTCTGGTAGGGACTTACAGCCGGGGTCCCGTGTCTCAACATTTTCGGACTCGTAAAAGAATCTCAAACTAAAATTAGAGTCTCTAAGCAAAATTTAGTTCATTTTTCTCATCCAAGTTATATCTTAATTTCCTATTAGACACTTCTTTGGGGTACACGTATAGACATGCAGACAGACAGACAAACGAAGTTCCGCTCTGAACAGCCGTGCGTGTTGTCTAAGGCATCAAATCATTAGCGCGGAGCTATTCAACATGCGCTTATTCGAGTACCCATAGCGTAATGCATTTTCTTATTGAATTCCGGTCAGTAGCGTCATGAGTAATTTAGGTAGCTACAATAAGAAGTGTCTTAGAAAACAAGGTATATTGGCTGGGGAATGGAAATGCTAAAAATGCCACTCCTATGCTGACTGGAGGATCAACCACCTCTATAACTGTCGAATGTGGAAGTGAGGTCAGCAGCTGGCGTGTAGACTAGGCCTCTCGTGACATGGAGTTTTATATAATACACAGGTCTACGTCTTAATTTAATTCGTCTGTATTTACAGATAACATCATGACTGAAAACAGTATCATAAAACATAAAAAAGGAAAACTGTTAAGCAGTGATGAGAGGAGATGAATACTGAATTTGTTCGGTAGGCCTATATCTGACATCTGACTTGGAGTTTGTATGCGGTAGCCGATGTGGCAGGAGCGAGAAAAACTAGTTTTTACAGAATCAGAAGAGAGGCGAATCCAAATTAACAATAAATTAAATAGCCCTGGGGAAATATCACAATTCAACCATTAAACAATTATGACGATTTTACAAAATCAGGTATAATATCTAAAACGCATTAATTCTTTTTACGGTGAAAAGTGTCATTCTTAACAGGACATTATCTGCACTGAACAGCGATAATGATGATGATGATGATCATAGTGATATACTGATTCTCAAATTCTCGAGCCCGACACCGTACATATTATTAAAGAAGATGAAATTTGTCGTTTTTATCGACAGAAATTACATCGTGTTTAATTTGTTTAATATAGGCCTAATGATTATTTAAACCGATACAGCGGTGAAATTAAATATATATATATATATATAGATTCGGGAGTTATTAACACGTAAGTGTGCATACATAAGGAGAGAATAAAAATAAATAAATTTGCAGGTATCAGCCATACAAATTATTATAAATCACCTTGTTGAGTAGTTCGGGAGACGTGTGGGATGTAAAATGTAAAATTATCTACAAAGCGAGAGAGCGATGGGGGGAGAGAAAGAATTTAATAAACAAATATAATAATATAGGCCTATATTTTCATAACTTGTGAAGACTGATTTTTTTTGCAACAGAGAGTTGCCTGCCTGTACCTGCTAGTGGAGTGAGTGAAGAGGGAATCTCTATCAACTCGTTTGAAATACAGTGTAGATACCAATGCACATATTCTGACTTAGTTTCTCATACATTCATCACATAATATATTTATAGGAAATAAATTACACAATTCTATGCATAAAATCTAAAATTGCTGTATTTCCTTTATATTCAAACTTGAAAGCAAAAAAAGTGGCAGACCGTGTCCTAAATTTTTACCGAAGCTCTTTAACTATAGTTTCACTAAGAAAAACTACCATAAAAATAAATAAAATAGGTGGCTTTATTCGTATAAGTTCTTTTGCACACAATCATTTGTCACCATGAGTTCTTCTATAAATACCAGAACATGAAGTGGAACTTCACACTTTTTACACTGAAATGTAGTTTCAAGTCTTTTGTTCTGTTATGAAAATACAAAACACTGTTTGTAGATTTTCTTTTATTGTTTTTGCTGAGGATGTGCAGTTAGTAAAAGTAAATAAATACATACATAAATAAAAATGAGCGGCTTCAAAACGCTGTCCCTGTTATGACTTATTTCGCATACTCAAACTGCTAAACTTGTGATTCACGAGGTAACGCATTGTTAAATGTTTTAAATACGCTAATTTTAGTTTTAATCGTCTTAAATAATTAAAGAGCAGTGGAGGTGACACATTTCTAGATATTTACGAGTGCTCGACGAATACAATATTCTCAAATTCTGACATTTCGAATAAAGTTCAACTCTCGTGCATAGTGTAAAAGTAAACAAGATAACCAGAATTTAGAAGACTAGTATCCAACGTTCGAGTAGCGTAGATCGTTAAACCGATTACGAAAAAATAAATATGTATGACAGCTAGGCTTCAAATCCCTCGACAATGATTGTTTTTGTACTTCCGCAAAATATATTCTGTAACATTCCAGTCATGTAATCTATGTCCACTTTACACTATTTTAAGTAATATCTCTGCCTTCGTAAACTCTACAACGCTATTTAGTTACCGGTACAATTTAATTGTGTGTGCAGTATATTTTTTTAATAATAATGCTATAAATGTATGTAACAAAAGCTAATATAGATTCATATTTATTTATTTATGTATTATGTATTAGTCAGTTTATTTTACGTATTATTTAGTTCATATAGATTAAGTCCAGCCTAATAATAGCCCATAGATGATGAACAACAACAATAATAATAATAATAATAATAATAATAATAATAATAATAATAATAATAATAATAATAAATATATTATTATTTTATTATTATTTATTATTATTTTATTATTATTGTTGTTTTATTTTTTATTGTTGATTTATTGTTTTTATTGTTCTTCTTGTTCTTCTTATTATTGTTCTTCTTCTTGATCCTGTTCTTGTTCTTCTTCTTCTTGTTCATCTTCTTGTTCTTGTTCTTCTTCTCGTTCTTGTTGTTCTTCTTCTTGTTCTTGTTCTTCTTTTTGTTCTTCTTCTTGTTCTTCTTCTTTTTGTTCTTCTTCTTGTTCTTCTTCTTGTTATTCTTTTTGTTCTTTTTCTTGATCTTCTTCTTGTTTTTCTTGTTCTTCTTCTTGTTCTTCATCTTGTTCTTGTTCTTCTTCTTGTTCTTCTCGTTCTTCTTGTTCTTGTTATTATTATTTTTCATTTATTTGCATGCTCCATTGCTACATTGCAATACTACATGCTACAACTTTTTATAACTTATTGTACATTAAAAACAAAATTACATTATGTATTTTAACACTCTTAAACATCACTGCTCATGTCTATGTTTTTAACAATGTCATTAAACTTATAATTAGATACAAGTTTATCTTTTGGCACTGGCCACGTATCATTTCTCCTATGTATCTGCATTTTCAGTTTTTCTCTTGCCACTCTGTTTCTTACACACGAGTATATTATATGATCAACTGTTTGCGGTCCTTGATGACACGGACATGGTGGATCTTCTATGATGCCAAAATGATGCAGATATTCTCTTGTTTTTCCATGTCCAATTATTATGGCAATCATATCTTGTGTGAATTTATATTTCAATTTTAGCCTATGTTTAACCGTCGGAAAGAATTTCTTGCATATGTTGCCATTTTTCGTGGAAACCCATTCTTGCTGCCATTTTACATTCCCATCTGCTTCTACCTCACTTATTATTGTAGATTTAGGTCTTTTTTTAACAATATTTGCAGACTATCATCATCTGTTGCCTCCTTAGCTGTTTTATCTGCGACCTCATTCCTACACGGGCCTTGATCCAGCAAAGTTGAATGATGCATTTGTTCATCTTGAGACTTCTTATATATTCTCTTATTTCCTCAACATTACTGTCATGATTTTTACTATTTTTAAGTCGTTGTAAGGTGACCTGGCTATCCGTGTAAATTGCTACTTTCTTTTCTCTGACAATTACCTGTCCAGTATTTAGATATTTTAGAGCACTTAGTATGGCTGTCTGTTCAGCCTGGTTATTTGAACACACCTAATGTAATTTGCTCTTCAGTTTCTGTATTACTGATCTATTTCTATATACAATTGCTGCAGCTCCCACTTTTCCATTAATTTTACTGTCATTTGTATATATTTCTGTTTCATAAGTGTTCGTGTAATCTATTTCCTCAATCATAATTTTCTCTGCTGGATGACACCACCGCCAGATAGAAGTGGTGAGTCATAATCAGTTTGATCATTTATCAATCCATGTGTCATTTTATTTATATCTACGCCATTTCTTCAATTTGTATGCAAGTTGGCTTGACACCTGCCATAATGCAAGATATAGTTCTATGTGCTTTTGCTATTTTTCTATTAATAACCCTCTGTATTCTCTGTAGTTTTTTCATATTCTTTTGTCTTCTTACTGATTCTTCCCATACGGGGGCACCATATGTAACCATTGGTATGACTGCACCTTTATAAATTATTCTCAATGCTTTATACCCAAGGCGCCATTGTAGCTTAGCTATTCTGATTATTCTTGTTGTTGTCGTCGTCGTCGCTGTTATTATTATTATTATTCATATTATTATTATTATTCATATTATTATTATTATTATTATTATTATTATTATTATTATTATTATTATTATTATTATTATTATTATTATTATTAGGGAAAGAATTTTGAGGTGCGGCACCTTTCCAAAAGTATAGCTGTATTATTGCCAGTAGTTCAATGTATGTAGGTATTTGGGAGGATGAAATGAAGCGAAATGAACACAATTTGTTGCACATTTTCGGGAGATTACTACATTTCGTCCCTTTTTCCTCCTATTTATGCTTCAGTATCTTTTCCTCCTCTCATTTCTGCGTTTTTTAAATATAGGACAGAAAAATACATTTTTTTTTTGTTTGTTCTTGAACTGTTTTTTAAAATCTCAATCAGAAGTCAGCAATATTAAATAAATATTAAAATATAAATTTTGCAGCGGAAAATCTGGTAGCCCCGGACATTTTTATAATTTGTTGATTGCTTCATTCTTCCATATTGATATGAGCAATTTTTACATGAATGTGTACTTTAATACTTGAACAACATTATTATAATCAACAATAATCATTTAAATACTTTTTTGTAGGAAATAAACATTTGACAGTTTTTTACTGAATTTTGTAAAATAATATTTGTGGAAGGTAGCATTGGACATTCAAAAAGTAAAGTATTATTATTAGACTTAGAAGAAATTGAACACAAATGATTTAAATGCACTTGTCACGGACATAATTATTGTTTCGGGTACTTTACTCACAACTGGTTGAAGGACTAGAAGATCCAGAACCATCATTCCCCCAACTTGGGAGTAGAAGCGCATCACTCGTGCTTTATTAAATCCATCTCTCATTAAACTAGAATTTCTGAGAGATAACTGACGGTTCTTTTCATTAAACTGTTGTAATATACTTTACTAGCACATTGTTTAACTTTGTTAAATATATGGGGTGTGGCCATAAGCAAATTTAAGAAATTCCTTACGAGTAAGTGGCATGAGATGATTATCCAAGTCTCTTACATGTTGAGTCAACTCATGCTTCAATTGTTCAGAAAAAAGTATTATCAAACCTACCCAGTTTTGGTGTCAAATAAATTCACCATAGCTTTTTTGTTTTTCTAATTCTATCATGTAGAAAACTTTTCGGGATCTGAAAACAAATAAACTTATCTAAAAGACACAGTGCCTCCTATAACACTTTCTATGGCTTGTGTCATCGAAACTTCACTCCATGACCCTCTTCCAGCACTCCGGTCTTTAAATTTTGGCATTCTGAGGATTCAACAATAACCTAAAATACAATAAAAATAATCCGTGGGAACCGTAAGAACTAGTGTCCGGTGTTACTAGAACGTTGTCATAAACAAATATATTAATATCTCTTAAAAATACTTAATCTCGTGTTATAAATTGTGGTAGGTATATTTTTTTGAAGTATATAAAGTAATTATGATAAATATCAAACTAATGCGTTACCTTATATTCTTAACAATGACCATCAAATATAACTTGGGTCTGTACACACTGAGCGCCAAACCACAATAACTATACTGCATGTGTCTGCCAAACTATTAAAATTCAAGCATTTGAAAATGTACTACAAATCGATCCAGTAAGTAGTGACAACATCCATATATGGCCATATAGCGAGGAATTAGGAAATTGACGAATGTCTGGAAATACCTGCCGTCCGCGGCTACCAGACTCTCCCCTGACTTATACCCCAGAAACAATGGCCAATTTGCATTGTGAAGTCAACAAGAGTAAATAATAAATATTAAAATATAATTTGTGTAAACCACAAGTAATTTATATCCCAGCAACAATGGCCAATCTGCAGCTGTGAACTCAAATTTAAATTTCAACAGTGTTGCTGTAACGGTATACGAATGTGACTAAATGGCACAAAGAGTAGGCTGCGTGTAGGAAAACAGTTTTCAGATACTTTTGAAATCCCCAATGAAGCAAGGAGATGTACTATCTCCTCTACTATTTCATTTTGTACTGAGCATGCCATCAAATCTTTAGAGGACGAAGAAGGCCTACAACTCAATGGTATTAATAAGCTGTTGGTTTATGCTGATGATGTAGTACTATTGGGCGATAGCGAGGAGATACTAAAGGCCAACACGCACACACTATTGAGTAATACTAAGAAACTGGGACTAGAAGTAAATATCAACAAAACTAAATATATGGTCACACATAGACAGGGCCGTTTTAGGCCATGCCGGGGCCATTAGGCACACAAGAATTTGGGGCCCTGTTGGAAAGTAAATAAAGTGAATGATAAAAAACATTTCCTGCTATGATCTTATATTTATTATGGTTAATTGGCAGGAATCAATTATATATACGTTATTAATTAGAAAAGTATGCTGCTGGTTTGGATTGGTTAAGATTACGATAATGGTTTCTTTCGGGATTTCTGTTGTGCAAAATATTATGTTATATTCTCAAAGTCTATTTTTTGAAGGATGTCACGTTCTATGCACATAATTGTCAAATTAGTTAGTCGTTCTTGTAACAGTGTTGTTCGTTATTAATTTTTTATTATCTTTAACTGTGAAAATGAGCGCTCTACTCTATAATTGGTAACCATTAAGCAATTTAATATTCTTGTAGCAACTTCAACATTTGGAAACGTTTCTTCTAATTCGTCAGACTTTATTAGTTTTTCAAGATTGAGTTACTCAAATCTGCTGAATCCTTTGCTATGTTCTTTAAATACTGCCTTAAATTAAAACATTCTGATTTCAGCTCATATGTGTTAATGTCTTCGTGATATAATTCTGAAAATCTTTGCATTTTTTGCCAACTCGTCAGAATCGATTGTTATTAACTGACAAAGAAAATTAAAACGATTGTCAATTTCTTGGTATGCTGCCGAACATCTTTTAAATGTGCATGCAGTGTGTAGATTATAGGGATAAACGTATCCACACGAACTTTTTCTTTGTCATTCAACTGTACAGTCTCTGATGATGGTCATTCAAAAAGAAGTGATGCGTGTGAATTCTTTTTCTTTCAGACTTATCTTCATAATCAGTATTTGGATTTTTTAGCAGTCGATTCGCACTGATAGAAATGTTTGGGTGCGTTATTGACATAATCGATCAGAGATGCGTAAAGTTGTATTGCAATGCCCACGGCCACAGTGCTATTCTGTAAATTTAAGCTTGTTTTATTAGTAATTCCCAAAAGATCATTTCATATCTCTGTTAGAAGAATAGTCTCTCTCCTTTTTTTTTTTTTTTTTTTTTGCTATGCTTTAGGCTTCCTGGTTGATTGATGCCACTTGGTAATTGATGACAAAGCTTCACAAATATTTAAATAACCATTTTGCAAAGCATTAACAGCATTAGCACGTGCAGAAAGAAAAGGATGAAATTCAGTAATCAGTTCTAAGCATGCCAAATAATTCCTGTTATTGTGAGATCCAATACTCAGTATCACCACGAAAAGCAAAACCTATGGAATAAAAATTTTCACTACTGCAACAATTCTTCTAAGTACATTCTTCCAATAATTGACATCTGTATTATATTGGGACAGCAACCCACTGTCAACTCGTCCGGTAGTTTTGCTTCTCGCGACATAAACTCATCATTAATTGTCTCTGCTGCAACTGTTCTCATGATCCATTAATAAGTTACTTGTAGGCTATGCTTCAAATCTTCATATCCATTTGGAGAACTCAAATTATGTCCAGTACCAGTTGTAGTATTTAATAGACGGAAGCAATAACAGTACATAGACTTCTTGTACGGTGAATAAAAGAGCCATTTTCTTTCTAAAGACTCGCCATTTGTCACTTTACGGGTGAACATATTTTTAGTCAAGCATCTAGTTTTTGTTTTACCGCTTGAATCTGGAAAACCTATAGATGTTTCGGACAATTTACAATTTTTATTTTGGAAAAACTCTGATCCTTTTGGAATCAAAATATCACGTACTTCTTCCGTTAACATTTCATCAGGATCATGATATACATTATCCAGGCTTGTAGTTGTTAACTCACAGTAGCTTGAAGTGGAAGGTTCAATATCTGATGTGTGTTAGTCATTTTTGTCACACGTAAGCTCTTTTCTCCGTTGATATTCAGAAGTATTTTGATCTTGAGGTGATAAGAGTGAAGAATCATTCAGTCTACTTGTTTCTTCAACCGTGAAAAATGAAGTGAGTTTAGAATTTGTTTGGTTATTTCTTTTTGAACCGGAACTATTTTTTTTTCTGTGAACCATTTAAATATGTTATTTTCGACACATTGAAATAATTTATAAACGAACACGTCAACGATTCTAATATTTTAATTATTTTCTATTAAAAAAAACAAAATCTATATATATAAGCATTCTATAGACTGTGCAAGCTCGACTTTACAATTGAAGTGGTTTGTGTAGGTGGTTGCTAGTTGGTGAATTTTAGCTATTTATGCTACGAGACACAGAAGTGGCCAGTTATGGCATGGACGAGTTCCAAAACGCGTCGATGGGCGACGCTGTGTCATACAGGAGACTGAGTGGAGATTAATTATTTATTATCCCGAGCATAGCGTAGTGTAAGGGAATATATCGATCTTTCGGGGCACGGACCTCCTGTGCCCTTATGGTAAAGACGGCATTGCACATAGAAATACAATGGAAATGGATAGCTAATGACAAATGAGGGAAATTTTGAGGAAGTGGCTGAATTCAAATACCTAGGAACAATAATCACAAATATGAATGAGATACACGAAGAAACTAAACATAGGCTCAATTCTGAAAATACATGCTATTATGCATTGCAGAGACTCTTGATGTACCAACTCATTTAAAAAAAACGTAAAAATGAAAATATATAAAACCATTATTCTACCAGTTATATTATATGGATGCGAAAATGGACTCTTACTTAAAGGGAGGAAAACGAAATTACGAGTATTTGAGAATAAAGTTCTTAGGAACATTTTTGGACCAAAGAGAGGTGAACAGACAGGTGAATGGAGAAAACTACAAAACAATGAACTACATGATCTTTATAGGAAGCCATATATAATAAGAACAGTTAAGTCTCGTAGGCTGCGATGGGCAGGACATGTTGCACGTATGGGGAATGAAAGACATGCATGGAAGCTTCTTGTAGGAAAATCAGTGGAAAAACTCCCAGTTGGTAGACCAAGAATGAGGTGAGAGAATAACATTAACTATGATTTGAGGGAAGTCGATTGTAAAACATTAGCTCAGGATAGGGATGTATGGAGAGCTTATGTCCGGGCCAAGAACCTGCGGGTTCGATAGTGCCAGTGAGTCAGTTAGTTAGTTGCTGTAACGGTTTAAAATAAATACTGTTAGTACTGGCAATAATTTAAGTTTTCTATCTACCGACTTGTTGTTGGCTGTGTTTTACTAGTCTGAACCACGAAGTATTTTTATTAGTATTACAACTGGGTTTTCACAACAATAACACGGCGAATGTTAAGAAGGATAAGTTGTATACTCTTTCGGAAGAATTCAAAACGCAATTTATCAAAACTGATGACATCATTCTTCGATGTTCCATCTGCGAAGTAACTATTGCAAAAAAAAAACTAAAGAGCTATGAATTACCTCTTATGGACTCTATAAAGTAGAAACATTTGGTGCAAAATTATATGCATATAAACTGAGTCCATGTAACTGGTTTAAACATTAATGCAATTGTTTCAGCAGCACTTTTTTTTTGCACATTTTTGTATGTACATTGAGAACCTTTTCCCCCCTTTTACGACCTAAATTTGCACCTTAAAAACCCTTCCTTAATTATTATTATTATTATTATTATTATTATTATTATTATTATTATTATTATTATTATTATTATTATTGGCCGATAGCGAGGAGATACTAAAGGACAACACGCACACACTACTGAGTAACACTGAGAAATTAGGACTGAAAGTAAATATCAATAAAACTGAATATATGGTCACACGAAGAACTACATTATATAATGGAAATGGACAGCTAATGACAAATGAGGGAAATTTTGAGGAAGTGGCTGAATTTAAATACCTCGGAACAATAATCACAAATAGGAATGAGATGCAAAAAGAAATTAAACATAGGCTCAATTCTGGAAATGCGTGCTATTATGCATTGCAGAGACTTTTGATGTCCCAACTCCTTTCAAAAAACGTTAAACTGAAAATATATAAAACTATTATTCTACCAGTTATATTATATGGGTGCGAAACATGGACTCTTACTTTAAGGGAGGAAAGGAGATTACAAGTATTTGAGAATAAAGTACTTAGGAAAATTCTTGGACCAAAGAGAGATGAACAGACAGGTGAATGGAGAAGACTTCATAATAATGAACTATATGGTCTTTACAGGAAGCCAGATATAATAAGAACAGTTAAGTCTCGTAGACTGCGATGGGCAGGACATGTTGCACGTATGGGGAATGGAAGACTTGCATGGAAGCTTCTTGTAGGAAAACCAGAGTGAAAACGGCCAGTTGTTAGACCAAGAATGAGGTGGGAGAATAACCTTAACTATGATTTGAGGGAAGTAGATTATACAGGGAATGATTGGAAAGCATTAGCTCAGGATAGGGATGTATGGAGAGCTTATGTCTGCGCGGCCATGAACCTAAGGTTTCGATAGTGCCAGTGAGTAACTAAGTAAGTATTATTATTATTATTATTATTATTATTATTATTATTATTATTATTATTATTATTACTATTCCATCCATTCATAGTAATTTTGCCGAGGGCAGGTCTTTCATTGCAATCATAGCATTTTCATTCTATGCTTTGCAGCTTTACTAGGAATTATAGGTGTAGTAGCTTCCCATTGCTTTCCACACCGGTGAAGGATGATGAAAATGATAAGGATGATAATGATAGCCGGATGATTTTCGGGGACCTTTCGGCAACAAGCTTCCTGACATTTGTCTTACAGGTGAGGAAAAACCCCGAAAAGAACCTCACCCAGGAACCTGTCCCGACCGGGAATCGAACCCGGGCTCGCTGCGAGACAAGGCAGCACGCTACCTCGAGACCACAGCGGTGGACATTATTACTATTATTATTACTTTTATAATAATTATCATTATTAGTATTTCTGTTATAATAATAATAATAATATTGTTACTATTATTATTATTATTATTATTAATAGTAGTAGTAATACTATTATAATTATTGTTACTATTTCTGTAATAATAATAATAATAAATAATAATAATAATAATAATAATAATAATAATAATTTTTTTCTTTAAGAGTGGACAGACAGAATAAAATATATAATTATGGAATGTTCACCTGAAAGATCCGTCTCCTCAATTTAATTAATCATTTAACTGTAGCGCTTTCGGGACTTGTCCCATCATCGGCTCAAAACTGGTGTTTCACTGAAGATCTGGTAGAGGGGGTTGCATGTATTGGGTTCGTTTTCGTTTATCAGGCTGTCGTTGTTGTGAGCTGCTTTCATGATTTCCATCTCTTCGAGTACGTTTATCTTCGCTGGATTATTTTCTCTGTGCATTACTGTTAGGGTGTTTTCAATATTTAACATGCGATGTCCTTCATGGATAACGTGTTTTGCATAACTTGATTTCCCTTCTGCGTGAATGAAGTCTCGAAAATGTTCTTTGAATCTGATGTTAAAACTCCTGTTTGTCCTTCCTATATAAAATTTGTTGCAGTCCTTACATGTCAGTTTATAAACTCCTTTGCTGTTGAAAATGTTATTTTCTTCAATGTTATTGTTTATTATGTTGTTTAATTTGTTATTGGTTCTGTATGCTATTTTTACGTTTTTATCGGCTTTCTTTAGTGCATTGGCTAATTTTGTCGTTTCTTTTCCTGTGTATGTAAGTGTTATCCATGTTTTCTTGTTGTTGTCAGATTCTTTTTCTAGTTTAGTTATGTTGGTTATGTTGTTCTTCCTTTTTTTGTTTTTTTACGAGCTTATCTATGAATTCTTCATTATAACCATTGGTTTTTGCCATATACTTTATGTAGTTGAGTTCTTGGATATAATTGTCTTTGCTTAATGGGAGTTTCAACAGCAAAGACATTTTCGAGACTTCATTCACGCAGAAGGGAAAATCAAGTTATGCAAAACACGTTAGCCATGAAGGACATCGCATGTTAAATATTGAAAACACCCTAACAGTAATGCACAGAGAAAATAATCCAGCGAAGATAAACGTACTCGAAGAGATGGAAATCATGAAAGCAGCTCACAACAACGACAGCCTAATAAACGAAAACGAACCCAATACATGCAACCCCCTCCAACAGATCTTCAGTGAAACACCAGTTTTGAATCCTGCCGATGATGGGACAAGTCCCGAAAGCGCTACAGTTAAATGATTAATTAAGTTGAGGAGACGGACCTTTCAGGTGAATATTCCATAATTATATATTAATTTTGAATAATACCTCAACGGAACACATCATGAATATTATAAAAGTTGAGAATAAAATAGAAAGCATTGCAACAATTTACAAAAAAATAACATCGGAAATCGATTCAGTGACCTCTTGCATACCGAAGCAAGTCATAAGGCACTTAGGTAAGCATTCGCTTGCTTGCTTGCATATAATAATGCTCTTCATTGGAAGAAGGAGAACGTGTTATAGGTCTACTGTGCAATTAGCTTACCCGTGTGCATCGCGCGGAAAACTTGAAATGTTCGAGATTAAGAGACCGCTCATTCTTTTTTTGCTAAGTGTACATTGTAAACTGGGTCCAGTTCCTTGCCTGCTACCTTATAGAGGTTGTGCTTGAGATGGGCGCCTTTTGACACTGTAGAATGACATATATACAATCTCTATACTATCTGAGGAATAACTTGAAACGACTACCTGATTCATTTACTTTGAGTTGGGGGGTAAGATTTGTCATTGTCTTCTGGGCATGGGAGGTATTCTACCAATGTCATCGACCTCGTAAAGCAGCCCTTGTGCGAAAGATAGGGTGAGTACCTGTTGCTGTTTATTTCAAAAATATATAATAATTCCTGGGCTACCTTATAGAGGTTGTGCTTGAGATGGGCGCCTTTTGACACTGTAGAATGACATATATACAATCTCTATACTATCTGAGGAATAACTTGAGACGACTACCTGATCCATTTGCTTTGAGTTGGGGGGTAAGATTTGTCATTGTCTTCTGGGCATGGGAGGTATTATACCAATGTCATCGACCTCGTAAAGCAGCCCCTATGCGAAAGATAGGGTGAGTACCTGTTGCTGTTTATTTCAAAAATATATAATAATTCCTGGGCTACCTCATAGAGGTTGTGCTTGAGATGGGCGCCTTTTGACACTGTATAATGACATATATACAATCTCTATACTATCTGAGGAATAACTTGAGACGACTACCTGATCCATTTGCTTTGAGTTGGGGGGTAAGATTTGTCATTGTCTTCTGGGCATGGGAGGTATTATACCAATGTCATCGACCTCGTAAAGCAGCCCCTATGCGAAAGATAGGGTGAGTACCTGTTGCTGTTTATTTCAAAAATATATAATAATTCCTGGGCTACCTTATAGAGGTTGTGCTTGAGATGGGCGCCTTTTGACACTGTATAATGACATATATACAATCTCTATACTATCTGAGGAATAACTTGAGACGACTACCTGATTCATTTGCTTTGAGTTGGGGGGTAAGATTTGTCATTGTCTTCTGGGCATGGGAGGTATTATACCAATGTCATCGACCTCATAAAGCAGCCCCTATGCGAAAGATAGGGTGAGTACCTGTTGCTGTTTTTTTCAAAAATATATAATAATTCCTGGGCGACAGCTATTCTGAAGATGGAATATGTCGTCTTGCGATCTTTGTAATTATTGGAGACCACAAAAGAGGTCATAGTTCAGGAAATAGAAAATAGTTTTATATTCCTTTAAAGTGCGTCACATTATAGGGGAAAGAACAGTGACCTGATCTTGCAAGTCAACGCCTTTCATTCCACCCTGATATTCTAGGCATAGTCTTGGTGTTTTTTTTTCTACTTCTTGCTATTTCACCCTCCTCAGAATCTGATGTTTCGAGGACAAAATGTGGACGTTTTTATTGTCCCCCCTTTGAGACACAAAATAGGCCTACTGTTACAGAACCATATTTTATTTTATTTTCTATATACATAAACGACATAAGTGACTAAATAGCAAATATCATATCATGACTTACAACTTTACATACACGCTAGACCGAAACTGATTAGCGACATAATTAAACAACCTAATGAAGACTTTGACTCCATAGCAGCCTGGACAAAACAAACAGACCTTATTATAAATTCTGAGAAGTCACAAGCAATTGTCATCGGCCATCAAAGTCTATTAAACAAAATTGATTATTCATCGATAATTTCTGTAAATATAAATCAAACGGAAATTCCACTTAAACCCTCGTTAAAAAATCTTGGTGTGTATTTTGACCAAAATCTTAGTTGCCAGGTACATTTAAGAGGAACTTGTAAAACAATAATTTCTTCCATTCCCTAAAACGTTAAAAAAAATTCCTTCCTTCTTCATTGAAAAAAGTACTTGTCTCAAATTTGATTATGCCGCAGTTTGATTATTGTGACTTACCGTACTCTTAATTGACATGAGTATCACATTCGGACAAAGACTGCAACAGGTTCATAATGCTTCTGCATGCTATATATGCAACCTACGTAAATCGGACCACACAACTCCAGTATTTGAAATGTTGTCTTGGCTCCGATTGGAAGACAGGCGAAAGAAACATTGCCTCTGCTTCTTATTACAATACTTTGTCCACCTCATCACCCCTTTATATTTCTACTCGCTTTCATTCGCTATCCACTCACCATAGCTTGAACACACGATCGAGAGAATATTTAACTTTAGCTGTTCCTCTACATCGAACATCTCACTATTCCTCATCCTTCTTTGTTTCAGCCACACGACTCTGGAATTCCCTCCCCTCGTATATCAAGGACCGCCCGACTCAAAAACAGTTTAAAAATAAACTTAATTCATATTTCCTTAGACAATGTAATATATAACCGTGTTCCATGTATACATTTATTATTCCTTTATATTTTAAACTTCCTTTACCAAGCCATTTACTTAATATAACTATGGGTTATTATTTTTGTTATTACTATTATTATTATTATTATTATTATTATTATTATTATTATTATTATCACTAATTTTCTTTTTTTTCCCTTTGTCAACTTTATATTGTGTAGTCTATAATTATCTATTATGTATCATTTATCATAATTTTTATTGTATGTATAATTTAACCCAGATGAAGTGGAAGAGCAGACCTTACGGTCATAACTCCATCAGGTAAAATAAATAAATAAATAAATAAATAAATAAATAAATATTACATTATTCTCCACGTTTCAGTTTTATAGATCCTATATCTCTCCTATTTTGTCGTATAGTGCCGACTATGTTCCTTGCTCTGTAACTCTTCTACATAAATCAGTTATGCCAGTTGTCCAGATACAGAGTGTGGCCCTTATTGAAAAATTGGTGCGCACATGTCCATAACTAGCTTATACTCGGACCAACGGATCTGTACCCCTAGAATGCTGACATCATTCTTAGAAAAGTACACGTCTATACTCACACTCTTTCACCACGCTCCCCCCCCCACCATGTTAAACGGCAGCCAAGACTTCTAGAGGTTGTACTACAAGTGTGGTTCCATGTGGCGACCCTGTTGTTCGTTACACAAAGAGTACCTGCCACTATGTTTTCATACATACGCCCCACAAGACCTAGCGTGTGCTCAATAATTTCTGCTGCCGTCAGAATTCGTGCAAGAAGAGCTTCCTCCGACTCGACAGGTGTCTCGTAAGCAAGGTTCTTCATATGGTCCACAGAAAGAAATCGAGAGGATTAAATGTGGCGACCGTGGTGGCCAACGAGTAGGACCACCTCGACCTCTCCACCTTTCATTGTATGTTTGGTCGAGACATTCGCGGACGGCAAATGAAAAGTGCGCGGGTGCGCCATCATGTTGGAACCACATGTGCCGACGTAGTGGCAGTGGCAAATCTTCTAAAACTCCTCCAGTATTTCTTGCAGGAAGGTCAAGTATGTGGGACCGTTAGGCGGTACGGAAGAACGTACGGCCCAATCAGATGACCATCAATGATACCAACCCATACATTGAAACTGAATCGTTCCTGAAATGTGTGGCATGAGGATTTGCATCATCTCAAATGTGACTGTTTTGATAGTTAAAAACAGCCTCCTTAGTGAAGAAAGTCTCTTCCGTGAAAAGAATGTGACGAGGAAATTCGGAATTGTCGACACACCGGTGTAGAAAGTATGCACAAAAAATGCATATGCAAATCACGCCATACGCTCGAGTGGGGGAAATCGAAGACATAGGCAATGGTTCGAGTATTCGTTGACAGGTTCTCTTCTACGTGCTAAAGGACGTCTCTTCAAAGTTGAGAGTGCGGACGCGTCCGTAGAGCACCACAGCCAACCTTCCTAGCTTGGAAGGTCCTGTTTCTCGCAGTTGTTGTTGAAGTCTGCCGAAAATGGTATGTGATGGAGGTGCGGCGATGCGGAAAGCGTTGTTCACAGATGCGTTGTGGAGCTCAACCATTACGTCCAGCTTCACCGTAAATTATCAACATCACATTGTACTCTTCAAATGTGTATTCTACCATCTTGTACTGTGTCGTCCTGTACTATTCAATGACTGGTTGTCAACTGATGTGAACACTAACTTACCAGAACTCACTGTCAACACGATATCAGCCCATTGTGTTTCTTCAAACTTATTTTTCATCGAAATAGTACGTTTCCGGATATGGGCTCCGTATCAAAACTTTATCTACTATTCCCCTCTACAATCCCTAGAAGTATGTAATAATTATTCTAAAACACCCCTCGTGCGCTCGGCGCTAATGTCGCGTTATTCGAAGACTGGGCCTCACAAGAGTTCGTGTGAACATAACGTCATTCGAGTTAAACGCGTTAATAAAACATGAGCATTAAAAAAAGTTTTAAATATGAACAACATTTACAGATTAACTTCTATGAAATCTTCAGTCCTATATTGTTCATGTTTTCGAACATTTCTTTGCAAAATTGCATTTCGCATACTCTATCAATCTGAGTAGTAATACTCTCCATTATTGGAAAATATAAGAAAGATAAGCCCTCCTCTTGTTTCCATTGAGAGTACTTATGATAGGGGGCATCCTGGTTGTTTTTTAAAAGCATCCGTTAATTCTTGGCATAATTAAATATAATTCCCAAGTGTTTTTATACTATAACTTATAGATGATTTCGATGACATGAACCGTGATAATGGCATTCAAACAGAGAAAAGCCACTAAAAGATCTGTGTCAGATTGGCTCTGCCCCCTCCCCCTTCCAAAGTTTAAATGATGAAGTCGGACGAATCAACCAGTCGCTTGAGCCTCACAAGATTAGCACATTCAAAGTAATTAATTTTAACAAAGCTGGACAAAAAAAAATGTGCCAATATCACTTGAATGAAATACATTCTTTGAAGTGTATATATATATATATATATATATATTAAATCTTCAATAAAGTTATGACTCAAATATTTAATTAATCATTTCTTAGAAATATGGCTAGTCCTTAATTGATCCATACCTTGTATTTAACTATAGCTTACCCTATGTTTAGCTTCCACAGCAATGCATTCATACAATTAATTCTAAATCTGTCTTACCTATTTATCGACTTCCACCAATAAACATCTGTTCGACAGTTATAGTAGGCCTACAGTATATTTTAGAACATTAGGATCACGGTTTACTCCACTGGTTCATGGCAGCTATCAATGACAAGAACACTCTCGTGAGTTAAAATGGCATTGTGCTGTTTCTAGAAGTGTGTGTCTTTTGTCCTCTGGTATTTAAAGGAAGGGTTGCATTTTGTTCACTGAAATTTAGAGCTCAAAAGAGAGTGCCAAGCTATTTCCTGGAATCGAGGTTCTCATGTTCTAGAATCTAGAGAAAAGTGTAACCTTTTGATAGCCTTAAAAGAAACCCCTTCTTACATACTACTTCCAAAGAAACCCTTTTTCATATGTTAAAAACATCCTTTTCTCCTATTGTCACATTCCTAGACCAACTTCGTTATCTATGTTTGGCATCCATATTCCTCTTCCCCCTTTCTTCTTTTTGTCTGTCATACTTCAATTTAATATTTTTAGAACGTTCTATCAGTTACATTACGATTATCACGTTTTGATTTTGATTATATCGATTTCCGATTCCGTTTTTTTTTCTTTTTTCGAACCATCCATCTAACGGTGCGAAAATTTTGAATGCATTTTTTTTATATTATTTGAAATACCAATCCGTGCAGATACTTACTACATATCCTTGATTATTGCTCCTGACAGACTAGTGATCCGACCGAGTTTATACAGTCAGTAATGAGAGTGTAGGTGTGACGATGTTAGTTCTTTTTATGAAATTCATAGTTTATACAACACGAAAGAGGTCAGCATATTCGATTTTTCCCCACCAGTAAGTACAAGAGGAAAAATTGTAGAAAACCAAATATAGAAAGTTCTGCAGTAAGAAAATCAAACTGGGAGGGTCTTTTGAGTTTAAATGTGTAAAAAAATTTAAAGTTGCAAAGTTCACGGCTAGATCAAACGACATTTGGAACTTTGTTCAGGCAAATTTCTCGAACACCGAAAAAATATATTTGAATTCCTGAAAAGAACTTGTTATCCCGACGAGGATGGTAAAGATCGAACCCGACATTTCTAAATCAAATCGATGGAAGGCAGAAAATCGCTGGAATATCTAAAAATAACAAAGGAAGTTAATATTCTACTTGTATTTTTTATTTTGCGGAGGAAAAGGTGGTCAGGGGGTACAGATTGTTATATTTGGTTTCCAGCCGTTTTACAACCTGAAAAAAAAACGCCAGCAGTTTTTTTAATGAATACAAATCCACGAAGTACCACAAAAGACGTTATGGAAAGCAGATCGTGATAGAACACCTCGTTGAAATTCGAGTAGAATGTGTTGATTTTCAGATAGACGAAAGAAAACAAAACACGGATCGGTATTGTAAAAACAATTCGCTTATGCGGACAGAGCAAAAGGCAATCACAACTGGGGATGAATTGAGTTAGAAATGGCAAGAGAAAATTACGGAAGATTCCTTGCTCTTTTGTGTTACGACGTCACAGATGGTTACAAGGAACTGAAAAAAAAATCAAGATGTTTAATGCATACTAGTCCTAAGGTACAAAATGCTCTACTGTCCAGTTCTGGTAACTGTAGCCGTTTCGGTGAAACCAAAGGCGCGTGGCAGGAGGGAACATTACCAAATGGGGGGGGGAATAGCAGCCATGCAAAAAAATTTTATTATTAATTGTCTTCTTCTTCTTCACGGATTAGGTTTACTTACTAGCCTGTTCTGGCTCCAAAATTGCTGCTTTACATCTTTTCTTTGGTCTTCCGAAACTTCTTCATCCTCGTGGTTAATAGCTGTATGCTGCTTTTGGTATTCTATTCTCAGTCATCCTTGCCAAGTGTTCTTTCCAGTTTGTTCTGTATCTCTCTATTGTTGTGTTTAATTCCTCTAATTTTAGTTGTTGTCTTATTTCTGTGTTATGTTTTTTTGTCTGTTCTTTGATATCCTGCTATTGGTCTGAGGAATCTCATTTTCGCAGCTTGTATTCTGGCAGCTTGTTGTGTTGTCACTGTCCATGTTTCGGATCCATAAGTAATAATAGGCACTGCTATTGTCTTGTATAATTTCATTATAGAGCCTTTCCTGGCTTTATTTTTCAAAGTTCTTTTTAGTGTTCCTCTTATATAATTAAACTTATTTAGTTTATTATTTATATTTGTTTCCGCTGTGTATGATATTTCGCAACCTAGGAAGTTATATCTTACCACTTGTTCTATTGGTTTGTTTTCTAATATTATCTTTGTCCGAACTGGATGAGCATACAAAATATATGCAAAAATGATCAACCAAAGAATAACAATAGTAGACGAAATAATATCAGAAGAGCAGACAGGTTTTAGGAAAGAAAGAAGCTACACAGACAACGTATTCACTTTAAAACAAATAATAGAGAAGCGAAGAGAATTCAACTTAGAGACGCACATCCTCTTTATAGATTATAAGAAGGCCTTTGATAAAGTGTCTAGACCAAAATTATGGAACATATTAAGTGAAAAAGGAATTCCACTACACTTGATAGCAGTAATTAAGAAATTATTAATAGTAATAATTGAATAAATTGTTTTAAAAACGCTCTTCTGTAACAAACACTCCAAACTTGTTAGACAACAAAATTACTCACTAACACAGAACTAGTAGATAAGATAAGGCAACATGTAGTAACATTATGTTTTCTAAACTGAGGGTAGTTACTGGCAGTACCTCAACTCGTCCTCTCCCCTTACCGCACCATACACCATAGACCCCACAAATGTGGCTAAAGAAGCCAGAACTGTACAGTAATAGACACACTCAGAAGTTTAGTTCAGAAGAAACTCGTGCTTGGCAGACGAAACAACGGATACAACTGAAGTTGAACAATTCTCTCCAGGAGTGAGATAGCCTATGTGGACAAACATGATATGTCTATCAAAGAAGACTTTGTGTTTCGTGCCAGATTAAGACATCGCTGGGAAAGGTCTTGCGAAAACATTCAAGAAAGTGTCACAAATCTTGGTTCAAATATAAACAATGTAATAGAACGGAGTAGCAGTAATAAGTTGCGAATTCAGAGAAGTTTGAAGCAGATAAAGGAAATATGAACGAACGCACTTTAAATGTTAATTATAACGTGTTACTTCAATTTATGACTGAATGACGAATCTAGAGTATAAAGTGTCTGAAATACTTCAATAAATTTATCTGAGACTGATGCATGTAGAGTATAAAGTGTACGAAATACTCTAGAAGTTATTTCTGAGACTGATCCATCCAGAGTACAACGTGTCAGGAATACTTAAGGGGTTCTTTCAGAGACGTATGCATTTAGAATACAAAGTGTCAGAAATACTTCAAGAGTTATATCAGAGACTTATGCATCTAGAATACAAAGTGTCAGAAATTCTAAAGGAGAAATTTGTGAGACTGCGCAACTAGAGTACAAAGTGTTCGAAATATTTCAAGAGTTTGTGCAGTATTTTGAACCACGCTCTGCCAAACCATTTTTGTGGCGTCTTATTATTATTTAACCTCGTTCTACTACCATATTGCACCCATGCAGGGTTATATTGTTGATCACTATTTCGATTGAAAAGCATAGATTGTTCAAATTTGTGACATCTTTGCCCGGGCCCATAGAGGCAAAGAGGAATTCAACTTTCTTTACTCAATTCTCCCAATATGTAATGTTTACAGAGTTATAAAATACAATCGTGTAAGCTTTGGGATAAAGGAACTAACACACGCTTGAGCAAGCTTTTGGAATTTGACTTTGATATCTGACTTATGCTAACTACTGAATGAATAGGCATAGAGTAAGTAAAAAGTACAACTAAAGCTTTTAATGCGAGTCAATATAGTCAGATATAATATAAAGATAAATAAATAAACGTTCAATTTACAAAGAAAAGAAATCATAATAGATCATCTATACAAAAGGAAAATATGATATAAATCAACATACATACATACATTATCACTCACTCTAGTCCAGCCTCGGGTTGGGGGAAATACTGTCCTAGCGTCCCCACCCTGGCTTACTGGACTAAACAAAGAAAACCAGCTCTCCTGAGCTGCTCTGGCCAGACTCCAATGGTGACTAAGTAGATGATGATCCGATGTTACAAAACACAGCTATTTATGAGAGTTCACAGGGAGAGGGGGGGAATGCGCGATAGCACAGGGTGCGCACTAGGAAGGGAAGGGATAGATAGGAAAGCATTTGGCACTGTTCATAAAGATGACACTCGAGATGGAGACGCGATGACGTATAGTTTGCGCAGTAAGACGTAATTCCTGTATCGAAATGTCCATTTCGGTACAAGTTCTTTCTGAGACTGATTCATCCAGAATACGAAGTGTCCGAAATATATTAGGAGATTTTTTTCAAACTGACGCATCTGGAGTACAAAATCGTCTAAAACACGTGATGGATTTTTTTCTGAGATTCATGCATCAAGAATACAAAGTGTCCGAATACTTAAACAGTTCTTTCTGAGAATGACGTATCGGATTACTGTGTCAAAAATACTTCAGAGGTTATTTTAAAGACTGAAGCATACAGAGCGTAAAGTGTCAGAGAAACCATCAAGGGTTATTTTTGAGACTAATGCATATAGAGTACAAAGTGTTAGAATTACTACATGATTTATTTCTGAGGCTAACACATCTAGAGTTCCAAGTGTCCGAAATACTTCAGGAGATATTCCAGAGACTTACGAATCTAGATTACAACGTGTCCGAAATACTACAGGAGATCTTTCTAAGACTGACTCATCTAGAATACAAAACGTCCGAAATACTTCAGGAGATATTTCTGAGAATTACAAATCTAGAGTACAAAGTATATCAGAATTTATTTCTGAGTATAACGTATTTAGAGTTCTAAGCGTGCGAAATACTTTAGGGGTTATTTCTGGGATTGACGCATCTAGTATACGAAGTATCTGAAATACTTTAAGAGTTATTTTTGAGACTGGCGCATCTATAGCACGAGAGTGACGCATCAGGAGTTTAAAGTTTCAGATATACTTCAGTAGATCTCAATGTTTCTGTTGCATCTAGAGTGAAAAGAATCCTATACACTTCAGGCGTTCTTTCTGTGACAGGCACATCTAGAGTACAATAAATGTCCGAAATACTTCAGCAGTTTTTTCTAAGACTGGTGCATCTAGAGTGCAAAGTGACCGAAATACTTCAGAGGTATTTTCTGAGACTGAAAATCAAGAGTGCAAAGTGACCGAAATACTTCAAGGGTTCTTTCTAAAACTGAAAATCTAGAGTACTTATACATTTATTCCTTAGTCTGACGTATCTATAGTAAAAAGTGTGTGTAATACGTCAAGAGATATTTCTGAAACTGAATTATCTAGAGTTTAAACTGTCCGAAACACTTCAGGATGCATTTATGAGACTGGCGCATATGGGGTATAAAGTGTCCGAAATACTACAGGAGTTCATTTTGAGACTGATGCATATATAGTATGAAGATGTCAGACATACTTCAGGAGATCTTTCTGAGATTGACGTAACTAGGTACAAAGTTTCAGAGAGACTTCAGGAGTTATTTCTAAGATTGACGCGTCTAGAGTACAAAATGTCCGAAATACTTCAAGATTTTTTTAGACTGACGTATCTAGAGTACAAAGTTTCAGAAATAATTCAAGAGTTATTTCTAAGACTGACGCAACTAGATTGCAAAGTGTCCGAAATATTTCAGGAATTCTTCCTGAGACTGGCGTATCTAGAGTGTAAAGTGTCCGAAATACTTCAGGAGTTCTTTCTAATACTGAAGCATCTAGTAGAAAAAATATCCGAAGTACTTCAAGAGCTCTTTCTAAGACTGGGACATCTGGAGTACAAAGTGTCCGAAATACTTCAGGAGTTCTTTCAGAGATTTGCACATCTAGAGTACAAAATGTCCGAAATAATTCAAGATACCTTTCTAAGAGTGACACAACTAGATTGCAAATTGTCCGAAATATTTCAGGAGTTCTTTCTGATACTGACGCATCTAGAATAGAAAGGGTCCGAAATACTTGAGGAATTATTTCTGAGTGTGGCGCATCTAGAGTTCAAAGAGTCTGAAATACTTCAAGAGATATTTCTAAGACTGGCGCAACTAGATTGCAGAGTGTCCGAAATACTTCAGGAGTTAATTCTGAGACTAACACATCTAGTAGAAAAATTGTCCGAAATATTTCAGAAGTTCGTTCTTAGACTAGGCATCTAGAGTACGAAGTGTCCGAAATACTTCAGGAGTTATTTCTGATACTAACGCATCTAGAAGAAAAAGTGTCTGAAATACTTCAAGAGTTATTTATGAGATTAACGCATCAAGAAGGAAAAGTGTCCGAAATACTTGAAGAGTTCTTTCTGAGATTGGCTCATCAACAGTTATTTCTGAGTGTGAGATATCTAGAGAAAAAAGTTCCGAAATAATCCAGGAGTTCTTTCTGAGACTGACGCATCTAGAGTACAAAATATCCGAAATACTTCAAGAGACCTTTCTAAGACTGGCACAACTAGATTGCAAATTTCAGGAGTTCTTTCTGAGACTGAGGAATCTAGAGTACAAATTGTCCGAAATACTTCAGAAGTTCTTTCTGAGAGTAACGAATCTGAAATACGAAGTGTCCGAAATACTTCAGGAGATCTTTCTGGGAAGACAAATCTAGAATACAGATAATCCGAAATACTTCAAGAGTTATTTCTGAGACTGACGTCTCTAGAGTATTAAACTAAAAACTCCAAGCGCGACAGGCCCTTGGCCTACCAGCCGGCTGATGGCCTCACTCCACATGTGTTAATCACAGAGGTAGACGATCATCGAGCCAGTGTAGGAGTAACATGTGGTCGGCATGTCGGATCCCCATTCGTTATAGCTTGTCCTCTCAACCTGGAGTCGCTACTTATTGTAGCTACCCAAATTCCTTACGATGCTGGGAGGGCACCGGTCCCATACTGACCGAAATTCCTTCCCCATGGGGACTTGAGCCAGCACAAGTCCCGTAGCCCTGCGCCAAGGCTTCTTGCCTTAACCTCTCTGCTAAGACGCGGGGATTCTAGAGTATTAAATGCCAGAAATAATTTAGGAGTTATTTCTGATAGTGACGCATCTAGACTTTAAATTGCCCGAAAGCCGAAATACAGTAAAACTTGTTCAAATCGGAATCGCATGGGACCAATATTTTGTCCGCATTGGACAACATCCCGCATTATAAAAATAAATAAATATTAACCAATCTGAGATTATGGAGCACCGTATATGTAATTTTATGTACCTTGGATTAATTGTAGTCCAGCTGCCGTTGGAAAGTGAAGTTTAGTATGTATGAGCGACTTCGACGGTAACACGCGAAAAAAAAAAACAGTCCCGTTTCGTCAGCGTTAAAAATGTCTCTTAGGCGCGTATCCTGAAATTAAAGTATGCAGTTTCGGTTTCAACTCACTAACTATACTTTCGTTCACATCCTTTGATTCCCTACGAATTTCATTCCACATTACATTGTGTCGTCTTTTAAAATTTTCCACAACTAACCTGAAAATGCCTTGAAATCATTATTCTCTAGGGATATAGCAACAGCTAGAGCTTGACTTTGAAGCATCGGTCGGAAATTTTGAGGTTTTTTGATCGTGGACTTGTAACACACACCTCTTTTTTTTTTTTTTTTTTTTTTTTGCTCTTCATTTTTTATTTCCTTGCATCCATTCATTCGATATGTTTCCTTTGTGTTTTAAAACCTCACAAACATGGGTTTATCCACATTTAAATTTAGTCATTATTTCACGTACTGTGAGTTTGTTTTTCTTTATCTTCAATCACTTTTATTTTTTGGTTAATTACAATCATATATACGATTTAGCCATCTTTATTCCTTAAATTCAGAACGCTGTCTGTTAAAGATAGCCTACGTAAACGATCGGTCTCAGATCTTAAACAAATTTAAGATTTTACAGTGTACTGGTTATTTATAAGACAGATGCCACACGCCAAATATTTGTTAAACAAGCCTGTATTGCGCAAAACGGGTTTGCAGTGAGGCCGAAAAAAAAATCCAGATACAGGTAGAAACTCTACTTCACAAAGCGCGGGCGGAAAGACTCATCACTTATTGTTAATTCGCCTAACGGGAATTCAATTAAGTGGAAACTAATTTCTTTCTCTCTTCATCTTTCCGCCTTATAAACATTTTTTCATTAATTGCGTAGTAATATCCTTCCGTTTCCGTGTTGGACAGATTCAGTTTTATACAAAATAAATACACCTAAAATTACTAATATTTTGCCGGGACCAATAAATTTATTCACATTGGACAAATTTCCGCATTATTCACGTTCTGGATTAAACAAGTTTTAATGTACTTAAAAAATCTTTCTAAGACTAACGCAGCTAGATTGCAGAGTGTCCGAAATACTTCAGCACTTATTTTTGAGACTGACGCTTCTAGAGTACAAAGTGTCCGTAATATTTCGAAGACTAACGCAATTAGATACAAAGCGTCCGAAATACTTCAAGCGTTCGTTCTGAGATTGACGCAGCTAGAGTACAAATTGCCAGAAATACTCAGGAGTTCTATGTGAGACTGACACATATAGAGTACAAAGTGTCCGAAATAATTCAGGAGTTCTTTTTGAGACTGACACATCGATAATACAAATTATCTGAAATATTCAAGAGTTGTTATTGAAACCTACCCATGTGTTGTACACAGAGACCGAAATACTTCAGGAATTCTTTCTGAGACTGATGCATCTGGACAAAGAAAAAGTTGAAATACTCCAAGAGTTATTTCTGAAACTGACGTATCTAGAGTACAAAGTGTCAAAAATACTTCAGGAGTAGTTTATTGAGTACAAAGTGTCAGAAATACTTCAGGAGTTATTTGTAAGTTCTGTACTTATTTTGTCGCTAGCGCAAAAAGAATCAAAGTTCAACAAAATAAAATGAGAACTTCTTCCCGGATATGAGAGTTAACTGGTGAAAACAATGTACGAAACGCGATGGTGCAAGCGACAATAAACAGTTATTTTATTCAAGGGATATATATATATATATATATATATATATATATATATATATATATAAACTATGCACCACGTGCAATTCCTTAAAACTGGAAGAAAATGATAATAAAGTTATTGCAATCGAATGATTTATGAAATATTATTCATGTTAATATTAATAATATCTTTAAATCAAACAATATTCTCAGTAATGGTTAAGGTAAAGTGATCCTACTACAGGCCTTAGGAGGCCCTTGGGGTAGTAAGAGGTTAAGGCTCCCACTTTTTCTAGACAATCGGTACTTAATATCATCCGGGTTGTCAGCCCTGCGTGACGACCGTCTTTATCCCCAGAACAAGTGTCTGGTACTCATTTCCGTTAGAGGCTGAGTCGACTCCAGGGCCATAATACCGCCAGAAGGTTTGGGTCAGTTTAAAAATCCTAACCCCACCGGGACTCGAACCCTCGATCATCAGGCTTTTTGAGTAGTAACTTAATTACCACGCTACGACGTGTCCCCAATAAAAATGAATGCGTCATGAAAATATCCAGTTTTGCGCCCAGAGTTAAAAACTAGGAGTACGTTTTTTTACAAATCCCGCTCCTCCCGCATGTACAATTACTGCTCTCTGACCCTCAGAAAATGGGCGCAAAATCCAACTTTTTGGCATAGTGTCGCCGGCATGAATATATGTTTCAATGTGTATATAATGGGTTGTCTGCATGCCTTAGATACCGAGTTCTCTTTGGTCTAATGACAGGTTTTTCCATTAGGATATTTCTATTGTCTCTAGTTTTCACCCACTGGAATCAAATTTTACGAATTATTCTCCATAACATGGTTTTACTTCCCATAGACTGCATAACAGTGAATTGCATGGTCTTTATAGAAAGCCAGATATAATGAGAACAGTTAAGTCTCGTAGACTGCAATGGGCAGAACATGTGGCACAAATGGGAATGAAAGAGGTGCATGTAAGCTTCTTGTAGGAAAACCAGAGGGAAAACGTCCAGTTAGTAACCAAGAATGAGGTGGGAGAATAACATTAAACAAAATTTAAGGGAAATAGATTATACAGGGGATGATTGGAAAACATTAGCTCAGGATAGGGATGTATGGAGAGCTTATGTCCGCGCGGCCATGAACCTACGGGTTTGATAGTGCCAGTGGGTTAGTTAATATCCCATTTAATTTTTCAGTTTTGTTTGTAGCTTTTTGATGTCACCCTTTCATTTTCTGTTTTATGGAAATTGTAAATAATACGTCTTCCCAGATCTCGATCAAAACTATCTAAATTCGAAACTGGTTTCTTCCGATTCTTTATTTTACGGGGAGTTAAAAAAGATTGTTTGCATCGCCGGTAGACGATACTTCAATACGTTTACTGCTCTCAGTTAGTATTCTTCCTAAGGAACTTCTAGACATTTTAGTCGCCTTACTTACTCTTAGTTGTACTCAGTAGCGGTTCCAGAGAGGGGACTATGATCCCTCCCTCGAGAATTGTTTTAAGATAAATCATAAGACTAATTAATAAACTATTATCGTGCACTTAAACAAATCAAATAAACTTCGGTGCATTAATTAGCAAAGAACGTTGCTGACCGGCCATGAGTAAACTCGTGATCGATAAGTTTTCGTTTCTCGTCAGCGGTGACATGAGATAGATTCTGAGAAAAAATGTCGGTCAACAATATATTAATATTGAACGAAAAAAATGGCAACAGTCTATCTTGGTATCGTGCACGGCAGCGACTGTTTTTCTCAGTCCTCATCGTTTGTTTATGCGATCAGCATAAAAAAGACCCCGACAATGTTTGTTTTTTATTACATTATATGCAATTTTTGTCTTGTTTAGTGTTTGTATTTTCACTCTTGTAGAAGAACAAAAAATAAGGGCAAATACGAATTAATTAACAAGTGCAAATAAGGTTGATATGTAGGTCCAGATTCTCTCACATTTCTAACCTAAAAGTAATTGTTTTTATTTTCTTAGTACCTACAAATTTGTAATTCAGCCAAATTTTGCTCATGCTCAATCTCTATTTTAGAAAAAAAAAATGGAACTACACTGCTGCTCAAAATTAAAGGCTCAGCTTCGTACCCTCGAAAAATAGGTAATTTTTAAATGGTTGAATCTTCGCGAAAAATGGTCGAAAAAATATTTTAAAAAATAGCGTCTTGAAGCTTGAAGACTCTGGTGTCTAAAACAGTGATGCGATTAATTTGTTCGTCCACTTTGATATTTTTTTTTCAGTAAACAGTGGAAGAAGCAGAGCGCCAAAAATTGTCAAGTCTGAATTGTTACATATTTTTTATGATACTCGTACATCACTTTCCAGTTAATGTATTGTAGTCAAATTATAGTGATTTAATTCATTTGTTATCTATTTCATCTAATTTTAATGGGGTTTGTCGCATCCTATTTCTGCGTTCTTAGATGCTTAAGTGGCATAAATCTCAACTACCTTTTTAAAGACTATTCGATTTTACTACACCATAGGAGCGTATGAAATTCATGTGTGTTTTTTTAGTGTTATTTATAAGTTTTCTTGATTAAAGATAGCTGATAGCATAGAATTGTGTTAGATATAAAACGAATATTCAGAAAGAAACATAGATTATTAAAACAATGAAAATATCTAAACTCTTTTTTTTATTCAAGTCACAACATCTCTTAATTGGTTTATATAAAGTAAAACTTTATTAAGGGGACCGACTAGTGAATTTCAATTTTTTTAGTTTTTATCTGATTGTTTTGAAATTTTTATCACATACACAATGTGCTTATAGTAGCGTTTGTGTAACGTTTGGTGTTTATAAGTAGAATAGTTTCAAAATTATGTTTTTCCAAAACTATTTTTTTAATATTTTTTTAAAAAATGATCTTTACGATGCATTTTTAAATATTCTCTCATCACATTTGAGATTCAGAGTCTTTATGATTCCACCGAACACATTTACTATGCAAAAAATATTCATAAAGGAAAGATAGTGTTTATTTTTCATTTTTCGAAAAAAAAATTATTACTTGCATTATTTTTTTCATCTCAATTTGAAAGGACACATGTGTCTTAGACTAGTAACTATATATCAAATTCCAATTAGTATATATTGGGGAGCCTAACCTCAAAAATGTCATTTTGATAGCATAAAAATTGCATCGTAAGGAGCATTTTAAGTTTTGGATAATGTAAAAAAAATGGGAACAAAATAAACGCATAGGCCTATTAAAAATTTAAGTAGTTATGCTGACCATATGTGGAAGGGTATTTAAACTCTTATGTCACAGATTCAATTTTGCTCCTACAATAAAAATTTTACATGAAAATGATCCTAAAGAATCATAGTTATTAAAAAGCAAATAAACAAAAATGCATTTTTTTGCCAATTTTTTAAACATTTTCACCAGTCGGTCCCCTTAATAGACAGTGGCGTATTTTCGGCCGGACCTTACACAAAAAAGTGTCTCGGACCCAAATTGATTGATATACAAATGTTTTCTCCTTTTTAATAAAAAGGATTAACTACCATGAACTGTTTGTTTTGTGGACAGGTAACATAAATTGTTTACTAAAGAGGCCTCTACACTCATAATGTAAATTTATCCACGTTAAATCAAATTTAGAGTGTTATTCTAATGATATTTTAGTGGTGTATCTCCTATCTAAATAAACATTTCGTTAGAAGTTTTTTTTTTCAGCTCATACATTTAAACTTCCTTACACTGTACCAACTTACGGTAGAGTATGGTGTAAGGAGTTGTACATGTACATTATGCACTGTTAGTAGACTGTATTAAATTACTAATCTTCCCTTTATTGTTTTACGAATTTTGAAATGACCGAAAATGCTCGAACCCAAATCCAATAATTTCATACTTCAAAAAAGTAGAGAAAAGAGATAACAGCAGTGAAACACAGTAAACGCCTATAAAAATATATAATACATCACCATTACATTGTGATGATGGAAATTTTAATAGTAATACTTTGTCAGTTTCTTTCAATAAAGTTGGACTTAACGGTAATCTGAATACGAACATTGGAGAGCCAACTAACAATGAAAACAGTAAGACATCTTCATTGGAATCGACAAGCACTAACGGTACTTTCACCAATGCTGTAGAGCTTTTTGTAAATAAAAAGACCGATGAACATATAAAGTGTCAATTATTGGAACGACCTTAGGAAACACCTAAATCATATAAACTTCCACATAAAATAAGTAAATGTGGAAAGCAGTTGAATTGTTATTTGGGTTATAAGAAATTTGAACAAAGGAGTTGGCTAGTTCTTTCCCACATGAAACAGGGGTTGTTTTGTAAGTTCTGTGTGCTGTTTGCTGATAAAAAGTGTGGCCGTAATAAAGAAATGTTAGAGCAAAAACTTGTCATCAAACCGTTAACTTCATTCGCCAAGCTTTGGAAAAAATGGACACTTACAATCACACGAAGACACTTCTTACCACAAAGTATGCGTTCAAGCTGGTCTAAAACTTCCTGTAAAGCTACCACAGAAGTCAGTTGAAAATTAGGTATATACTCAACAATTTTAAGAAGTAAAAAAAACTAAAGAGAGACTTCGGCCGATAATAGAACCTACAATATTCTCGGGTTGACAAATCATTCCTCAAAGAGGCTACCGAGATGATGGCCGTCTCAACGAAGAGACTGGGCTTCGTAATGAGGGTAATTTTAGAGAATTGTTAAGATTTAGAGCGTCCGCAGGAGACTAAAATCCTAAGCGACACTTGTCAACAGCCTACGTACGTAGGCAATACAACACAAAATCAATAACTTGCCGTGATGAAGAAATAATATATACAAATCAAATGAATCAAATAAGGAATGCGAAGTAGGCTATTATTCTGTTATATTTGAGGAAACACCAGATATTTCTAATACAGAACAGCTTTCTTTGAACTTGAGATATTTGCACAAAATGAGATTCGTGAAGATTCCGTCAAATTTATCGACGCTTACGAGAGCAACACAACTGTCAATCCAGATCAAGATCCAAATAGTGAACAATGGTTAACTGGAGAGGCTTTGGGAAAGCGTAATGCAAGAACTGTCCCTAGACTTAAACAACTGTGTAGGAATTGGTATTGACAGTTTTACCGTAGTCTTCTGAAGCTGTCGGTGCAGTCACTAAAATACAGAAAGCTGTGAAGAAAGCATACACTTAGTTTATTGTTTGGTCTTACGACTTACAATATAAAAGTTGTGATATTGTCTGTAATGACTAAATACTTTTTAAAAACTGCTCATAATAGTTTAAAAACACATTATTAGCACGCTAAAATTTACAAAGTTATTTATTTGTTAATTTACACGAATCCATGCCCCGCTCGAATATTTACACGGATTCATGGCCACCCCCGAAAATCTTTCCTGGAACCGCCCTTGGTTGTACTTGCTTTAAGTTTTTTTCCGCTTCTTGCTTCATAAATGTATGAACACTCCATACCAGTTCCCTAGTTTGGCTGTGCTATACTTTACCTAAGTTAATTTACTGCGTATCGGCGGCATTTCAATTTGATCACTAAACACCACAGTGTAACAAATATCTTTCAGACCGACATCGACAGTACACTATTTTGGAAAATAGAAACACATTTACCGTCAAACTACCCCCACCCAAGGGGGAGGGTGAATTTTGTCCAGCGCGCATTCAAGGTCATGTCTCAACGTTCGTGTTTTTTTTTCCCCTTTAGTCCCGAGGGTCATGGGTTCAATCCCGCCAGGGGTTGATGGAGTTTTTAGGATGGAAAAATGCAAGGGACAAGTCTCCCGGGAGCGACTTTAAGCCGTGGGTCCCGAGTCTGAACATTTTCAGGTTCATAAAAAATCCCATGTCTGAATAAAAGGCTTCTGTGCAACACTCGTTGACATGTGTGGGTAAATAAGCGTATCTAAAATGGCTTGGTTAAGAAACTCTCGCTAGAGAGCAGCCGTGTACCCACGCGGGACGTATGGGGTACATACAACAATGCGATAAGGTTAAAACTAATAAAATACGAATCGTAATATGTACACAAAGGAAGATCAGCTCCAATCTACTATACATGAAAAAAACACAGAGAAAGTAATAAGATAGAAATACTGATAAATCATAATACTATTTTTATTAAAAAAATTAATAACAAATTATTAATTGTTAAATAACACTATTAGTGGGATGTTTTCGTCAGTTAGTTAATAAGGAAAATTAAAGTTTGTTTCTGAAACAAGTTATAATTTGTCAGTCTCTGGCATACGTGCAAGCGAATTCCATTGCAGGCATGTCATAGTTCAGAGCTCCAAGTTCCGTACGGAGCGCGGTACTAACTCTGGAGCATGCATTCTACTTGCTACTACTCCGGTGGGACCTATACGAAAAACTACAATTGTCATGAACGCTTGTAACAGAAGGAACCAAAATATAAAACGACGCACAAACAGGAGTAAAGCATTTATTAATACATAATATTAACTGGTTTACAGTATTAAATAATACCTCAAAAGATTTTAATCTGCAATATTTAATATTTGCCTAAAAAAACACATGATTTAACAGCTATTTCTTGGTACAGGAAAAAAAGTAGTGGGTATATTTATTGTTCCTACTGTAGGAAAATAAATCACCTCTTTTCAGAGTGCTACTTCTCGGGTATCCTTACTTGACACTTGACTTTTTTCATTTTATTATTTTTTATATAAAACTTTCTTCATTAGACAAAGTGATACAGACAATCACTTTTCAAAATTGATAAAATACATTAAAACATTTCAAATTGTAATTGAAGTATATTCTATAAAGTAGAAATTTTGTAAAGATGATCTTTTAAAATTGAAATTGATCCTCTAATGGCAGCGATGACAATTTTATAGATACACAAAATTCTAAAATTTAGCTAAGAATCCTGGTACAGAACCTCTTGCCCCGATCATCAATCCTGTGACAGTTATACTATCTAATTGGTATTTATCTTCGTAATAGTCGACTGCTGGCTCATATATGGCATTCTTTTCAGAGTCAACTTCCTCAGGTTGGCTACTATGAGTCTCAAAACGGATTGTGGGATCTAATTTCATACCAATTTTAAAAGATGGTCTAAATACAATAATATTCGTCTGTTACTCCCATTTACTAATTTAATATTAAAAATATCAAATTAGTACCTGATAAACCAGTCGTCCTCATCTAAAATAAAGTTCTGTTTGAAAACTTCGTCAAGTAGCTAAAAATATGATGGCCTTTCAAAACAATGTTTTGTCTTCTGCATTTCAACTGGTATTGTCGCCTCACTATGATGGTTGTCCGTTTATATAAAAGCGGGTGGCGCGACAATGCTTGACAATGATCAACATGCGGAATTATTATAGTGGCGGTAGTCGGCTTCTTTGTATTTAATTATATATATATATATATAAAACACCTGCGGTGAAACAAAGCGAGCCGCTGGATAACCATAATAGTGAGGCTACAATACTAACGTTGTTGTATAAGTTGTACAATAGGTTCAGGTCTGCGGGCGTGTTCTTGTTGAGCAAGTCTTTATTCTCAGCTTCTCTTAAAATTTTTGTCTTCTAGGATGCTAATCTTGTTATTATTTCTGTGTAATTTTGACATAGTATTATCGATTTTGTCGAACTGATGACCCGTTTCTAGTATATATTTGGCAAAACTTGATTTTTCTTCGTTATTAATATTTTTTATGTTAAAATAAGAAAATAACATAACATAAAAAATTACACAAAACACCAGTGCCTGTCTGTATTCGAAAGACAACGATTCTGGTTAAACTTACTTTTAAGTGATGATGTAGGTTAAATAGGGTTTCAAAATATTTGGAGATTCAATAATAATAATAATAATAATAATAATAATAATAATAATAATAATAATAATAATAATAATAATAATAATAATAATGATAATGATAATAAATAGTATTTTGTAACGTTCAGTAAATCTTGTGTTAAAATTTCTTGTTGTTCTACCGATGTAAAACTTATCGCATGTGATATTATGTAGTTTAAGGGTGTTATTTTTATAATTAGGATATTCTTATTTTTTATGTCACTTTTCTATTTTATGGCGATTTACTGCAGTACATATCAAAAACTGAAAACGAAAAAGAAAAATACAGGATATTATTCATGTAATAAGGATTAATTTCCAGCAATTACCTTTTTGGTGGGATGAATAGTTCAGAAAATATAAATGTTTTAATTCTATTTTCGTTAAAAACTGGCGGATCCACAACGCAGCTGGTTCATTTCACGACCAAGGTCTCGTGCGTAGTTAATTGAAATAGCTCACCCCGCTTCATCAGTGACTTTTTAAACTGACATTAAATCTAATAGATTATTACTTGTTCTGCTTAATGGAACAGTATCGTTAATTTATAAAAGTGGCGATATTTAAATTCTTACACAGTAGATGTTTATTTATGGAATTTAATTGCTGAAGCGAGAAGTAAAGAGCTCTGTTACTTATGTTTACTGTAAATTATTAAACAAATTATTTATAACTAATTAACTCACTGGCTCTGTCGAACCTATAGATTCATGGCCGCGCGGACATAAGCTCTCTACACATCCCTATCCCGAGATAACGTTTTCCAATCATCCCTTGTATAATCTACTTCCCTCAAATCATGTATAATGTTATTCTCCCGCCTCATTCTTGGTCTTCTAACTGCGTTTTCCCTCCGGTTTTCCTACCAGAAGTTTCCAAGTACCTCTTTCATCCCCCCATACGTGCCACATGTACTGCCCATCGCAGCCTACGAGACTTAACTGTTCTTATTATATCTGGCTTCCTATACATATCATGTAGCTCACTATTATGTAGGTATCTCCGTTCATCTGTCTGTTCACCTCTTTTTGATCCAAATATTTTCCTCAGAACTTTATTCTCAAATACTTGTAATCTTCTTTCCTCCCTTAAAACAAATTATTTATTTTGTTATAAATTGTTTATTAGAATTTAAATGTATTATTATAATAAAAACTCTTACATCATTAATTGAATAAACTGGTATAGATTTTATTATGTTATAATTACTAATTTAAATCTTAAAATAACATTTTATTGAGTGTTCTGTCTTGTACCCTGAAAACTATGACGAAATAGTGTTATAATGTATCACTTCCAAATATTATTATTTTTTATTTAGAGCCCCACCACCACACCCCGGGTTACCTCGGGCATAATGCTCTTATCCCCGGGTCTGCTCTTTGTCCCTAACTACTATCTAATCTTTATTGAGTAAATAAACATAATACATACAGATTTCGGGTATGTGAAGTGTAGATGTTACAAGTAAAAAGTATTGTGTGTGTTTGTTTGTGTCTGTGAGTTTGTGTTTGGTGATACATAAAATAAATATACATAATACTTAAAGTAATGATAATTGTTTTGATGATACGTGATATGAGAGTAATTGTGTTTGTGTTGGTTTATGTGTGTGTGTGTAATATGTGTTTGCTGTTTGTTTGTGTTTATGTGTATGTGTGTGTGTGTGTGTGTGTGTGTGTGTGTGTGTGTGTGTGTGTGTGTGTGTGTGTGTGTGTGATTATGAAGGTGGGAATGTTAATGACGGATCATTCTTCTTCTGCCATCTTCTTCAGTTCTTAATCGTAGAACTCTGCCGATGTAGCGTGTGATTGCTTTGTACGGTTGCTTCCTTGTCCAGTACTCCAGGGGCGGCGGCCAGTGGACTCCTCCCTCCATAGCTGCAAACTCGAGTTCCCTTCTGAAGACTCCGTACTTAGTGCAATGATATAGCACATGAGTGACGGTGTCCTCTTCAGGGTTGTTGCAATCGCACACTGCTGTTTCGGCGAGTCCTCTCTCAAACAGTTTACCCTTGAAATGCCCATGCCCGGACAGCAATTGAGTCACGTTGTGGTTCGGCACTATCCATGACATGCGCATTCTCGCCCATACTCTAGGAAAGAATTCCTGAGTTTGACGACCATGCTGTTCTTGTTCCCATTGTTGTTGCCATTTTTCCTCAAGGTGAGCATCGATGATTCTATAGGCTGCGTCCCGTTAATCTGGTTCTGTGTAAAGCTCGGGGGTGAGAACTGACTCTTCAATGTAGATTGGGAGTCCTCTACGCAACCTATAGCGATGTATTCGACGTTCAATATAAAGATCCTGCTATCACGGGTAGGCAAGCTCGCGATACTGTGTTGTATGCTTTGGTGACCCGAATGAGAACTTCCAAATAAAACCGAATGTTTTAATACTCGTACCACTTCCTAAGGAACGATAATAATGCTGAATCAGCGCGTCTTCCTAAAACATATGCTCTGCCATCAACAATTCTCAAGTTCGGATCACTTACTAGATAGTTGATTTAAATCAGCGCGTGTGCTTAGTGTACCTCGTCATTTTAAGTGTCACAGTCAAATTGAAAATAATATTTTATTGTTTTTTAACTAACAAGTTTGCAGATTTGAGTGTTTTATTTTATTAGTGCACATATAATTATCTGCCTATTATGAATAAGCCTAACTGGTGTTATGTGAATGGAAAGTGTTTCAATCCACTCGGACGACGCCATAAGAATAATTTTAAAAAATTCAGATCTGCCCCTCCATGGATCTGTGAGGAATTCGGGGTATCCCAAGAAGGCTGGCTATCGGGAAAAATATTCAATATTCAACATGATGTAGTGTACAAGTACAGAATATTAAAGCTCATTACAAAACTACTCTCTAGAAAATATTTTTAATAGGCCTACTAGCTTGAATTTTAGGTGCTTAGTAATTTAAATTAAACTATACATTAGCCAAAATCAGCACAACATTAACTGCCTACTGGATATATCAATAAAGATTGTTACATTTAATAAAGCTCACTAACATGTGAGGTCATTACGTAGCAATTTATTTCAAGCGCGAGGTTCTCGTACGTAGCGTAAATCTACGACACGAGACTCACGGATTTCCTTCCCTCTGGAGAAAGCTACATTCAAAATTGTTACGTCTTTAAAATTCCATTGATTCCTAACGAGTTTGAATTCGCGAACCTCGGAATAGGAGGCGTGCAGAGTAACCACTAGTCGACAATGATGATGATGTAACAATAGTAATAATAATAAAAATAATGTAATGATAATAATAACAATAAAAACGTTTGGAAGTGCACAAAGGTCTACTACCAAGTAGCTCCGTCATTGTTTGTACGAGCGAGCGATCTTTATTCACGCGAAAGGTATTGCGGGCAGTCTACACATAGATCTTAGGGAAAATAATTATTATTGGTAGTTTCCTTTCATCCCACCACTTTAATATTAATTACAAACAATTAACTGGTCATTAGGTAATAATGTGGTATGTTTTATTTTATAAAATTTTTGGTGGAAAAGGTCAATTGCAAATTAATTGCATTTAGACCTTTCGGAAAAACGTAAATATTAACATACTAATTTTCAAGCGATAGAGCATAAAATCATCTATAATGTGACTATCTTTTCAAGTTGAGGGAGTACGTATACTTCGAGAAATTTATTTCATAAAAGACACTATTTAAATCAATACGATAAATTGACAGGTCTATTACTCTTTAATTGCATCAAACGAGACCTGACATTTGGTTCAGATATTCAGTACATCTTAAAGTTCCACTGTAAAAAAATTGTAAACTTTTAAAGATGTGAGTTCAATTTTCACAATTTTTTGCCGATTTCGTATGGAATGTCCCTACTATATTACTAAGGTACAACATTTAGACTAGTATTAATGCATTGCTGTATTTTTTTCCCGGTATTATGCTTCGTTTTAATTAAATATCAAAGAGTTTATTCCCAAACTTTGAAAGTGTTAGCCAGGCTAACATGGATCCTCCGCCACTGGTTCTAAGCAAGAGAAACTGTATAAGATTTTGAGAAAATAGGTAGTGTGATGAAGACAATGTGCTGAAGGGATCGTGTGCCTAATGTATGTGTACCATAGAGTCCAAAGAAGCGGTGTGATATATAATTAGGAAATTATGTGTGTACTAGTTTATAGAGAAGTGATAAGGATAGGACTGTTCTACGATCTTGTATATATAAGAAATATCCCACTAAATATCGCAGTATAACGTCACCTTATTTCTAAAACCGCATAAGTCTAATTTAACAAAATTTTCAGAAAAGCATAAAAACATTTTTAACACTGCTTATTATTTTGTAACTATGTTTTAATGTCCTATTTTGAATGTTTAAATCCAAATACGGCTTTTCTTTTCCATTTTACACAGATTTTCATCCACTCCATGTTCTCCAGTCCTCTTGCCCTTGTTATTATTTCTTAACATAATTGCAAAATAATAAGCAATGTCAAAAAAGTTTTTATGCTCTCTTAAAAATTTTGTTAAATTAGACTTACGAAGTTTTAGAAGTAAGGTGACGATAACTAATATTTTTTAGACTGACAGCACACTATTTTGGGATTGAATGTAGGCCTATATAGGCCCTACCTGTACCGTTAGACTACCCGTAGTCAAGGGGATGAAATTGGTCGGTCTTCTGCACATCCGAGGCCATGTTTCAACTGAGAGTTCTATACTTATTTCATCCATGAGGGGAGCAGCTTACCAGAAGTTTTACAGTCGAGATATAAATTTTAGGAAAATCCCTCTGCCTTCTTCTATTGTTGACTTCGTGTTTGCCTCTTAGTTTTCTATGAAATAACATTTTTTTTAAATTATGCTCTCTATTGTTTGTTTTTGAAGTTTTGGCTGATAAACTGTGCTTCTGAGTAGGACTGTGATGGATGTGTTAAGTGTCTTAAGTGTGATTACAATTTTGTGTTTCATAAAATCAATCTGCTTGGTTGGTGGAAAGACAAATGCCATACATTCTTAATGCAAAGAAATAATCTGTCTGATTCATGAATATTTTTAGAAAGGATTCGAGGATTTTACTTGTGATCGACCTCTGATATCACCAACTGAAATAGTTGAAAGAACAATTAGCCAATTAGTATAAGTGAGCGGTCAGAAACTGCAATTTATTAGTGGGAAAAAGAGAGGAAAGCTGAAGACTCATATAAAAAAGTTCATCTGAATGTACAAATACAAATATTGATAACTTTGACAAGAATGCGTTACGACGAATGATGTGAGGGTCTCCATAACATATCGAAGAATGCAAAAAACGATTAAAAATCTCATTCGTCATTGTGGAGAATGAGAAATACATGTATTCGATGTAAAAAAAACAGTGGGTGGAGCGACCTGATATAGTAGCATGTCGGAATCAATTTCTACTTGAAACGAAGGAAATAAGAGAAACTCAGCGATCAAGAATATTTCTGGACAACATTTGTGACTATGGCGAAATATAAGATGTGGATTATAGACGAAGATGAACCAATATAAGTGCCGACAAGGAAGGGGAAAAGAATTATTGTCGTTTATGCTGGAAGTGAGGTAGGATTTGTGATTTTTTTAAGTTTTTAAATAGAAATGTACAAATAACTATATAACTCTAGATTCATAAACTGGTTTGAAGAGCAGTTATAATTCAGTAACAGTTATGGATAGTACCACTCGCAGGAATTAGAAAAAGCATCTACCTCAAATTCAAACAGAGCAGTCATGATACAATGGTTGAGGAGCAAATTAATGGAAATTGGCGAAATCACAATTGTACGAAACAATAAAACAAAATAAACACCGGTTTAAATCGTACATAATTGATAAAATTGAATAGAGTTGTGAGATTATCACCGTATCAATTATCAATCCGATATAACTAATATTACACAAGCGAACATCTATGTAAGAAAACATATTACAAAATTTAACATGAAACATATTCGGAAAATCTATAGCAGAAGTGACTTCGGAAAACTGGTAAAATGCTTCCCGACATGATGAAGGCAGAGAATACTTTTATTGGGAAAGGAACCAATTAGTTGATAGGTTTAGAGATAATTTCGTGATTTTACCAATTCTGAACTAATTTCCAGTTATATTGTAAACTAACTTGCATAAGTCATTACCTCGCCGACACATCGTTATTGGGGGAACCGTGGTGCGACTTTTACCCGCCATATGACTGATTTGTGTACAGAACTGTCATTTATAGAAACATTGTTTTTTAGGCAACATCGTATTTTACAGGAAATAGACTGAATACAGGATAAAGTGGTACCAATACTTAACAACGTCCATTTCTTATTGATTCATGACAAAAATTATATATGGGTCTACCTAATCAGACGTTTACGCTAATTCCATTATTTCAATAGACATAATTTATTCACAATTTCATTAGAATTTATGCTCAATTCTGACTCACTTGTAAATTCTGCTGTTATTTTCACAACATTCTCAATGACTGATGTAGGATATTTTTTACTAAACTGTTTGAAAAAAAATCAAAATAATCCTTTCTCGTCGCTTTTCAAATGTTTTACTTTCCAGAGCTTTATTATTATACAGAAGCGGCCATTTAAAAAAAAACTGATATTCCAACGCATTCTACACTGCACAGGCGTAAGAATATAACAATACTCATTTAATATATTAAAATTGTAATTATATATTTTTAAATTCTCCTATATAACTTATATAGACAGTGCTTTTTTTCTGGCGGTACGCAGTTCCTCATGTTTAAAATAAATATATACTCGTATTTATTCAGAGCAAAATGTATTTTTTCCGGTAGATGACACTGTCTTCACGAATGAAATTTCCTGTTTTATAACTCGTAAGTTGGTATCACACTTTTTTTGTTTCATATGTTTGTATCGGAAACAGGAAGTTGCGCTCAGTTTGCTTCCTTTATTATTTTTTCAATGTAACGAAAGAGGAAAGTGCTTGGTAGCTGTTCACTATCAATCTAGGTTGAATCAGTGTAATCATTCTTCAAAATGAATAAAATAAGTAGTTTCTTTATGCAGATTAGTAGAAAAAGGAAGGCCGAAGAAGCAGAAACTGTCGAATCTGCACATAGGAACGACAAAAAAGATTCTGAAGAAGCAAAAATCGTCAAATCTTGGTCAGGACGAGAAAGATTCTGACTATGACTGGTCCGAATGTTGGACACTGTTGCAGAAAAATGACTTTTTCCAGAGAATCGAGTGGCTGTATGTCAAGAGTGACATGTTGGGCTGTAAATTGTGTCGTGATGTTGGAAATCTAGCTGTCGACAAATTAATGGGAATGAAAATTTCAGGGAGTGGGCAAATCGTAAACTCAGCTATTTTGGAGAATCCCGGAAACAACAGTTAATATCACTGAGGAAAAAAATATACGCTCATAAGGAGAGTGCGGGGCACAAAGAATGCCAAAAAGTAACATCTGAAGCAAAGAGAAAGTTTCCTTAAATACTTTGTCTCATAATAAGGGAATTACAGAAAACATTTTTCGAACCGCTTACAAAGTTGCAAAGAAGAACCAATAATTTAACAACTTTGAAGATGAAATAAGTCTGCAGGAACTTAATGGCATAGACATGGGATATATTCTTCATTTCACAAATGCGTGCATTAACATTGTGAGCCACATCGCAAATGAAATGAGAAAAATGTTAATACACAATATAGTGCAGTACAAAAAAAAGTGTCATTACTAGAGACTGGATTATATGCATTTGCATGTTGCATATGCATTTGCATATTTATACATGTTTCGCCTGTTATTGCATATTTTAACTAAAACTAGTGATAATGCATATTTTCACGCTATACTTACAACATTTTAAAAATCTACAAGAGCGGGCTTAAGGTCGACTCAAGGCGTTTAAGTGACCGCGACCTATAACCTCGAGTGACCGCAACATATAACCTCGTGTGATCGTTAACCGACTGGCTAACGGCGGTAGGCTGAGTCAGTCAAAGTTCCTGCCGTCCAAATCCCGCTTGAACCCCTCCGCTGTAATATCACACGTGTTGGACACCGCAAATTGTTAGTCACGCATTCATTGTATCAGTTTACATTTAATTTACGTGTAGTGCACCATGCCTCCCGAAAAAATCAATGTCGTTTCGTGGATAGCTGACCATCTTGGAAAATTTACATATGATGGCAATATCTTATATTGTCGAGTTTGCGAAAAAAAAAACATTTCGTGCACAGAAGTTTCAGATAGACCAGCATGTCAAGACAAATATTCATATCGCAGGAATACAAAAACAACGCCCAAGACAACTTTTAACAGCGGTAAGTAGGAGTAGCAGTGATTTAACTTCCAAAAACAACGAAAAATATCGCTTTAACATGTATCTATGTGAAGCATTCTCACAAATTTACAAACCCTACCCTCAAAGTTTTTTTTTTTGCGCAAATATTGCTTAAATCAAAATATACCAGATTATTCAACATTACGCAGAAATTACATACCGACAATTTAACTACATGTTCTGGAAGAAATACGCAATGAACTCAAGAACAACATTATTTGGATTTCAGCTGACGAAACTACCGATACTTGTGGCCGTTACATTGCAAATTTAATTACTGGTGCATTAAAACAAGAGCCTTCTTCTTCCTATATTGGTGGCCTGCAAAGATCTTGAAAAGACAAACCATTCATCGCCAGATTTTGTGAATGGGGGAATTAAAAAATATTTCCAGAATCTTCTGCAGATGAAAGGGTGTTCGTGTTTTTCTCAGATGCTGCTCCCTGCATGATCAAGACATAGAAAGCCCTCCAAGTATTTTATCCCAATTTGATTCATATGAAGTGCTTTGCTCATGGAGTACATCGCCTCGCTGAAGAAGTACGATCCACTTTTGGGAATGTAAACAAACTGATTTCATCAACAAACAAAGTGTTTCTTAAGGCATATTCTCGCAACAAGGCATACAGAGAAAAACTACTAAATGTGTCTTTACCTTTCGAACCAGTGGTAACTCGCTGGGGTACGTGGGTCGAAGCTGTGTTGTTTTACAATTAACATTTCGAGGTCATCAAAGGTGTAGTAAACGATTTCGAAAATGCAGAGGCTTTGGCAATTTGTCAGTGCAAGGAAGCATTTAACGATTCCAGTATTTAAAAAAAACATAGCTGTGATTAGCACTCATTTTTCCCATAGACCTGCAACTATTAAAAAGCTTGAAACTCAAGTTTGGCAGTGATTGAATCTATTCTGTTAATGAGTAAAATCCGTCAGCTTAACTCCTCCTTACCGGAGGTATTCCCGAGCAAACTTAGAGGAAAGTTTGAAAACATTTTGAACGATAATCCAGACTTTGAACCTTAGTGTTAAATTAATAGTTTTATAAATGGAATGGGCGAGCTTTTGCCAGAAGTAATAAGTGCCAAAATTGTACCCAAATTCAAATACTGCCCAGTTACTTCAGTTGACGTAGAACGGTTCTTTTCTGTTTATAAAAATATTTTAAGCAAGCGAAGACACAACCTTACTTCTGAACATTTGGAAGAGTACCTGATCGTTCCTGTTTACAATAGTAGCAAAATGTGGAATATTTTAATTTATAACAATACTTTTACGTGATAATGATTGATAAGATAATCTATCACAGGGGTCACCAATTGGCGGCCCGCGGTGCGGATCCGGACCTGGGGCTTTGGTTTCCGGACCGGTTAAATATCGAATAAATACACATTTTTAAAACCTGTTAAATATCGAATAAAAACCAGTTTAATAAATTTCTTGTTATGATGGTATTATTGTTGACTCGGTTGGCAGAACAGCTTAAGGTCTGAGATTTGAATGAAGGTGAACGGGATTCCGTTTGAAACCTGGTATCGTGAAAAACACGACTTTTTGAGGCGAGATAAAAAAAAATTAATATTACTCTGGTCATATGTTAAATTTGTTATAAATTTATTAATAATTATTGGAATTAATAACTGTGTACTACTGTGCTGTATGTATTCTTTTTATATTCACCATGTGTTGTATTTAATTTGTGCAATTCGCATAATTTAAATAATTTCCTCATAATATTAATTACTTAATAAAAGCTACGTATGTTTAAGCAACTGTGGTTCCGGACCTCGACTGATGTTACTACATTGAAAATGGACCTCCATGAAATCTAATTGGTGACCCTGATCTAGTTATAAATTATAATATAAAGTGCGTCCCACATAAGACTGGGCCTGGCAGACAACATGCACGCTCCCGCATATATGTAATCGGGTATTATATTACATTAATCTACCCTCATGAGCAAAACTTGAGTTAAAAGAAACTAGAGACATTAGTACGCGAACTAAAGTGTTTATGACTTCGATATGCATTATACTACGCGTGGCTATGCACTGTCGTCTGCCAAGCCCAGTCTGATGTGGGACGCACGGTATTATATATACCAATTTTATGTTAATTTAGAAATAAAATATCTAATAAAGTAATAATTATTATGTTTTTTAACATTTGGTATTGCATATATTGACTTTTTCATGCATATTTTAAGCATTTTTAATGCATATTTGCATACATATTTCCAGCTTGTTATATTGCATATAATCCGGTCTCTAATCATTAGGGTGACGGAAAACCACTATATCGTGCATAAAATCCGAAATAAATTATTATTATTATTATTATCATTATTATTATTATTATTATTATTATTATTATTATTTGTGGAAAGCAACGGGAAGTTACCACACCTATAATTCCCTAGTAAAGCTGCAACGCGTAGCCTGAAAATGCTATGATTGTGGTGAAAGACCTGCCCTCGGGCAGAATTATTATTATTATTATTATTATTATTATTGTTATTATTATTATTATTATTATTATTATTATTATTATTATTATTATTTTATTATTATTATTATTATTATTATTATTATTATTATTATTATTATTATTATTATTGGACAAGTGTCAGCTTATTTGAGGCCCGTCCCGCACGGTGCAGGGGTTACAGTTAATTTACAAAATAGCTGTTAGGAAATGAGACTGGATTTGTAATGCAATTAGACCGGTTGAGATGGATCCGAGCAGCAGATAATGAAGTGAGTGGACCCTCTCTACCGATATCTGCGCGCAATTACCAAATTATATTATACTTTTATCCCAGTTCAATATCTCATTTAATTCATCGCCAGTAATTACTTTCAGATAATTCCAGCCGATCGAATCATAGATAATAACAATCGATTACCTATCGACTGGGCTGCAAGGCCGTGTAGTAACGAGACAAAGTTCGATACTGGGGCATCGGATAGGACTTCATGGAACGAGGTCCTGCATTGAGGCCGAGCCGTCTAAGACATTCTGCTTTGGCGCAGAATTCTGTGTGAAGCCCTAATTCGAGTCTCCGTAAGGGAAGGTACTTTTGGTCAATATGTTTCACACAGAGTTTCACGAAGAATATGGGATGTTTCATGTTACGTAATTTTCTGTTTTTTGTATCTCTTCTAATTGTTAAATGCAAGAGAAGTTCTTATTACCTTATCTCTGGCAGTTAATTGAACATAGGGTCAAGTATTAAAGAGGGGAATTTGCATTAATTTTTTTTTAGTTGAATGTGCAATTTTTTATATGTATAGGTCTATTATTTTGCATTATTTTTCTTGGGTTGATGTGTCTTCTCTTGTGTCCCAACTTCTCTCAAACTAACATTAAACTGAAAATATATAAAACTGTTATTCTCCCAGTTATATTATATGGATGTGAAACATGGACTCTACTTTAAGGAAGGAGAAAAGATTACGAGTATTTGATATTTTTTTTTATTTTGGAATTTAACCACAATACAGTGTCACCTCATGAAATTCACCTTCTCCAGTTGTAGCGGTCCTGAACATCCTCATATGTAAGTCCCAGTTCAATCTCACACCGTCCATCCAGTTTTTTCTTATTTTCTGATCCATTCTCCACTCCAAGATCTTCTTAGGGATTCTATCAGATGCCATCCTCTTGAGATGTCCGTACAATCTTAATCGTTTCTCTTCAATTGTCTGACACAAATTTCTTTCAACTTTCATAATTTTCCTATTTCAAAGTTTATATATATATTTTTCTACTCTGGACTTCCGCGGTGATCTTTTCGAGTAATCCATCTCTGTTGCTAATAATAAGGATGATTATTATTATTATTATTATTAAGCTACATAGTACCAATATACAAGAAGGGCGATAGAAGAGACGCAAAAAACTACAGAGGACTAAGTATAAATAACACATTATATAGAATATTTACGAAGTTATTAAAAACAAAGTTACAAAAAGATGTTACAGACAAATTAGGAGAAGATCAAAATGGATTCAGACCAGGAAGGTCATGTGTTGACAATATTTTTGCAATACAACAGTTAATTTAAAAACGGACTGCAGTTGGAGAAGAAACCCATTTGACAATGATAGATTTAGAGAAAGCTTATGACTCAATTCCGAGGAACAAATTATGGGAAGTATTGGAGAAATACAATATTGACAGAAACCTAATAGAAATTATTAAACAAACCTATAAAGATAACTCCGCTTATGTTAAAATGGGAAATATAATGTCTAATCCTATAAACACCTCAAAGGGATTGAAACAAGGGTGCAGTCTATCACCAATTTTATTAATATTTATGTAGAATTTATATTAACGAAATGGAAACAAAGCTGCAAAGGTATGGGGATCCCAATAGGCAATAGATTTTTGTTGACATTACAATTTGCCGATGATCAACTGGTTTTAGCGCAAGACAATTTCGATATGGAATTCATGATAAAAAGGTTGAAAAGCACATATGAATCATGGGGTCTCACAGTAAATTTACAAAAAAACAGAATATCTGGCAATAAATAGCAATGAAAGAGAAAATTTAATATTGGAGGAAGGAATCCAAATAAAGCAAGTGAAACAAACTAAATATTTGGGAATAATTATGGATAACATTGAAGGTATAGGCAAAGAGAACATAAAACATAGAATTGAATTGAGTAGCAAAATAATATCATTGTTAAATTCCATATGGTGGGATAAGCATATTTGGAAAGACACAAAAAAATATATTGGTGAAACATTGGTGGAATCTGTTGCAATGTATGGAAGTGAGGTATGGACAATCAATAAGTACTACAAGAATAGACTAATAGCTCTAGAAATGGATTATTTACGAAGAAGTGCCAGAAAGTCTAGATTAGAACATGTCACAAATAAGGAAATTAGAAACATAATGGAAGCAGAAGAAAGCATAATTGAAAGAATTGAGGAGAAGGAATTAAAGTGGTTAGGACACGTTTTAAGAATGGAAGATGAGCGATGGCTGAAGCAACTATATGAATGGCATCCGAACAGAAAGAAGAAAAGAGGAAGACCAAGGTTAACATGGAAGGAAAACATGAAGACAGTAATGCAAGCTAGAGGGCTAAGCATCGAAGATGCCCAAGACCGTAGGCTTTGGAGGTTTGGCACGGGAAGACGGCAGCAGCTGTAAAAACCCGAAGATAGATAGAGAGATTATTATTATTATTATTATTATTATTATTATTATTATTATTATTATTATTATTAGTACTATTATATCGGTGTCGGTAGTTTTGGAACTCTGATCCGATGAGTCGCTGATTTAAACCCTGCTGTTGTCGGTGTATTTTTAGGATGGAAAAATGTAAGGGATATGTCTACTGGGAAGGACCTTGATCCATGTGTCCCCTGAAGGTGGACATTTGATATAACATGTTTTGAGAATACATATGTTTCTGAAGATAAGAGTGCGCCCTGTTCCGCGTTTTATTTCAGGACATTTCAAGTATCAAGTAAACTGTACGTTACCAATTCCTTGGAATATGGCGCACTTCATCTGCAGCACAATCTATATTTCTGTCATCTGATCGTTCTAGAGCTTTCTGGATATCGGCCCTTGATTGAAATCTTGCTTAGTAGATGTTTTTTTTAATAAGTTTTAGTCACAAGTGATCATGTCTGGGGTACTTGGCGGATGTTCGAGTACTTCCCAATTCCACCTTCTGAACAAATTCTAACTGAATAGTTATATGTATAATGGCATTGTCGTCGTGTTTGCTTTGTTCGCAACACGTAAATGTATGCATACGATTTAATTAACAAAAGAGAGATGTATTTCGTAAACCAGCAAAATGGAACCATGAATTCGACTTGCTGAGGAATTCACTTTGTTTACGTCATTTCTGCGTGACGGACTTTTGATGGTTTGGGAATCCGTATTTTTGTGAAGATAAGAGTGCGCCCAGTCCCCCGGTTTATTTCTGGACATTTCAAGTATGAGGAAATAAACCATATTACTCCGTTATTCTTGCACACTGGAGGGGTGTCCCAACCCGCCGGTTGGTCATTGTCGCTGGTTTTTCTTATCTTCAGCGATATCAGCGTGAAATTTAAGAAAAATGGTAATCACAAATAACATTGCCACTTTTAAATTAAGCCGAAATTTGATTTGAAATATATAAATAAATTGTTAAGATAACAACTTGAAGCCCTATCTGAAACCCGGGAGCAGCCACTAAGCAGCCTCCTACCCATCCTACACTAACAGGCACTCAGGCCATATTAACGGCCTCCTCAACCGGCCATATAAACTCCTCGCATGTGGGGAACCGGGAAATTTTATCCGTGGCCCAGCAGTGTCCGTCTGCTATTGTTTTCCATGAGCCCACGAGCCTTTCACACAGTTGGGCTGCGCTTTACGCGCTGAGATGACTGCAAGATCACAAATTGTGTCCTGGGGATTCACTGAACATGTGACAGTTGCCAGATACTCGAAGTAACATAACATGCGCTATAGTTCGTCTCTATCTTAAAAGACAGTACACGTTAAATGGAGTGCGCAGATGCCAGATCTACTGCATAGACAAAGATGTGCGAGGCAAGGAACAGATGTGTCAAAACTCTTAAAATCCCTTAAACTTGAGTGAAAAAACGTGAAATGTCCGATATATTTGTTATTTTCATATACGTTCACCTTATGCCCTACTGATCGAATGACAATTCAAGTATTCAGGCCTACGAATTAAACGCCAACAAGCTCAGAGCGAGATTTAAATGCACACATTATAATACAAGGAAAAATATAAATTATCATAAATTATAATTAATTATGATATAGGCTAATTAAGTTATAATAAATTAAATTTATAATATAGGCATATCCTACATAAAAAAAATTTAGAAATTATAATCACTTTAACATATAATTTATTTTAATTGTTTAAGAATATAATATTATAAGAAGTTATATTTAATTAAATATTTAATAGTTTTTATAATATTAACATTTTTAACAATAATATTAAAACTTTTATAATATTAAAATTGTTCACGAATATAATAATATTAGGAAAGTAATACTTAAAATACGTTAAATGCCATCAATACAATCCTCTGGCAATGGTGTTATTCCTTCCATAAATTCCTCCGTGTCTCTGGATGGTCCAGGATTAGCCGAATCGGAACCAGTGGGCGATGCATGGAAGGAGGAAGGCGAAGAAGAAGAAGAAGATGATGACAAATGTATCAAAAATGGTTCCTCGTCACCTTGAAGAATCTCGTCTGCTTTCCAGAGATCACTTTCAATTTTCTTTGTATGGTCCAAGTAGTTTGCCCAATTTTGTATTGTCACGTGTTGGTATGCAGCCGAAATTAAATCTCTCATTTCTTGTTTTTTGAATGAGACGTTTTTCATTTTTATATAGTTCTTCACTTGTGCCCATACCATTTCGGTAGGATTAAGTTCGCAGTGGTATGGTGGCAAGCGAAGAACATGTTTTCCTGCTGATTTAGCCATCTGATCAATTATGCATTTATCATAAGTGTCTCTGTTTTGAGTCACAATAAAAAGAAGCTCCCGTTTTAACATATCACTTTCAAAAGGGATTTTCTTTTGATTGAGCCACTCTATAATCTTATCTTTTCTCCAGGAAGTTGTAGGCAAACGATCGCTTTTCCGACTATGATAGCCGGCATTGTCTAATACTATCACAGATCCTTCAGGGACATTGGGCAACAATTGCTCGGCGAACCACTTTTCATACACTTCACCTGTCATTTCATCGTGGACGTCTGCCGTGTTCTTTTGGCACAGAAATGTTAACTCGGCACCATTAACGAACCCATTTTCATTCCCTGCATGAACCAACGCAAACCTTGACCCACGACCCCTAGGTGGCCTAAGACCTGTGCTAACACCCTCAATTGCTGCTTGACGAGCACTTTTAATTTTGGTATCTTTCCATTCTTTTGTCACGGTGTGACCTATGTTTACCCAAGACTCAACTGTATAAAAAATAGATTTCCCTTCATTCCTAAATTTGTTTAAATCTTTCAGATATTTATGACGACACCTGATTATATCATCCCTTTCAATAAGGGCGCATTTGTTGGCCCTGCTTACATATTCAAACCCTATATCATGAAGAAATCTATTTAAAGTAGACCTCGAAAAATTTGGTAGCGTATCATCACTATTTACCTTGCTTAATATTATATTTAGTGTTGGTGGTATGTTCTCAAAGAACAAGGAATGAACGATGCGGCGGACTCAGCTTTGTACTATTCCATCGTACTTCATTAATCTGGCATTTTTTTTTTTCTTACTCGCTCGTTTAGGTTTCTTTTTTGCTGGCGTTCTAAGAGGACCTTTCGTTTGTTCCTTTCTTATTCTATATATTAAACGTTCCGAACACCCGGTAGCTTCTGCTGTCTGTTTAACTGCCAGGGTAACGTTCCTTTTCTTTAAAAAATAATTAAATATGTTCAATACTATATTCCGTTCTTTACTATGCAGTTTGCCAATACTACGTCGCTTAGCTTCTATATTCATAATTAATATAATACAATAATAATAAATATGAAATTAAACAATTTTATGAAAAACATATGAACCAAAGACAATTGAGAGCCACTCACAGTTGAACTTCATTCAACAATTATCACAACACTGAGCTCTGAGCCTGAGGAAGTGTAGAGTCAAACGCGATCGGAAATGAAAAGTGACACCTAAGTAAACAAACTTTGAACTGCGATAAAGTATGAATGCGCAATGATAGCGAGGTCTGGTTTGTTTTAAAAAAACTATTTGAGACTTTTATAAACACGCTTTCTCGCTTTGTCACCAACATACAGTCAATAACAAAAACGTTTCTCGCTACATAACTTTTTTGTTACCATCCGATAATTTTTAACAAGTATTTAATAAAAAAATAATAGCTCCTTTCTTATGTAAAAATTATTGTCCAGGGAAAGACAGTGTAATCCATAAACATCAGGCAACCCACAAAAAAAATCTTAATCTATCATTATCACTAGTTTTCTACCAATCGTGTGACAAGTTTATATCTGCAAAAATATAGATTCGCGCCAAAATAATGTATTTGTCAAAACTATTCATTATATTAATTACTTAAGACTTTAAAATGTATACATTCAGAAAGAGCGGAAAATTCTCTATACGACCATATCATCATTTTATTAAATTCATCACTTTGCATTTTTTAAAATAGGCAACATCGCGGGAGTAGAAAAGGATGAAGCTAATAGCAGGATATAGGAGTGCAAGTGAGAGAGGTACATACTACATCTAATTCCGTACTGTCTTTTAGGGTTGAGACGATCTATAGTTGCATAACCCCACGCCACGAACGTAAAACAACTTCAGTGGCGAGTTTAACTCCCCTCTGTGGAAGAAAGTTTACTCCACTCCATAAAACGATACCGCCACGGACAATTCCGCCTAACCGTCCCACTCGCGTTCACCGGAAACTTAATGTTGCTATCTCAACTAAAAATTACGTACGTTTTGTTCATCCGTCTTCTTTATCCTCTTGAAATAATTTGTCGTTTTAAAGAACCACATTTATAATAACCGTTTCCAGGTTTTAACTTGTTTATTAACTTTCTATTATTACGAAGAAATAATAAGAAGTTACCTTAAAAACTAGAATCCGACTGACAGAATATTTGATACACATATGTTCCTAAGTAATTAAATTTTCATTATCAGTTTATCTTTCCCCCGTTGGAGTCTGCCCAATGACACAAAATAAATAAATAAATAAATAAATAAAAATGAAGTATAAGAGAGGTTGTCCCACTTTAAAATAAAATTTACAAAATAACTTGTTGTTGGGTAATTAATTTTTCAAAACATGAAACTTATTCTACATCATATGGATTTTATTTTCGTCTAAATTAATTTATCTACTTTCACTTTAACTTTAGGATCATATAGGCCTAGTGGTGTTAGAAAGAATGAAAGGGCTAAAAGAGGGGTTTCAGTACACATCAACAAGAAATATAAGAGATATATCACAAACTTCGAAGCAATAAATGGAAAACATAATTAAAACGAATGTATCTCTTTTTGGTATAAGATGCTCTATATTAGGAATATACGGAATTAGTGAGGACGAAAATTATTTAATAAAAGATAAATTTTATAGTACATTAAATTCTATTATGGATGAGATAGGGACCTCAAGAGAAATTATATTAGCTAGCGATTTTAACAACAGAATCGGCAAAGAGATAGATAATGATGTAGTCGGACCATGTGGAGAATTGGAAAAAAATGACAATGGTAGAAGATTGATAGAATTTTGTGAACAATATCCACTTAAAATCCTAAATGGGTTTTACCAACATAGAGATATTCATAACTAAGTATACTTGGCACCAAGATACTCTTAATCTACAATCGATAATAGATTTTGTAATAATTAAGAAACATTCAGTTTTAAAGACCCAGGATGTAAGGGCATGCAGAGGATTATCATGCGGAAGTATCATTATTTATTGAATGCAAACATAATATTTCCATTCCAAAGTAAAAATTACAGGCTAAATAAAACTAAAAATGAAGAGGACAGTTTCCATGACTTGTCAACTCTATACAACTTGGATGGTTTGGAGAATGAGAGCACATCACATCTCTATAAGAAAAGGTTAGATGATCAGTTACTAATCTCTACATTTTGACAATGCTCAGGAAGAATGCAACTATATAGTAAAAAGTACTCATCAGGCGGCAAAAGAAGCTTTAGGAGAAGCAAATAGAGAAATAAATAAATTCAAATATTTTTGGAATGCGGACTTAGCAAAAGAAATATCAAACAAAAAAGAAAAAAATATTTAATGTGGTTGAATAACAAAGATCTGAAAGACAAAATGCAATATAAAGAAGCTCAAGCAAGAGTAGAAAGAAAATTACGGAAGCTAAAAATTAGAGTTGGGAACAAAATTGTTTAAAAATTGGAGTAAAACGAAGTACTGAATCACGGAGAATTTAGAAAAAAGATTGAGAAATAAAAGAAGTGGACAAATAAATGTGCAAACAATACCTATGACTGAATGGGAAAATTATTTTAAAACATTACTATCAGAAAACAGGATATTTAAATTAGATAAAGTTCAAAATATTCGAGAAATAAATCAAGATGAACATATACAATTGGACGTAGATGATATTAAAATGAATGTTCAATCGTTAAAAAATAAAAGAGCTAGTGGTCCAGGAGGAACACCAGCGGAACTATTAAAACATGGATCCGACCATTTATTTGAACGACTGGGAAAATTATTTACAGAATTTATGTATGGTGAAAAAGTTCCTGAAGGATGGAAACTAGGATACATTTCGACAATCCATAAAAAGGAAAAAAGACCAATGTGAAAATTATAGAGGTATAACAGTAACAAGCACGTATACTAAAATATTATTTGAAAAAAGAAGAAAAAACTATAGTGATATGGAATTAGAGGAACAGTCAGGATTTAGAACAGGTCGTTCCACAACCGACAATTTATTTTGCATTACTCAGGTAATAGGAAAGAAAATGCAATATGGACAACCTTTGCACCTACTATTTGTAGATCTTGAGAAAGCATACGACAATGTCCCTATAGAGAAACTATGGATTGCTTTAAGACGTTTGGGAATTAAGACTGTAATAATTAAAGCTATACAAAATTTATATGACAATTGCATATCTAAAATTAAAATTTGGCAGTAAATTGTCACATGGTTTTACGATAAATAATGGTCTTCGTCAAGGTTGTTGTCTATCACCGACTCTGTTTAAAATATATGTACATGAAATATTAAAGAATTGGAGGAGAACATGTTCAAGCATGGGAATTCCTATTTCGAACAATAAAACTTTATACAACTTACATTTTGCAGATGACCAATTTTTAATTGCACAATATTATGAAGATTGACTAGAAAATTAATAGAAGAATATGAAAAATGGGGATTAATTTGGAACATGAAGAAAACAAAATATTCATCAATTGGTGAACCAGAATAAAATTTAATTTTGGAGACTGGAGAAACAATAAAATCTTGTAGTGAGATCACATATTTAGGAATTAAAATAAATAAAATGGAAGTTATGAAGAGGAAATAAGAAATAGAAATAATAAAGGAAAATTTGCAATTGCTTGCCTCAATAGAATATTGTGGGATAAAAATGTAAGTAATAAAAATATAATGAATATATATCATACAATTGTTAAAAGCATCATTACTTATGGAGCAGAACTTTGGTTTTATAAATGGGACGGGCGAAGTTTTGCCAGAAATAATACGTGCCAAAATAGCACCCAAATTCAAATACTGCCCAGTTACTTCAGTTGACATAGAACTGTCATTTTCTGTTCACAAACATATTTTGAGCGATCGAAGACACAACCTAACTACCGAACATTTGGAACATTGTTTACAGTAGTAGCAAAATCTAGAATATTTTAATTTGTGAACAATACTTTTGCCTTATACTAATTGATAATTTATCATTTATCAGTAATAGATGATAATATTAATAAATATATAATAAAAATACGAATTATTATATTAATTTAGAAATAAAGTTTCTAATAAGTGATAATTATGTTTTTTTATTATTTGGTATTGCACATATTGATTTTTTCATGCATATTTCGAGCGTATTATGTTGCATATAATCCGGTCTCTAGTCATTACTAATTGATGAATCTACTACAACTGTCAGATCCACACTGATTGTTATTATTCGTGCAGTTCTACCTGAACTTTCAGCTCCAGTGAGTGTTTTCCTAGACTTGATAGAATTGTCCTAGCAAATATGTAGGCTCATGGCTGCTCCAAGGACATCATTCTGCAGTCGATACCAAAAGCAAGAAGTGATCTAGAAACGACGAGTGTACATCGGAGGATATGTTAAAATTGTGGAAGTTGCTAGAATAACATCCTCTCTGTGAGTACCGGCACCTTTTTTTTTTCAGAAAAAAACACTGTATATAGGCATGTGCTAGATAATAAATATTTTTATTTTTACTTCTTAATACAGGCTTTCCACTTTACAGCAGTTTGCCCTTGATTCCTGCTTTCCAGAGATTCCTATCTTCCCATTGACCATCTTCCATACCCCTCTTCATCATGGCATCATATATTCCCTCATACCATGCTCTTCTACTTCTTCCCCTCTCCCTTCTGCCTGGTACCATCCAATCCAACACCTGTTTAGACCACTGGTCTTCCGACATCCGTTGTACATGCCCATACCACTGTAGAGCTCTCTTTGTTATCCTATCGATAACAGTTTCTTGTGCATCCATTTCTTGTCTGATATATGTATTTCGAATATGTTGTAGCCTGGATATTCTCATACTTTATTTTTTATTATCCCTATTTCGAGTGTTAGGAAGGGAACTATATTTTCTTAAACGCTTAAAGGTAAAATCATTATTCGGCCAATGAAAATGCAGTCTTATATCTCTTTTGTGTACAACACAACTGGACAATATCTACTGTGGACACAGAGTGTTAGTGAAGATACACCAAATGAACCCTGAACTGTCTTATGAAAAAATGTTATAATATGTGAGTAAAAATCGTGTGTATCAACTGATTCATTGCGTCGAGTTACAGTAGGTATTGAAATATTGAAAGCGGCGAAACACGTAAACTGCATAGAAATTAAAAATGATAATTTTGTCCCCATTAATTTGACTGTTACAAAAATGATTGGTGTATTAATGATATTTGCGCACTGTAACTAATAAAAAAATAAATATCTTTATAAACAAATGTTATGGCAAGTGATGATCTTGATGAAGGTTTTCGGGCTTCATCGAGATCATCATAGCAACTCCGGTCGTGAAAGTCTACATGAATACGTTATGGCAAGTTTTCTCACAAACCGTAGATGTGTAAAATTGCATGAAATTAAATCTTAACATCGTCTCAAATTTTTACAATTACTTGAAGATTCGAAAATTCTCACGATTCACCCTTACATCGTATAACTATATTACGAGTTTAAAATACTGTAAATACCTCAGGTTATAAAAATTCTCACCTTTGAAGGCAAAACTGTTTCTTTTAAATAACATTTTACAGGAACAGAAAAAATCAATACTTTACCTATAGAAATTTGCGTTTATATTAGCTATGGTATTTATTTTGTTTTCACTGATACATTATCTGCATAGCAGGGCTGTATGAAATGTATTCCCGCAATGAGAGGGTAGACATAATTCTGAAATATCCAGTCTTTAAATATTTCCCCCTACCCACCCTTCAAAACTTTCAAGTAAACGACCCGCCTTCGCTGGTTGAAATACATTCTACAACTACAGCCGCCGGATCTCCAGCTCTGAAGTTTAGGCTGTACCCTTGTAAAGGGAGAAACACGCCCTCTACTGCCAATAAGGAAATAGTTGAGTGGGAATAGATGTCTGCCACAACAAATCACTGCTCTTGACGCAGCTATAGCGCGCTAGTAAGGTTTGAAATTGCTGAGATATCATTATTATTATTACTCTTTACCGGTGTGGAAAGCAACAGGAAGCTACTACACCTATAATTCCTTAGTAAAGCTGCAAAGCATAGCATGAAAATGCCATGATTGCAGTGAAAGACCTGCCCTCGGGCAGAATTACTATATATATATATATTACTGTTTGGTTGAAGAAAACTACAGCATTGTATAAAGTCCCAAAATAATAAATAATAATAATAACAATAATAATAATAATAATAATACCTATTATTACAACTAAAATTTTAATTACAAAAGCTTTGTATTGGTATTGGTATTGGTCGATAATGTAGTAATGTAGTAATGTTAAGTAGTAGCGAGGAAATACCAAAAGCCAACACTCACATTCAAATAACACTAATAAATTGGGACTGGGAGTAAACATCAATAAAACTAAATATATGATCACATGTATAAACATATTATATAATATAAATGTACAGTTAATGGTAAATAAGGGAAATTTTGAAGTGGCTGAATTAAAATACCTAGGAACAATAATTACAAACAGGAATGTGGCGCAGATATACGTAAATCAAACATGGGCTCGACTCGGGAAACGCGTACTATTATGCATTTCAGTAACTCTAGTCATCGCAACTTGTCTAAAAAAGTTAAACTAAAAGTATATGAAACTGTTATTCTCCTAATTTTATTATATGGATGCTAAACATATCTTACTTTAAGGGGAGGAGAGGATATTACAAGTATTTGAAAATAAAGTTCTAAGAACATTTTTGGACCAAAAGAGATGCAAATGAACAGGCGAAAGGAGAAGACTACATAACAGTAAGCAATATGTGGGAGAACTTGGCACGAATGGGGAATGAGAGGTGCATGGAGAATAACATTAACTAGGATTAGAAAGAGGTGAATTATACGGGATAACTGGAAAATACTTGTTTAGAATAGGGGTGTATGGGGAGTTTATATCAGCACTGTCATGAACTTCCAGTAGGGGTGGTGTATAAATTTTTAATCGTTATTTTATGCACCACATTCCTGCATTAAATTGCAAATCCCATCACTGTATATATTGAGAAGGCATATGGTACTATAGATAGTGATTCGTCCGTCGAATGGGAACGTCAAGCCTGGTGTAAGTAGGCTACGTGGTTTCACATACAACACACTTTACAATAACCAAACACATAAACATACACTCGTGTATATGTACATAATACGTCATCTACGTCAAGTGGTCTATTGAATTGGACCCATCTATCCTGGATCTCACAAGCGGCCATTAATCTTGATTTACCTAGCCTTGAACTCATGACGACAATTGATATGTCCCAACTAGCCGGGATTTCACAAGCGGTCGTTGATCTGGACATACCCTGCCAAGAACTCACGAACGGCAATTTAACTGGTATATCTAGTCTGGAACTCACTAATGAGCAGAGATCTGGACCCATCTAGCTTGGAACTCAGAGCTACCATTGATCTGGCCCAAATAGCCCAGAATTTACGAGCGACCGTTGATCTGGCTACACTTAGCCTAAAACTCATTAACGGATATTGATCTGGTTAACCTAGCCAAGAACTTACAAATTACCATTTATCTTGACCTAGCTAGTCTAATACTTACGAACGGACATTGATCTGGACCACTTAGATTGAATGAAACAAGCAGTCATTGAACTTGACCACCTAGCCTGGAACACAAGATAGAACATTGATCGGGCCAGCTGACTTGGAATTCACGAGCGGGCATTGATCTGTACCCACCTAGCTTGGAGCTCACATGTGGTTACTGATCTGACCCACCTAGTTTGTAAATCTCGAGCTGCCATTGACCTGGATCAACCTAGCACGGTACTCACGAGCGCCCATTGTTCAGGAATCACCAAGCCTCGAAGAAATGAACGGTCGTTGATTTGTACCCACCTACACTGTAGCTCACGAACAGACATTGAACTGGACCATACTGTTTTGGGACTCACGAGGGGCAATTTATCTGGACACACCTAGACTGAAATCGTGACCGACTTTTGAAATCAACCCACCTAGCTTGGAACTCACGAGCAGCCATTGATTTGATCCACCTAGCCTGGAACTCATGAGCGGCTATTGGTTTGGACTTACCAAGCCTGGAACTCACGAGCGACCATTCATATAGCCCGCCCAGCCTTCAACTCACGAAAAGTCATTGATCTGGACCCAATAATTCTATAATTTACGAGCGGCCATTGATTTGGACGCACCTAGAATAAAACTCAGGAGCGTCTATTTGACTAGATAAACCCGCCTGAAAATCACGATTGGTCAATAGAACTCAACAGCTGCAGTTGATGTGGACCCACCTATTCAGGAACCCACGACAGGCTTCAGTATGGAATCATCTAGCCTGGAACTCACGAGCGACAATTGATCTGGACCGTTTTAGACCTGAGACATATGAGCGGTCATTGATTTGAACAACCTAGACTATTAAGTTTTCATTGATCTGGTACACCTAGCCTGAATCTCACAAGCTGCCAATGGCCTGAAACAATCTAGCCTGGAACTCATGAGAGGCCATTGATCTTAACCTATCTAGCCTGGAATTCACGAACGGTTATTGATCTGGTCCACATAGACCAGAACTCACAAGCAGTTATTGACATAGATCTACCTAGCCTGTTACGAACGGCCATCGAACCGGCCCAACTAGCTTGGAACCAATATGCGGCCGTTGATCTGTATCCACTTAGCCTGGAACTTACAAGTGGTCATTTATCTTGACATACCTAGCGTGAAAAACACGAGCGGCTATTGATATGGCCAACCTGAAACTCACGAGCGGCAGTTTATCTGGATCCTCGTAGACTGGAACTCACGAACGCGAACGGCCATTGATATGGTCCAACTAGCATGGAACTCACAAGCGGCAATTCATCTTGATCCACTTTGCCTGTAACTCAAGAGCGGCAAATTATATGACCACCTACCTTGGAACTCACGAGTGACCAATGATATGGCTCACTTACCCTGTAGCTTACAAAATGCCATTGATACCACCCACCTAGCCTAAAACTCACGAATGACCATTGATCAGGCCCCTATCTCTTAATCTCAAGAACTGCCATTGATCTGAACCCACTTAGCCTGGAATTTTCGAGCGGTCATTGATCTCACCTATCTAGCCTGGAATTCATGAGTGGCTGTTGTTCTGGACCAACTTAACCTGGAACCTACGTGACCATTGATCTTGATCCACCTGGCATGGAACTCACGAGAGGTGATTAATCTGGACCTACCTAGCCTGGAATTCACGAGAGACAATTGAACTGGACCAGTGGTCATTAATATTGACCACCTAGCCAGGGACTCATCAGGTGACATTGATCTGGTCTACCCAGCCTGGGACTCACGAGGGGCCATTGTTCTGGACCCATCTAGCCTAAAAATCAGAAGCTACCATTGAACTGGATTAGATCCACCTAGCCTGGAACTCACCACGGTCATAGATCTGCCCCACCTAGTCTGGAACTCAGGAGCGGCCATTGATTTGGACCAATCTAGCCTGAAAACCAGGAGCTACCATTGAATTGTTCTCTAGATCCATCTAACCTGAAACTCACCACCGGCCACTGATCTGACCCACCAAGCTTGAAAACTGACGAGCGGCCATTGATCTGGACCCACCTAGCCTAAAAATCAGGACTTGCCATAGAACTGGTCTGGACCCAAGCAGCATGGAACTCACGAGCTGACATTGATCTGAAACCACCTGGCCTCAAACACGCGAGCTATCATTGATGGTCGTCATCTGATGTCTGTGAATTGAACTGATATGTTCATACTATTCCAATGTTTCCAATTTATCGCACATGTTGCCAGTGGCAAACTGTTCCAGGCTGGATATCAGTGTCATCGTGAGATGACATGAATAATTAATATATTATCTGTCTGTAAGATACGAAGTTAAACTGTTGTTTTTCTTTCTTTGTATTTTTTCTGATTGTGATACAAGTTTCGAACTGGCAATATATCTGTTGCATTCCCACGCAACTTTTTTTTTAAGAAACTGCATTTTCGGAATTTCTTAATTATCTCTCATATTGGGTATAAACTTAGCAATTTATATCGAATTTGTATAAAATTGATGTTCAGGCACTTAATGTTATCATGTTTTGGGAATCTCTGCATTATAACCGAAGTGATAACCTTGTATATTAATTTGAAACCTACTGTACCTTTGGTTTCCTGGGGGTTAGTCCAGCCTGGTGTGATAGGGTTGTCTGTCCAACCCCTTCTCGTGTCGGGGTCGATATCACACCCTCATTTTAAACTGACGCAACTAAAAAAATCCTATTATTGTGAGTTATGTAGTATTCTTGTTGTAGAAGAGATCAGCCGTAAATCAGCTGATTTGCTATTTCTACATTTATTTGATTCTCTTAACGAAAAAAAAAACTATAATTTTACTTCACAAACATTTCGCTGACTTCATTTATATTGATAATAATAATAATAATAATAATAATAATAATAATAATAATAATAATAATAATAATAATAATAATAATAATCATAATAATAATTGGCCATGACGCAAGAACAGAGCTAATTTCTTAGTGAGTCGAATTTATGTTCCTATTTTCTGGTTTACGGAATATATATATTAATTGGAGAAACACAATTTCTGAATCCAACTTATTTAAAAGTGTCAGACCGAAGTGAAAACAACAAATCATTTACCATAAGTTATTACTTATTTGCATATTGTATAATTTGAAAGCAATTTTAATATCTCCTGATTTATTTTACCGTTACTTTATTGAAAATATTAGCCAAAATAAATTAAACTAATGTATCTAGCAGAATACCTTTCACATTTAAGGGTTAATTAATTATATAGAATATATTACAATGAAAGATAAACCATCTCTTCTTATGATCGGATTTCGCTGATTTTTTTAGAATACCTTCCCCGGTTTATTTTAATACTATATACTGAGTTTCATTGCATAACATAAACATTATGACTACTAAACCGACGCTTAAGTTTTCGTTTCAGGTAAACTCCTACACCAGATGTTCCGATTTTGCTGGTTAATAAATTTGACCTTATTTTTTTAAATTAATTGCTATGTGCCGAGTTTGATTTCGATTAAACAAAAATACGGCCTCTATAGAGCAAACGCACACATTTATATACATGGTGTCCTAGGAGTCCCTAACCATTTCTGAGAAAACGCTAAGTTGTGTTTTTTAGGTAATCCGAAACATAGTGACAAACAACAACATTATAGCAATCATAAATTGAAGCTCCGTGGACTGCCCTTTTCTGAGGTCCATTAACGGTTTTGTCAATGTTACTAAACAAAACTCCCAACGCGAACAACCATTAGAGCGAAATGGGAATATTCTTGACGAGAAACATTCCGGGCGGCCATCGACGCCACAGGAAACTTTAAATACGAACGAGTAGAGTTCACAAGCGTTGATAGGAAGTCTCAGATGTGACAGGAAACACCGAATCCTAAAGTCCACTATGTGGCAAACTTGCGCTTCGCACAAGAGAAGAGGGCTTATGACATGCATTATCTTGAACCTTAGAACTAGCAGCACGCATACCATCTGCTACGACTTAATTGAGGAAGTAAACAATTGACATTTGTTGAGACATGTCCTGTTCAGTGAAGAGAACATCTTGCCTTGACAATGGAAACAACAGCAGGGTATGGCTAATGAATAACCACATATCGTCATGGAATTGAAATGAGACACTACAATGATGATCGTGTGGTTGGGCCTCACCCAACAGCACATTTACGGTCCATTATTTTCTGCTGAAGCAATAATCACGTCACCATCGTATCGGGACATGCTTCAAAACTTTCTGGAGCACCAATTTTTTGCCGACAACATTCTGGATCGGTGGTATTTCAACAAGACGGCGCCCCACCGCACTTTGCGAACATTGTGAGTGATTACCTCAACGAGACCTTTCCAGGACACTGGATTAGACGAGGCTCACCATGTTTCTCGGCAGTACGCTCGCCCGATCTAACGCCCTTGGACTTCTTTATATGGGATTACATCAATAGTCAGGAGTACAGGATAAAGAATAGGGATTTGCAGTACTTGCAGGAACTTACTTGTGCATCGGTGCGGACAATTACCCCCAGCAATGTTGTAACATGCGTTTAGGGACATCGAGAACTCAGAATATTATATTTAACTTGCACTGAATATATAGCGCATTTTTGTCTCCTTCACAGAGATTACCGAATTAATAAAATGCCATTATTACTATTACTATTATTATTATTATTACTATTATTATTATGATTATATTATTATTATTATTATCATCATCATCATCATCATCAACATTAGTCAGACATTAAACAATTTGCCAGCCAATAGACGGCACCCAAGAACATGTGACATAAACAAGCAGAGAATTGATGGGAACAATTGCTTCTCTCAAAAATAATTAAACACAAAAATAAAATTATTTTTTTCTTGTGTCATAAATCTGTTTTGATTTGTTTTTCTTTCACAAATATTCACAAAGGAATTTTTTTATCTTTTTATTATACAAACATTAACAAGTTTCAACTTATTGAAAAGGTCGATAATACACAAAAATTAATTGGTGAAAATATGTGGATTGCCAAGTTTTAAAGTAACGTATTATACATCAGAACATTACATTTAACTTGCACTATTTTAGCTGAACAATTAATTTATACAATTACTTTAGGGTGCGTGTAGGCAAACAGTTATCCGACACTTTTGAAATCCAGAATGGGTTGAAGCAGGAGATGCACTATATCCTCTACTATTTAATTTTGTACTAGAGCATGCCATTAAATCTTTAGAAAATGAGCAAGGCTTATAACTCAATGGTATTAATAAGCTGTAAGTTTATGCTGATGATGTAGTATTGTTGGCCGATAGCGAGGAGATACTAAAGGACAATACGCACACGCTATTGAGTAACAATAAGCAATTAGGACTGGAAGTAAATATGAAGAAAACTAAATATATGGTCACACGTAGAAATTCATTATATAATGGAAATGGACAGCTAATGACAAATGAGGAAAATTTTGAGGAGGTGGCTGAATTCAAATACCTAGGAACAATAATCACAAATAGGAATGATATGCACAAAGAAATTAAACATAGGCTCAATTCTGGATGCTATTATGCATTGCAGAGACTCTTGATGTCCCAACTCCTTTCAAAAACGTTAAACTGAAAATATATCATCATCATCATCATCATCACTCCAGGGATTAGGCAATTGCCCGTTCCGACTTCATAATGCATCAGCCCAACGTCTTCTAGGTCTTCCAACATCACGTCTTCCTCTTGCTTGATAATTTCTTGCTAACAATGGATATCTCTCCTTACTCATTCCATCCACATGATCAATCCATTTCTGTCTGTAATTCGTGACCTTATCCAATAAAGGCTGTACTTTCAATTCTTCTCTTATATCCTCATTTTTTATTCTATCAAGTCTTGTACATCCTTTTACTTGTCTTAGGAACCTCATCTCCGCCGTCTGTATTCTATCCTTTTGTTTTTACACTGGAGCCCAAGTTTCACAATTACAATATTGTGGGAACCGCCATAACATTATACATTTTTATCTTGGTTTCTTTTCTAATTTTATTTTTGAATATTCTCTGTATTGTTCCACACACCGTCTGAAATTTATTTATTTTTGGAGTCAATATCTCTTTCCACATTGTATCCAACATCACAGCCCAAATATTTGAAACTAGACACCTGTTCTATACTTTGATTTTCTAAAATAATTTTGGATCTCACTGGATCTCTTCCTCTAAAAGCCATGGTCTTCGTTTTCCTTACAGAAATCTTTAGATCATATAATTTACATATTTCATTTAATGCATGCATTGATTTCTGTAAATCGTCTTCATTTTTCTGTATTATGATTACATCGTCAGCAAATAGAAGATTATTTATGCACACTTTATTATCCATTCTTATTCCTGGATTCACTAAAACTTTCCATTTATTTAAAATATCGTCTATATACATATTAAACAAAGTGGGTGATAAACTACATCCTTGTCGTAATCCAGTATTTGTTTTGATTGTATCTGTTCTTTTGAATCCGGTATCTATAATTATATTTGTGTCTTCATATAATTTCTTTATTGTTTCAACAATGCACAGCGGGTATCCTTTCATTCGTAATATTTCCCATAATTTTTGTCTGTTTACTCGATCGAAGGCCTTATCCAAATCTATAAATCCTATGTGAGTTTCTAAGTTATGTTCTCTTCTTTTTTCTATGAGTTGTTTCTGTGTAAAGACATTGTCTATACATGACCTTTCCTTTCTGAATCCACTTTGATTTTAATTTATTATTACTTCTGTTATGTTTCCCAATCTATTATTTATTATTTTCGTATATATCTTGTAGCCAGTATTCAAAGCTAATCCCTCTGTAATTCTCGCAATTTCTCCGGTCTCCTCTTTTGAGTATATTCTTCACAATTGCTGTTTTCCAAGTGGTTGGAATCCCATAGGTCTGCCAACATATATTAATTAGATGAAGTATTCGTATTTTACACAATATTCCACTATATTTGACAAACTCCATATTTATAATATCTAATCCTGTTGCTTGCCTATTCTTAGTGGTTTTCAGAGCCATTTCTAATTCATTTATGTCTATTACATCAATTTTTCCACTTTTATTTCTTCCTCGTTGTTCTCTTTTCCTTCAATTTCCTCCTTATTCCAAAGTTTTTCATAATGTTGGATCCATTCTTGTTCTGGGATTATATTCAATCTGGCAGAATCTTTCTCAGTCTGATTTAGATGTTTCACTCATTTATAACCTATTTCTTGTCTTCCATACATATCATGTTTTACTGAGCTTATAAATTTATCACATGACTCCTGATGGGCTTTTCTTATAATGCTTTTAGCAATTCTCCTTTTCATTTTATATTCTTCATAAGATTCTTCTGTTTTCAGTCGTAAGTATGTATGATATGCTTTTTGTTTTTCATTCACTGCATTTTGTATATTCGCATTCCAAGTTCTCAAGGCCTTCCTATTTCTTATTCTATTTTTCTTTCCTAATATCTCATTTGCTGTTTTATGTATTACATTTGATATATTTTCCCATTCAATATTTATATCTTCTGACGTCGCTATCTCTGATATATATTTATTCATTCTGCTTTCATAATGTTGTCTAATACTTTGATATTGTAATAAATATACTTTATATATTTATTCTTGGTTTCTTTTGTTCTTTATGTTATTTTTCCGCCATTTAGCTATTATGTTTATATTTTACTTATCACGAGATAGTGATCAGAGTATATATCGCTGCCTCTATGTACTCTCACATCTTTTACCAAGGCTCCAAGCTTGTTGTTTACGATTAAATAGTCAATTATTGATCTTGAGTTATATCCACTTCTTGTATATTTATGTATGTCCTTTTTTTCGGAAATAGGTATTCATTATTTTAATTGATGGGGTGTAAGAGGTAGTGATGTGCATTCTATAACCTCTCCTACCTAATTCTCAACCTCACCTGCGCGTGGTACACCCTGCTTTTAACTAACGAGGTAATGGGGACCGAGTCACGGCGGTATAACCGTTCCATCGAATATGGAGGAAATTCCATATTTTGAACGCCTGACTAGAGGCTATAAGGTAGCAGCCCTACCACTAGTCTTGCTCTGCGGATGGTTGGTAACCAACCCAGGGGACTTCCTACTACTCGAAGAAACTTAAGCAAAGACTGGACTGATCACACTGATGACGACAAAGCAAGAAATAGGTTAATGATTAAGGATCTCAAAGTTGCAACATGGAATGTGAGAGGAATAACACATAAAGAAGAAGAGTTAGAAGTAGAGTTAGACAAAAGAAAAATTGACATTGCCATTATTTCGGAAACAAAAAAAGAAGAACAAAGGATCAGAAGAATTAGGAAAATATGTAATGATTTATTCTGGAGTTCCAGCAGAGAACTGGGCATCATCAGGAGTCGCAATTTTAATAAGGAAAAATTTGCAACACAACATTTTATATTACCAATGGATTTCCCCAAAAATTGTAACAGTTAGAATAAAAATTTTAGGACATAATTTGAATATAATTGGAATTTATGCCCCTGTAGAAGGAAACGATTCAGAAACCATAGAATTTTATGATATTTTACAAGAAACCATTGACAAAGTAAATAAACAAGATTATCTCATAATTGCTGGTGATTTTAATGCAAGAGTCGGAAATCAACCGATAAGAGAATGCATTGGATCAGAAGGAGAACCAACTTGCAACAATAATGGTAAACTGCTAATAGATTTTTGCATATTCAATAATTTAAGAATCACAAACTCCTTCTTTAGACACAAGAAAATACACAAATATACATGGGCAGCAAGGGGATCAAAGTCTATAATAGATTATGTACTAATTAATAATAAATTTAAAAAGTCTGTAAATGACACTAGAATATACAGAGGAAGTGAAATTGATAGTGACCATTTTCTTGTTGAAAGAGCAAAATAAAATTATATCACAAACACATCAGCACAAGAAAATACAAGCAGACAGTACAAAATAAGACACCAAAAAAGTTTAAAATTCACTTATTGGAAGACCAAAGTACACAAATATTATATCAAACTAGAATAAAGAATAAACTTAAAAACAAGCACGGGCGATATTGAAGAGGACTGGATAAATCTAAAACAAGCAATCATGGAAGCAGCTTATGAGAGTCTCGGATATAAACAAATCAAAAACAAAAAGAGATTACGAACTTGGAATCCCGAATTAAAAGAAAATATTGAACAAAAGAAAAAAGCCTATAAAGTGTATTTACAAACTAAACAAGAGGAACATTATACAGAATATAAAAAACTCAGAGCTAAGGTTCGTAAATTGTCTAGAAAATACAGAAGGGATGATTGGGATAAATTTGTAAAATCCTTAGAACGTGATATTACAGGAGCACACAAAGACAGGGATTTAAAATATTCAAAAAATTACAGATGGAAACAAAAGACAAAATTAATGTTAATCTGATACCAAAACAAGACTGGATTACTTACTACTACAAAAATCTTTGGTCAGAACCGAACACTCACACTGAAAAAATTACTTCGAATTTGACTTGTGAAAATGAAATAGAAAAACCAGAGACATAACAATGGACGAACTAGAAGAAGTTTTAAAGAAGGCCAAGAACAGGAAAAGTCCAGGTTTAGATGATTTAAATTTAGAACTTTTTAAGTATGGAGGAACTGCCTTGAAAGAGAAACTATTAGAACTTTTTAACAATATTTGGCATTGTCTTAATATTCCAACGGATTGGGAAACGGGTCTAGTAATTAATATACATAAAAAAGGTCAGAAAAACAAATGTGATAACTACCGAGGCATTACCTTACTCCCAACTGCATCTAAATTATATGCCAACATAATTAAAAATAAGTTATCAGTAAGTACTGAAACATTTTTGGAAGAAGAACAATGTGGATTTAGAAAAGGGAGGAGCACTATAGATGCAATATTTACCCTGCAACAAATTATGGAAAAAAGGAGAGAATTTAATCTCCCACTGTACATACTATTTATAGATTATGAAAAGGCATATGATAATGTTAAACCGAGATAAACTTTGGCAGATACTGCATGAAGAACATATACACTCACATGTAATACGAGCCATACAAAGCTTATATCAAAATTCTAAAATCAAAATTAAATTACCAGATGGAGAAATTACAGAACACATAAACACAGGCAAAGGTGTTCGACAAGGATGTGGACTATCTCCACTCTTATTTAATATATATATTAACAGAATAGTGCAAGAATGGAAACAAACAGTAAACAGTGGAATTTCAATAACTAGGAATAAAATAATTCAAACAATATTATATGCTGATGATCAAATAATATTATCAGATTCCGAAGATAGCTTACAAATAGCAGCATATCAATTATTCAAAATTGCCAGCAAATATAATATGAAAATTTCCACATCAAAATCCAAAACAATGGCAATGTGTGGAAAAAACATACAACGGGTGAAAATTGAGATTGATGGAAAAATTATAGAACAAGTGTCAGATTTCTCTTACTTAGGAAGTGTATTTGCAGAGTATAAGAGTGACATTGATTCAAAATTACAAAAATATAATAAAATGAATGGGGTAATACGAAGACATTTTGGTAAACAGATGAGGACAGAGACAAAACTAAGATTACATAACGTCACATCAAAAGCTGCTCTAAAATACGGAAGTGAAATTTGGATTTTAAATAAAAGAAACTCTCATAAACTTCAAGTAAGCCAAATGCGCTTCTTACGATCATTGTTAGGAGTTAATAGACTGGATCACCAAAGGAACACTACTATCAGAGGAAAACTTGGAGTAGCAAGTTTAAATGAAGATATCCAAAAATACCAACAAGAATGGAAAAAATCATCTGAGAAGAATGGCAAGAAATAGACTTCCAAAATTGGCATTCCAATATACCCCAACTGGACATAGGGACCAAGGAAGACCAAAACATCGGTGGAAAGATCAAGACCATCTTCGCTAGGTTTACCGTACAGGCCACATGGCCTAAAACGAATTTGTTCATGATGATGATGATATTTTAATTGATTATAGGCTGAAAACTGCTTCAAATCCTGTCCATTATCATTTATTGTTATTTCTCTATTATTTCCTATTACATTAGGTATAGGGACATTGCCACTCTGGCATTTAAGTCTCTACTTATTATTAAATGATGATCTTTTGTATATTTATCAACCAATGTTTGTAATGTTTTATAATTTTTTTTTTGTTTCTTCTTTCTTACCTTCCTCTGGGGCATACACAGCAATTATCATCATATATCCTCTTTCAATTTTAAATCTGGCTATCAGGATTCTTTCATTTATAAACTCATAGCTATTCAATTTGTTCTTCCAGTTTTCATCTATTAAAATTGCTACTCCACACTGCGCTCTTGCTGTCTGTTCTACTCCGCTATACAACATAGTATAGTGTTTTAAGTCCTTTGTTCCTTTTAGTTTCTTTTTTGTTTCTGTTATTGTTGCTATATTTATTTTTTTTTCTTTAATTCTCTTTCTAATTCTTCTTCTTTTGTATTTATTCCCCTTACGTTCCAATTTCCTAATTTCAAAATGTCCTTTATTCCAAATCGTATCCTTTTATCTTGCTTGGGTCGGTTCCTTTTTATAACAATCCGGCTGATTTCCATGAAGCTTCTCAGTAAGATAAATGTCTCCTGGAAGCGTTACGAGCGCTTCGCAGGACAAGGATGGTGGAAGGGCTGCTTCCTCTGAGCCTCCAAACATGCTCCTCTGGGTATCCACCCCCCAAGAGAGGGCTGGTTCTTCCGCTCTTCAATCCCTACAAGTTTAGCTGTGCTATTCCTTGTCGCCCTGTTGACCGTTGAAGACTTGACGAAGATGTGGCCGCCCAATATGGATACAGACGCCATTCCATCGTTGTGACCTATACTTAGTTCCCCTCGCCTCTTACCCACCAGCAAGATTAACCTAAGTCAATCTTCTCCAGTAGGGTCGTCTGGTTCATCGGGTACTAAGCCCCCCTACCTCCACGTCAAGGTGATAGCTCCTGGGGGGGACTGAATATATATAAAACTATTATTCTACCAGTTATATTATATGGATGCAAAACATGGACTCTTACTTTAAGGGAGGAAAGGAGATTACAAGTATTTGAGAATAAAGTACTTAAACACATTTTTGGACCAAAGAGAGATGAACAGACAGGTGAATGGAGAAGACTACATAACAATGAACTACATGGTCTTTATAGGAAGCCAGATATAATGAGAACAGTTAAGTCTCGCAGACTGCGATGGGCAGGACAGGTTGCACGTATGGGAAATGAAAGATTTGCATGGAAACTTCTTGTAGGAAAGCCAGGGGAAAACGCCCAGTTGGTAGACCAAGAACGAGGTGGGAGAATAGCATTAACTATGATTTGAGAGAAGTAGAATATACAGGGAATGATTGGAAAGCATTACCTCAGGATAGGGATGTATGGAGAGCTTATGTCTGCGCGGCCATGGACCTACGTGTTCGATAGTGCCAATGAGTAAGTAAGTAAGTATTGCTTAAGTTATTCACGTAAGATCTTTTGCTGTTTTTGTTTCATAACCACAGTGATTGAAATAAAATAATAATAATAATAATAATAATAATAATAATAATAATAATAATAATAATAATAATAATAATAATATCATCAATGTGCATTTAGAAGAAACAGGTCTACAACAGATCAGATTTTTAGTATAAGACAAATTTTAGAAAAGAAATGGGAATATAATGGTACTGTACATCAACTGTATGTAGACTTCAAAAAAGCATATGATTCAATTAAGAGGGAGAAGTTATATAGTATCCTGCTGGAGTTCGGAATTCCTAAAAAGTTAGTTAGACTTATACGAATGTGTCTAAATGGCACAAAGAGTAGAGTGAGAGTAGGCAAACAGTTTTCGGACACTTTTGAAATTCAGAATGGGTTGAAGCAAGGAGAATCATTATCTCCTCTACTATTTAATTTTGTACTAGAGCATGTCATCAAATCTTTAGAGGACGAAGAAGGCCTACAACTTAATGGTATTAATAAGCTGTTAGTTTATGCGTGATGTAGTACTATTGGCCGATAGCGAGGAGATACTAAAGGCCAACACGCACCCAATGCTGAGTAACACTAAGAAATTGGGACTGGAAGTAAATATCAATAAAAAAAATATTTGGTTACACATAGAAATAGATTATATAATGGAAATGGACAGCTAATGACAAATGAGGGAAGGACTTTTGAGGAAGAGAGTAGTTGAATTCAAATACCTAGGAACAATAATCACAAGTAGGAATGATATGCACAAAGAAATTAAACATTCTGAAAATGCGTGCTATTATGCATTGCAGAGACTCTTGATGTCCCAACTCCTTTCAAAAAACGTTAAACTGAAAATATATAAAACTATTATTCTACCAGTTATATTATATGGGTGCGAAACATGGACTCTTACTTTAAGAGAGGAAAGTAGATTACAAGTATTTGAGAATAAAGTACTTAGGAGAAATTTTGGACCAAAGAGAGATGAACAGACATGTGAATGGAGAAGACTACATAACAATGAACTACATGGTCTTTATAGGAAGCCAGATATAATAAGAACAGTTAAGTCTCGTAGACTGCGATGGGCAGGACATGTTGCACGTATGGGAGACTTGCATGGAAAATTCTTGTAGGAAAGCCAGAGGGAAAACGCCCAGTTGGTAGACCAAGAATGAGGTGGGAGAATAACATTAACTATGATTTGAGGGAAGTAGATTATACAGGGAATGATTGTAAAACATTAGCTCAGGATAGGGATGTATGGAGAGCTTATGTCCGTGCGGCCATGAACCTACGGGTTCGATAGTGACAGTGAGTAAGTAAATAATAATAATTATTATTATTATTATTATTACTATTATTATTATTATTATTATTATTATTATTATTATTATTATCACTATTATTTTTTTATTCCAATCCTGACAAAAATATACAGTTTAAATTTATATGTTCCACGCAGTATGAGTGATCCAAGCAGAGCAGTGGAACATTTACTAGTTCGAGTCCACATGGGGGAATTTCTAATGGAGTTTCGGGAAGTTTGGGAGCAGTGCCCACCCGCCCTAGTGAGTTATTTGGGTAACTACAATAAGTAGCATCTCCAGGTAGACGACTGGGGACTCGATATGCTGCCACATTTTACCCATATACTGACTCGATGACTCTGCAAATGGAACATATGGAAGTGAAGTCAACAGCCAGTTGGTACGCCTGTCGGACCATAGAGCAGTGGTATAAAAACATGTGGACAGACAAATGTTAAAAGAACTATAATCCTATAGGAAAAATAAGTCATATAAAAAGACAACTTGACGTGAACCTCAAGTGAGAACAGCGAGCGATAAATACACCACAGCTAGATAATGACGATGATGACAATAATAATACATCGAGCGAGTTAACTCACGCGGTAGAGTTTGAGACTCAAATTCGAAAGCCCCTAGTACTGACCGCGGGACCGAACAACCTGCCTGAGGATTTTTCCTGGTTTCTTCATTCATAAAGGCAAATTTTGAGTTGGAATAGTGTATGAAGGATCATTTTATCCAATTCATCACATGCTAGCATCAATGAAAATCGATGCGACGTGGCATTTGATATAACGTTCTAAAAATAAGGATACAATAATACTACTATTACTACTACTACTACTACTACTACTACTAATAATAATAATAATAATAATAATAATAATAATAATAATAACAATAATAATAATCTTGTATCTTGTAAGTCCATGTTTCCCTTAAGAGAGATTTAGGCGCTCTTCCCCTACAGGGAAGAATTTGAACCATTCTAAATTTAGTTACACTTGTTTTCATATAGATGTCACTTGAGTGGTCCGTGGTCAGCGTTCCGCCTCATACTGACATCTAGGAAACCAAGGTAGTACTAGGACGGGAAAATTCGGTAAATTTTGCTTAGAGGCCTTTTCATTCAGGCTTAAGGATCTTTTACGAGCCTGAAAATCTTCAGACTCGGGACCCACGGCTAAAAGTCTCTCCCGGAGGACTTTCTCTTTGGATTTTTCCATCCTAAAAAATCCATCGACCCCGGCCGGGTTTGAACCCGAGACCCTCGGGACCAGAGGTATGGAGCATAACCACTAGTCCATCGCGACCGATTTATAATAATAATAATAATAATAATAATAATAATAATAACAATAACAAAACAGAAAGGTACATATGATGTGATTAAAAACGTATTACATCATCAGAAGATATTTCATGAAGTATTAAATCCCATACGTCTCGCGTGGGGACATGTGTGTTCCGTAGACGATTTTATTAACCAAATTGAATTGGTTACGCTTATTTACCTACAGATGCCGACGAGTAACATGCGGTTAGCATGTTCCATGATAGCACGCCTAATAGAAAAATCCTTCATGCAATAAAGTCAATTTTAAGATCCTTTTTTTATTTTGTAAATTAAATCGCAATACCTAGTTAGTTATAGATATTTCGATTTCATTATTAAAAGAAATATATACCGTAAACTAGTAAAAACACCATTAGGAATTAGTTATTTAGATTACATTATTAAAAGAAACTAACAAATGCACCATTAGGAATTACGTGATTAGATTTCATTATTTAAAGAAAGATATCCCGTAAACTAACAAAAATGCCAACAGTAATTAGGTGTTCAGATTTCATTATTAAAATAAATACATCCCGTAAACTAACAAAAACACCATTAGGAATAAAATTAGGTGTTTAGATTTCATTCTTTAAAAAAGACATAGGCCTACCGTAAACGAACAAAAATACCATTAGGCATTACTTGATTAGATTTCATTATTCATATAAAGACATTCCGTAAACTAATGAAATTACCAATCCCTCCATGGTATCTATACCTTGTCGTGGTGGAGTGGCTTGCGTGCTTAAATGACCCAGCCGGCGGTAGCATTGCTGCCGAAAGGGTGGCTCATGCCGGACAGATCGAAGGCGATAAGGCAGACGAGAAAAGTACCTTGGTCGAAAGAGTGACGATCTTTCACCGTAAAATACAACAGTCAAGAAACACGGACATTGGTTCCATTGGGATAAAATTCTCCGGAGGTTCTCCGGGCGGGGACTACTTCAGGGAATCCATGCCAAGGGCTAAAACACAGGGACATGTTCCTAGGAACAAGGGATGTTAGGACTTTATATAATAGCGGGGCGCCAGATATAATAACGCGGGAATTAGATAAATCACCCTTAGATATAGTCGAATTGCAGAAAGTAGATGGCCAGGAGAAGGTAGTCAGAAATCAGGAAGTTTTGCGTTATACTTCGGGGGTGCAGCAAGACCTGAATTTGGAACAGGTTTTTAGTCCGAAGGAGAATCCTCTCCGTTATTCGAGATATATAGTTTGTCAGCGATAGGATAGCTTATATAATTCTAAAGGTAAACAACATGATTTTGTAATCGTAAATGTACATGGTCCCACAGAAGATAAGGATAACAAAATTAAGGATGAGATCTATGAAGAATTAGAATGCGTATTTGAAAGCCTTTCACGATATTCTATGAAAATTGTCTTAGGAAATTATAATACAAAAGTGGAGCAAGAAGATATATTGAGGCCTACAACAGACGAATTCTGTCTTCATGAAGATAGTAAAGACAATGGAGTTAGATTAGTCACCTTTGCCACATCAAAGAATCTTATTGTTAGGAACACAACATTCCAGTATAAGGATATTCATAAATACATCTGGACGTCTCCAGATGGCGAAACTCGGAACCAGATAGATCATGTTTTACGTATTAGTGGACAAACGCTGGCACAGTAGCATCATCGATGTTAGATCAGTTAAAGGGGCAGACTGCAATTCGGATCATCATCTGGTCAGGGTGGAAAACAGACAACGGTTATTGCTCATAAGAGGAACAAAATAAAAAGATGGTTCTGAAAAATTCGAATTGAAAAACTTGAGAAATGATTAACTATGGCAAGAATACCATATCAAAATTACTAATATATTTTAAGTACTGGAATCTTCAGATGAGAAGAAGAAATCGATATATATATATATATATATATATATATATATATATATATAAAGAATGGGAAAATATAAGCGATACCATTATATTGTCAGCATAAGAAAATGTTGGTTATTCAAAAAAGAGGAAAAACAAGAAGTCGTTTGATAAGGAATGTGCCGACATTATAAGAAAAAGAAAGCAAGCAAAAATGAATTGGCCACACGAGACAAATGAAGTAAATTTAGAAAAAATAGCTACTATTAGACGGGAAACCACTAGGTTATAAAAGAGTTAAAAGAGGGAATATTTTAAATAGAAGAATGATGATCTTGAATTTAATGAAACTATAGGAACATCGGATAATTATATGAGGGAATTGGAATAGAGAAGAAAGGATTTCGGGCTAAAACAAACAAAATGAGGAGTGAAAATGGGGATATGATTGCAGATTTCAGGGTACATTAAATAGATGGAAAACGTACTTTAATGAGCTATTAAGGGCATACCGAGTAGGATATTGAAGATGATAATTTACAGACAGCAGATAGTCGCAGAACCAAGTGTATTAGAAGTTGAAATGACGATAGAAAAATTGAAGATGTGTGTAGCATCAGGCTCAGATGGGATCCCAGCAAAGCTCATAAAATCAAGGGGAGAAAAATTGATGGACAAGATACGTAGGTTATTTTGTATGATTTGGGAAAAACAAACTCTTGCAAATGAATGGATATAATCGATATCGTAACAGACTATAAGAGAGGAGATAAAACTGATTGCAACAACTACAGGGGCATCTCATTATTCTCAACGCCTTACAAAATCCTAACAAATATATTTGTTAGCAGACTTACTCCCTATATTGATGACATTCTAGGACATCATCAATGTGGATTTAGAAGAAACAGGTCTACAACAGATAAGATTTTTAGTATAAGATAGATGTTAGAAAATAAATGGGAATATAATGACACTGACATCAAATATTTGTAGACTTCAAAAAGGCATACGATTCAGTTGAGAAGGAGAAGTTATATTAGATCAGATTAGATTAGATTTATTTAGCCTGGTGGAGTTAAGGCCATGTCTCTTCCACTCACCAGGACAAACATATATTACATCAGAATATAACAATCTTAATTAACTCTAATATTAAATACTAAGCACAAATTTGATCTAAAAGATAATATCTAATATATTACGATCTATAATACAACCAGTTAAAGTTAGTTAAAATTAAGACTAAAACTAATAATAAAATGTATACAAGCAAGTCATATTAAATTGTCCCTGTCTAGTGTATATAAAAAAACAAAGGAAAATAATGAGATATAGAAAACTAATTTTACGATTATACAATATTTAAAACAAAACAAATAAAAATATTTGTTATTCTTAATATTATTTTCATAAATAATTAAATTTATTAATTGTTAAAAGAATCTTATCAGTGAGGTGCTGATGGGATCGAAAGTCAAGATTATGTGTGTCGGATAGTCTGAATATAGTATCCTTCTGAAGTTCCGAATTCCTAAAAAATTAGTTAGACTTACAGGAATTTGTCTAAATGACACAAAGAGTAGGGTGCGTGTAGGCAAACAGTTTTCGAATACTTTAGAAATTCACAAAGGGTTGAAGCAAGGAGATGCACTATCTCCTCTACTATTTAATTTGGTATTAGAACGTGCCATCAAATCTTTGGAGAATGATGAAGGCCTACAACTCAATGGCATTAAGAGGCTGTTAGTTTATGCCGATGATGTAGTATTTTTGAGCGATAGTGAGGATATACTAAGGGCCAACGCACACACTTTATTGAGTAACACTAGAAAATTGGGACTGGAAGTAAATATCAGTAACTAAACATATGTTCACACATAGAAATGCATTATGTTATGTAAATGGAAAACTAATGACAAACGAGGGAAATTTTGAAAAAGTGGCTGATTTCAAATATCTTGGAACAATAATTACAAATCGGAATGAGATAACTAACTAACTAACTAACTAACTCACTGGCACTATCGAACCCGTAGGTTCATGGCCGCTCGGACATGAGCTCTCCATACATCCCTATCCTGAGCTAATGCTTTCCAATCATTCCCTGTATAATCTACTTCCCTCAAATCATAGTTAATGTTATTCTCCCACCTCATTCTTGGTCTACCAACTGGGCGTTTTCCCTCTGGCTTTCCTACAAGAATTTTCCATGCAAGTCTCCCATTCCCCATACGTGCAACATATCCTGCCCATCGCAGTCTACGAGACTTAACTGTTCTTATTATATCTGCCTTCCTATAAAGACCATGTAGTTCATTGTTATGTAGTATTCTCCATTCACCTGTCTGTTCATCTCTCTTTGGTCCAAAGTTTCTCCTAAGTACTTTATTCTCAAATACTTGTAATCTACTTTCCTCTCTTAAAGTAAGAGTCCATGTTTCGCACCCATATAATATAACTGGTAGAATAATAGTTTTATATATTTTCAGTTTAACGTTTTTTGAAAGGAGTTGGGACATCAAGAGTCTCTGCAATGCATAATAGCACGCATTTTCAGAATGTTTAATTTCTTTGTGCATATCATTCCTACTTGTGATTATTGTTCCTAGGTATTTGAATTCAACTACTTCCTCAAAATTTCCCTCATTTGTCATTAGCTGTCCATTTCCATTATATAATCTATTTCTATGTGTAACCAAATATTTTGTTTTATTGATATTTACTTCCAGTCCCAATTTCTTAGTGTTACTCAGTAGTGGGTGCGTGTTGGCCTTTAGTATCTCCTCGCTATCGGCCAATAGTACTACATCACGCATAAACTAACAGCTTATTAATACCATTAAGTTGTAGGCCTTCTTCGTCCTCTAAAGATTTGATGACATGCTCTAGTACAAAATTAAATAGTAGAGGAGATAGTGATTCTCCTTGCTTGAACCCATTGTGGATTTCAAAACTATCCGAAAAAATAGGAATGAGATGCACAAAGAAATTAAACATAGGTTCAATTACGGAAATACATGCTATTATGCATTACAGGGACTCTTGTCGTCCCAAATACTTTCAAAAAACGCTATACTGAAAATATATAAAACTATTATTCTCCTAGTTATATATTATTGATGCGAAACAATGGCGTTTACTTTAAGGGAGGAAAGAAGAGTACGAATATTTGAGAATAAAGTTCTCAGAAAAAATTTTGGGCAAAAAAGAGATGAAAAGACAGGTTAATGGAGAAAACTACATAATAGTGAGCTACATGATATGTATAGGAAGGAAGATATAATAAAAACAGTTAAAACTTGCTGACTGCGCAGGATATGTGGCACGTATGGGGGATAAAAGAGTTGCATGGAAGCTTCTTGTAGGAAAACCAGAGGGAAAACGTCCAATTGGTACAACAAGAATGAGGTGGGAGAATAACGTTATCAATTTTTTGAGCGAGTTGGATTATAAAGGGGGTGATTGGAAAGCATTGACCCGTGATAGGGATGTGTGAAGAGCTTATGTCCGCGCGGCCATGAACCTACGGGTTTGATAGAGCCAGTGAGTTAGTTAGTTATTAAAATTACCAATAAGAATTAGGTGATTATATTTCATTATCAAAATAAACACATCCCGTAAACTACCAAAAAGAAACATTATGAATTAGTGTTTAGATTCTATTAGGAATTAGGAGTTTAGATTTCATTATTAAAAAAATGCAGTACATAACCTGACAAAATCAGAATTAGGTGTTTAGATGCCATCATTAAAAGAAAGTCATCCCATAAACTAACAAAATCGCCAATAGGAATTAGGTGTTCAGTTTTTATTAATAAAATATAAACGTCGCGTAAACTAACAGAAATGTCATTAGGAATTAGGTTTTTCAATTTCATTATTGAAACAAAGACATCCCGAGAACTAACAAGAACACCATTAGGATTTAGGTATTTAGATTCCATTATTTAAAGAAGAATGCAGGATGGAAGACTACCAAATGCCGTCTATACAAGGAAAATTGATAGAAGCAGAAAAGGATGATCAAGAAAACCTCAAAGAGTAACATCCAGATGTCAATGAAAAAAATTGGTGTAAAGGATGAAGACACAGATGGCAGAAAACGATGGAGAACCTTAATTAAGGGAAATTTTTGAATGTGTATTAAATACTGATAATCTCTAAGTCCGTAGTCATTTATGTGTATTTTTTTAAACTAATGTTAATTGTTAAGATTGGTTGGAGAAAACCCGAGATGTAGAAGAAAAATCACAAAATGAATGAATGAAAAGAAAGACACACCGTAAACTAACAAAAACACCACTAATAATTAAATGTTTAGATTCCATTATTAAAAGAAAAAGTCCTGTAAATAAACATAAACACCAATAGGAATTAGGTCTTTATATTCGATTATTAAAAGAAATAGATCCCATAAAACTAACAAAAACACCATTAGGAATTAGGTAGCCTACTTAGATTTCACTATTAAAAGAAAGACATCCCGTAAACTAACAAAAATACCAATTAGAATTAGAAGTTTAGATGTTATTATTTTAAAACAAAAACATTTTGTAAATTAACAAGAACACCATTTGGAATTAGGATTTAATTTTTAAAAGAAGGACATCACGTAAAATAACAAAAGCACCATACAGAATTAGGTGTCTAGACTTCATTATTAAAAGAAAGACCTCCCTAAACTAACAAAAACGCCATTAGGAATTAGGTGTTTGATTTCCTTTTTAAAAAAAAGACCCGTAAACTAACAAAAATACTACTAGGAATTAGACGTTTAGACAATTATTAATAGCAAGACATTCAGAAAACTAACAAAAACAACATTACGAATTAGGTTTTACATTTCATTATTAAAAGAAAGACATCCCATAAACTAACAAAAACACCATTAGGAATTAGGTGTTTAGATTTCATTATTAAAAGAAAAGACCAGTAATCTAACAAAAACGCCATTAGGAATTAGGTGTTTAATAATCATTATTACAACAAAGACATCCCGTAAATAACAAAAACACCATTAGGAATTAGGTGTCTAGACTTCATTATTAAAAAATGACATCCCTAAACTAAACCAGGTGTTTAGATTTCGTTTTTAAAAGAAATACATCCCGTAAACTAACAAAAACATCATTAGTAATTAGCTGCATAGACATCATTATTACAAGAAAGACATTCCGTAAACTAAGAAAAACCTAGTTAGGAATTAGGTGTTTAGATTCTGTTAATAAAATAACAACATCCCTTAAACTAACAAGAACATCATGAGGCATTAGTTGTTTAAACATCTTTTTTAATAGAAACACATTCCGAAAACTAACAAAAACACCATTAGGAATTAGGTTTTAGATTTCGTTATTAAAAGAAACATCCCGTAAACTAACAAAAACACCATGGAATCAGGTGTTCAGATTTCTTTTTTTTTTTTTAAAAAAAAAAGACCCGTAAACTAACAAAAACTCCGTTAGGAATTAGGTGTTTAGATATCATTATTAAAAGGAATACATCTCGTAAACTAACAAAAAACACAATTAGGGATTAGGTGTTTAAATTTCGTTATTAAAAGAAAGACATCCCGTAAACTAACAAAAACGCATTAGGAATTAGGTGTTTAATCATAATTATTGCAAGAAAGACATCTCGTAAACTTACAAAAACATCATTAGGAATTAGGTTTTTTTAGAGTTCATTATTAAAAGAAATACATTCCGTAAACTAGCAAACACCATTAGGAATTATGTGTTTAGATTTCAGAACCAGTCGAAAGACAACCCGTAAACTTGCAAAAACATCTATAGGATTTAGGTGTTTAGACATGATTTTTAAAAGAATTACATCCTGTGAACTAACAAAAACACCATTAGGTATTAGGTGTTTAGATTTCAGTATTAGTAGAAAGACATCCCGCAAACTAACAAAAACATCATTAGGAATTAAGTGTTTGGACATTACTATTAATAGAAAGACATTCCGAAAACTAACAAAAACGCCATTAGGAATTTGGTTTTAGATTTCATTACTAAAATAAAGACATCCCGTAAATTAACAAAAACACCATTAGGAATCAGATGTCTAGATTTCTTTTTAAAAAAGACCCGTAAACTAACAAAAACACCATTAGAAATTAGGTATTTAGACATCATTATTAAAAGAAAGACATCTCGTAAGCTAACAAAAACACCATTAGGAATTAGGTGTTTAGATTTCGTTAATAAAGACGACTCATAAACTAACAAAAACACCATTAAGAATTAGGTGTTCAGACATCATTATTAAAAGAAATACATTCCGTGAACTAACAAAACGCCATCAGGAATTATATGTTCAGATTTCGTTATTAAAAGAGGGATATCCCGTAAATTAACAAAAATAGCATTAGGAATTAGGTATTCAGAAATGGTTATTAAAAGAAAGATATCCTGTAAACTAACAAAAACACCATTAGGAAATAGGTGTTTAGACATAATTATTAAAAGAAAGACATCCCGTAAACTAACAGAAACACCATTAGGAATTAGTTGTTTAGATTTCATTATTAAAGGAAAGACATCCCGTAAAGTAACAAAATCACCATTAGGAATTATATGTTTAGATATCATTATTAAAAGAAATACATCTCGTAAACTAACAAAATGGGGACACGCCGTAGCGTAGTGGTTAAGGAACTGCGCTACAAGCCAGAAGGGCGACGGTTCGAGTCCCTGTGGGGTCAGGATTTTTAAACTGACCCAAACTTCTGGCCGCACTATGACCCTGGGGTCGACTCAGCTTCTAACGGAAATGAGTACCAGACGCTTGTTCTGGGGGTAAATGCGGCCGTCACGCAGGGCTGACAACCCGGCTGACAGTAAGTGCCGATTGTCTAGAAAAAAGTGGGAGCCTTAACCTCCCACTACCCCACGGGCCTCCCGATGCTTGTAGTGGGACCACTTTACCTTTTTTTAAAACTAACAAAATCGCCATTAGGAATTAGGTGTTCAGATTTCAATATTAGTTGAAAGACATCCCGTAAACTAACAAAAACATCATTAGGAATTAGCTGTTTAGACATCATTATTAAAAGAAATACATCCCGTAAACTAACAAAAACATAATTAGGAATTAGGTGTTTAGAAATCATTATTAAAAGAATTACATCCCGTAAACTAACAAAATTTCATTAGGAATTACGTGTTTAGAGTTCAGTATTAGTAAAAAGATAAACTAACAAAATCATCATAAGGAATTAGGTGTTTAAACATCATTATTAATAGAAATACATCTCGTAAAATAACAAAAACACCATTACGAATTAGGTGTTTAGATTTCGTTATTAAAAGAAAGACATCCCGTAAACTAACAAAACACCATTAGGAATTAATTGTTTAGTCATAATTATTAAAAGAAAGTCACCTTGTAAACTTACAAACACATCATTAGGAATCAGGTGTTTAGACACTGAAGTCGGAGAAAATTAAATCTCTCGACATGCCTGCGCCGGCAGATGTACAGGGGTGTTTTTCTGAACCAGAAAAAATACCCCTGTAAATTCGCCGGCACTTTCCTACTTATACTATTCCTACTTTCCTATTTTCCTACCTTTAAACATCTTCTGGTGCTCTAATCCGTTGTCAATCACATTATAACTTAGATTTTTTTTTTGTTTTATTAAGCTTATATTGCAAATGGCAGTTTGAAAAATGGAACGACTTGTAGGGAAGGTGAATATACATCCAGAATTAATTGTATAAGGAAGAAGGAAGTTATATGAATTGTTATGGAGCGTTTGTGAGAGATGCCTAAATTGAGGAGATGTACCAGTAAAATAGAAAATTGGGTTGATAAAAGTCATTCATAAAATAAAGAAAGAATGAACTTAATAATAATTATTATAGAGGAATCACCGTAATGAATGTTTCAGTCGTATACATGGAAAGATCATGAAATACTATTTGGAAGGAAATTATAAACATAAGGAGAACGAAGTAAAAGCAGGCTTTAGTTCTGGAAGATCTACTATTGATCAGATATTTGTGGCAAAATAATTGATTGAAAAGACTTTTAATAACAAGCAACAAGTTCCTCTCACTTTTGTAGATCTAAAGACAGCATATGAGATTTACAAATATTGTGGGAAGTATTAGTATAGGCCTATATCAGAATATATGACTGCAGTGAAGGACCTGCCTTCGGGCAGAATACTATGGATGGATAATTAGTATAGTGTGTATATAATCTATACTACAAACATGTATTTGTAATTTGTGCTGCTTGGTCTTAACTTTGCCAGAATAAATAAAACATCATTATTTTTTATAAAATTTTTAAATCAGATGACATGTCACGTCGAATTTATTGATATTATGAAATGGCGAATTTGATAAAAGTGTTCTTCGTACAGATATTCCAACTCAAAATTAGCCTTAATGACCGAAGAAAATCAGGAAGAAATCTAAGGAGGTTGATTGGCACCGGGATTTGAACTTAGGACTGTTGAATATGAGTGTGAAACTCTACCTCGTGAGCCAACTCTCTTCATTATCATCATGTGGTGTATTTAGGTCGTTTGCTGTCCTGTTTCGGTCACACTTGAGGGCCACGTCAAGTAGAAATAGCGGCATTAGAGGGATATTTTAATTTAGGCATTCAAATTAACATACATTCCCTACTTCAGATTTCGATTATTTCCCTGATTTTATATAGTTGGCATAAACCGGGTTTCTTTGCGAAAAAAGAAAACTGTGGTCAATAGAGGATTTTTTATTGATGGCTTCCGGTTAATCTCCCCTCTGTTGTCCGATTTTGCTGGTTAACAAAGCATCTTACTTTTCTTAAATTTATCACATGCCGTGTTTGGTTGGAAAAAATTGCACCTGTTTAAGCATTAATATCTATGTTATATAATACAACTAACTCACTGACACTATCGGGCCCGGATATTCATGGTCGCGTGGACATATTATGCTCTCCATACATCCATATCCTGAGATAACATGTTCCAATCATTCCTTGTATAATTCAAATTCCTCAAAACATGGCCAATGTCGTTCCACTAGGCGTTTTTCCTTTGGTTTCCTTACAAGAAGTTTCCTGCCTCGTGTCTACGATATAATACAATGTTTGGTGACTAGTAAGTTGAAAAGTAGGATAGATCAAGTTTTGAAAAATATAAATTATTTTCACGAGCACAACCTTAACAGCTTCCTTTTAAAATCGCTAATAAACAATGATAATCGCAAACGACCGTGTTTTAACTGATTTTGTTGAATGGCGCTCAGGTAATTAGCGTCGCAATTAAGAGAAAGAACCGACACATTTGCGCAGAAACCTCTTTAGTTCTTTATTCCGACTGAGCACCGCGAATTGAAACATCTATTGCGCTATCCCACATACACGGTTCTTCATTTATAACCTAACCTGCACACGACGCTTTGCCTGTGCGCGGTTGGGTGTGCCACAGCCGGCTTTGCTTCTACATAAACTCCGCGCGTAAAGTATGTATAAAAATCTTACCTTATAGAAGATGCTGAAAATGCCGTCCACCCTCGGGTAAACAAGCATTATATCGGGAAAACACATTCTGATTCACTTGATTAAGTTGGGCCATTGTAATGTTTCCGATTTCATTTCTAATATTTTGTTTTAGTTCTTCCAATGTATGAAGATTTGTCTCGTAAACTTTGTCTTTCAGGTTACCCCACAAGTAAAAATCACACATCGTTAGATCAGGGGAGCGAGAGGACCACACACCAGCAGTAATCACTCAAACACTCCCCTAATTTTATTCATGGACTCCTCTGCTGTATGAGCAGTAGCAGAATCTTGTTGAAACCACCTATATAATTTCTCTTCTTCTCTCAGTTCACGAAAAAATGGGGTCAAATGTCATTTCGGTACCTCTCTGCATTTACAATCTGCTCGTAAAATATAGGACCGATTATACGTATATCCCTAACAGCACAGTTATGGTGAGATTTTTGTACATGCTTTACGCGCGGAGTTTATGTAGGAGCAAAGCCGGCTGTGGCACATCCAACCGCGCACAGGCAAAACGCCGTGTGACCGTTAGGTTATAAATGAATAACCCTGTATTATGGATGAATGAAATGAAATGTATTCTATGGTGTTATGTGAGTTGTAGATCGTCTTCCAGGTCGTCACACCAGATTCTACTTCCATGATCCATGGCCGCGAGGGACAACAACCTTCCCGTTGGCCCTTTCTGTCCTGTTTTTGTTGCCCAGGCTCGGATTCATGAACCAGCACCCTAATCCCACTAGATCCCCGCAATCGTATGTTTTCAACACCTGTGGGTGCCAACCAAATTGTTTTTACCTAATATGAGATGGGGTGAAGGGTGGTATGAAATGAGTGGCATGAAGGGGAAGGAAGGGAGAATGGAGTGTCGGTGGAATTAAATTCGGAAAACGGGAGAATCCTGAGAAAAACTTGAAAAATGCCGTTATGTCCCACCACCATTTCCCCTCTGGAACCGTTTGGATCCCAGTCGGGGCAATCGCACGCGCTAGTCACGCGTATACCGAGACGGTCAGAGACTTCTTATTTCAGGCTTCAGCTTCTTCAAAGCCGTAAACATAGAAGGACACGTGTCTCGTGGCTTTACTTTCCTTCCAAACAAACCCATTACAGCACTTTTACGTTAGGCTAGAATAGGATCCAAGAACTTATGAACTAATAGCGAATAAGGTAACCGACTCGGTCGATGATTCCATGTTTATAAGTGTAGATAAAATTAATATAATGTATTATATTTAAAACATGTTTTATTCTATAAAACTGTCAGAAGAAGAATGGAAACAAACAGTAAATAGTGGAATACCGATAACTAGAAATAAAATAGTTCAAACAATATTATATGCTGATGATCAAATAATATTATCAGATTCCAAAGACAGCTTACAAATAGCAGCGTATCAATTATTATTAAAAAATTGTCAGCAAATGTAATATGAAAATTTCCACTTCAAAATCAAAAGCAATATCAATGTGTGGAAAAACATACAACGGGTGAAAATTGAGATTGATGGAAGAATTATAAAACAAGTGTCTGATTTCTCATAGTTGGTAAGTGTATTTGCAGAACATAAGGGTGACATTGATTAAGAATTTAATATATAATAAGAAGACATTTTGGTAAACAGATGGGGACACATACAAAACTAAGTTTGCATAACGTCACATCAAAAGCTGTTCTAAAATATGGAAGTGAATTTTGGATTATCAGAGTTATATTGGAGTAACAAGTTAAAAAGAAGATATAGAAAGATGCCAAGAATAATGGAAAAATCATCTGAGAGAATGAAAAAAAAAATAGTCTTCCAAAATTGGCATTCCAATATAGCCTACTGCAACTGGATAGAGAGATCAAGGAAGACCTAAACATCGGTGGAAAGATCAAGACCATCTTCGTTGGTTTACCGTCACAGACCACATGGCCTAAAACGGATTTCTTCATGATCATGATGATGATAAAAATTATGAGAATGCTCACGTCAGTAGGTGTGTGCATTTATTTAACGGCGCTGAGCGTCGTTTGGGCTCAAAAGAGCCAACTGCTCAGAGGCTTCAGATTATTTAATATTATTATCTTATTTAACGGCACTTTTTAACAAATAAGATAAATTAAAATCTGGGAATGAAAGGGCCAACTGCTCAGACATCTCTTTTGTAAGATTGTGGTTATTTCTTACGACCTAGGACTTTAGTTCTATTCTGAAGGAACTTATACTCAGGATTTTTACTCTCTGAAAAATACATCTACCCTCGCCCGAGAACCTTGTAACCAGAGGACAGCATGACGATATGCTTTAACAAGTCATTGGTTTAGGAAAGCTTCACTTGCCTTCTGAAAGAAGAAGACATTACAATCAATTGCTGCGTGTTGGATCCCGGAATCTGTATGAGCCTTCTTGAGTGAGGTGAATTCTACAGTAATCTCCCTCCCCATCATTTAATCGCTATGTTAAAATTGATAAATAGATATACAAATAAAATATCCTCAACTCGTGTCCAACTCCGGGTCGAGGGATGAGATGAGATGAAACCCATATAATTATGGAGGTCTGTGAACGACAAGGGTGCCGGCCGACCACTCTTGACGCACCGTCACGGAGCGGATGAACGAAATGATACGGAAGTTTATCCCTGATCGATAGCTTCATATCTAAATCAACCCAAACGAGTAATTTGCCGTATTATAAATTGAAATGGCTATTTAAAAAAGACCACATCTTAAAATTTATATATTTATCGCATAAATGTGCTTGCTGAACAGAGCCGTTTAAGTAGACATTCCTCAAAGCATCCCCTGCGAATCAGAAGTAAATCTAAAATATTTATCTTACAGATTCTGTATTATTCAGTTTATTATCGTATCCTGTAAAATTTGAAAACGTGAAGATATGCCCATTCCAAATACCCGGTTTAATTAATTAATTGTTTTATGATTGCATGTTCGCTTGTTCTGAATATCTATTACTTTTAAAAATATTTAAATTCATTTTCGAATATGACTTAAATCGTGTTTGCGTTTAAAATAAAACCGCCGTCAATTTCGCTTTGTAAGCTTTTGCACCCCCTCCCTTTCTCTCCCGGATATGATGGTCATCCGGCAGATTCCCTCCCTTTGTACGGACCTGAATGTTGTATTGAGCGCTTCTCGCATTTGCAGTATATACTTCACATGTTTATAATGCATGTGGGGTGGAGTGATGCGATCTCGGTCTATTGAACTCTTGGCATTATAATAGTAGATCGTTATTGTAATTGGCTAATTACCAATCATTAGCCACGGTGTAAAATATATTTTGATCATTTTGATTTTCCTTAAGAACTATGTAGGCCTACTGTACGTATAGTTGGATACAGTATTTTCTCTTCTCGTATCGGTCATGGTTACCATACTCAGCTCCGAGATTCGGAGGTTCAAATCCGGCTGGGAACGATGCATTTTTTTAAGGGCGCAAATTTAAATGCGGAGTAGGGCTCCCTTCGGAAAATAAGAAAAAGCTGTCGGTCCCATGACGTAGATTTATGACATGTAAAGTAATCTCAAACCTGAAATAAGATGTCAGCGAGTGAAATGTATTGTCCCTTTACGCCCAGATTTCAATTGCGACGCTAATTGTCTGAGCTATTAAATAATCTCGTTAAATAAATATAAGCTAAATTGAAATCCTGAGATTTGCATTAGCAGTAATAACAGAAAGTTTACTCTTTACTGCACAATACAGAGATGAATGGATGGACCACTTCGATAGAACGGATAACAATAGAATTTCGAAACGTATTCTTCATTGCAAACCACTAGGACAAGAAATGTTGGAAGACCCAGTAAAAGGTGGACAGACCAATTCTAGCATGAGATCGGAAGAGACCTTACGGTCTAATCTGTAATGCCGCTGCTGATGATTTTACTGTTTTTATATGTTACATTGTTGCTCTAAAAATTCCCTTTCAGATCATTACGTTTTGTCAATTCTTAATTTTTTAACAATATTGCATATTCATGGCATTCATTTATGAAGCTTATTTGTTTCTTTAAAAAATCTTAATACAATATAAATGTTATTTATAATTTATATTTCAACTTCAGTTTCTATCTTTTTTTTTCTCAAGAAACCCATTTTTATAAAAAATGAAGGAAATGTTATAATTACATGAAAAGCTTCATTATTCGTACCAGATTATTAAAACGAGATAAAATAATACCCAAGCTGACCTTGGTAATGAATGTTAGTATAATAACGACGTCTGGCATCAAACCAAAAGTCCTTCGTTCGAGTCCCACGATAATCAGCTGGACAGTGACAGTTGCGATGCGACTGCTTTCAGGAACCGCGACCGCTCGATTACAATGACGTCACAATAGGTGCTTCCTATTTGTTTGTATAACAGCGGTCATTCACACTTGTGCGGCGGCTTGTCTGTGTCTAAAGTCCATGTAGTACTGCCGTAAGTCGATTTTGTCAAATTCCCGTCTCGCCATTCTCTATTCTTTAAAATCTGAACCCGTAAATGACCAATGAAACCACGTGCTTTTGTTTATGTCAACTTGTTTACGGAATCCTTGTAATACAGAAGGAAGCCCCGTAGCATACAAGTAGAGACAACGCCATATTGGATCAGTGGTTAATTTTTGCGTGGATGCGTTAATTTTTTCCTCCAGATTCGAGACATTTCAGATATGTGAAATAAGTGTGCGGTGTGTCACTATTGTGCTTATAGTAATGGTTTCCTTCAATGAAGTGTTTTCTGTTACGGACTAGTGTTTGTATTTGGAATAATTAACACCTTGTCGGTACTTTTGAAATCGATTTGTCAGGCAGTTAACAAATTTGGAACGTCCTTGATTGACCGCCAGGTATGTCCACTTGAGATTAGATATATTGGTTGTTGGGTATCTATTAAATCGTCTAATCGCCCAGAAGTTGATTTTGGCGGTATGGAAGTAAAATATCATACCCCCATTGAGAAAATAGCTTAATTAATGTTAAGCCTATTAAGCTCATCGCCGACGGACATTCATCGGATATAACACAATGGAGTCATAAAGGATTGTGGGTGACAGCCCGAGGCCGATGGCTAGGATGATTTTAATTTATTCCAATATATGTTTACGTTCAATTCTTTTAGTTTTTACATCGTCATGTGTTATGAATGTTACGTGAATGTAATGTTTGTTTGACAGTTCGTAACATCTGATTTCTAAAAGAGTGATCTAATAAATAATCCAGTCTTTGCATGGGGCCATGGAATGGATGTTATGTAAACGTGTAAGCTTGTAATTTACTTTCCATTCGATTGGGTAGTGGATCAAACGGATTTATGTCACTTGTACCAAAGGTCATCACACTGTTGGAATTTCTCTCTTGATCATAATAATTAACAATTAATAGTTTGGCTCCAATAGTTTTAATTAGTGTTTGAAGTGAAAAATAAGGTGAACGATTTTGTTGGCTGGGTTATAATGGCTGTTTAATTGGTTCAGGTTATTGTAAGTACATTCTCTTTTAAACATTTGCATTTAATTTAAATGTAAATTTAGGTAAAACATTTCTCTCTCTCATTCTCTCTTTATTTCGTTCTGTAACTATAGAGTTGAGGGATGTTTACATGCTGAAAGAGGTTATATGAAAACAATGTATACGAGAGATCGAGTCTGCAAATTGTTTACTTTCTTAGTAAAGTTTAAATTTCAATTAGATAAATTAAGATTAGAGTTTAATTTTAATTAATAAATTAACTATAGAGTTGAGGGATGTTTACATGCTGAAAGAGGTTATGTGAAAACAATGTATACGAGAGATTGAGTCTGCATATTGTTTACTTTCGTAGTAAAGTTTAAATTTCAATTAGATAAATTAAGATTAGAGTTAATTTTAATTAATAAATTAAGGGCTCAACTGCACTTCTACTAGCTCTTGATTTTTCAGTTATATTGTTGTAAACTATAGCTGTTCTTCTGTATTTACTAACATTATTTAATATTTTAAACTTTTCAAACAATTTTTATAACATTATTAGACAATTTTGAAGTATTTATTTAAATGTGTAAATCACAATATTATGACACTGTTAGACAATATCGTGATGCTAACTGCTATTTTTTCCACAGAGTATATTACTTGGTCTATGATTTTTCTATCGCTGTTGTGGGTTATCGCTGGTTGGATCAGCGTTAGGGAGTGATAAGTAAGTGTACACCCATTTTTAATAAACGTTTGTTAATTTTAATATTATTGATATTTTTTTAACATAGATTTGGGGATTTATTGCAAAAGTCGGTTATTTGGCAGATACAAATTCTGGGTGAGGTAGGCTATATGCCCATCAAATTTCTACACATACATTCTTATGCCATTGATGCACTAAACACTTGTAAACACGTTTTGTACTGTTTTAAACATTTTGCAACCATCTTCAAGCTTTCTTTACAATATTTTATATTTATATATTTACGTAAAACATGATCGTGGATACATTACTTACTTGCTACTTTCCCATGTTGTTCCAACGTTGCCACCATTTAAAAATAATTTCAAACCATATTTAGTGTTAGTGTATGTAAAATTAGTTTATAGTTAATTAAATAGTATGCATGTAAATTGTTTTGTTACGTTAGGAAATGGGAAGTTGATTTACATCCATTTTTTTAAGCATTTGGAAATAAATAATATGCATATAAATTGTTTTCTTTAGTTAGGAAATGGCAAGTTAGTTAACGTCCATTTTTTTTTTTGCATTTGGAAATTTATTCCCAAAGTTGGTAACGCCGACAGCAGAGCCATCTACCCGGAGGCTATATTTACCATTACAGCAACTCGTGCATGCGCACTGCGATTTTGTGGAACTTACAAGAATTCGTCTGAGACATATAACCGGCTTTTTCCCAAATTCTTCTAAGTTCCACAGAATCGCAGTGCGCATGCGCGAGTTGTGGGAGTTGCTGTAATGGTTAATGTAGCCTCCGGTAGATGGCTCTGCAGTTGGCGTTACCAACTTTGGGAATAAATTCCCAAATGCTAAAAGAAATGGACGTAAACTAACTTGCCATTTCCTAACCAAAGAAAACAATTTACATGCATATTATTTATTCCCAAATGCTAAAAAAATGGACGCAAACCAACTTCCCATTTCCTAACCTAACAAAACAATTTACATGCGTATCATTTAATGAAATATAAACTAATTTTACGTACACTAACACTAAATATAGTTTGAAATTATTTTCAAATGTTGGTAACTCCAATTTGAGAGCTATCTAACAGATGTTGTTACATGAAGCATTTCCGCATCTCTAGAACCCGATGCACAAATTTTACGTAATTTATAAATAATTAATAATCATAAGAAATGTTTATAAAATAGTTCCAAAATGTTTAAAATAGTACAAAAGTGTTTACAAGTGTTTATTGCATCAGTGGCATAAGGATGTAAGTGTAGAATTTTGTCTGCCAAAAAACGTACCACAGCCACTTGGTCATTTAAATTTCATAACGACAGATAGTAATCGATATGTGGTTTGATTGTGGATTATTGGCTGGCTCTATAAACTGTGACGCATGTGCACTGTTGTTCTATAGGACTCCAAAAATATTTCACGCTAGTTTAAGTGCAGTTTTTCCAAATTAAGATTTAACTGGATTTTGTAGTGAACAAATTATGTTAATTCAAGTCTAATTGAAATATAAAGCTTTACCAAACATAACCTTAATATGCAAAATCAGTATCTGTAAGTAATTAGGCCCAAGGAATGATCCTTAACCCTTCAAGTTGTGTATTTAAATTTCACTGACATACCACTTTTTTTTTTCACTGTGGCAGTATTTAAATTTGCTGCTAGCTGCTTTTTTTTTACAAGGATCTGAAAAAAATGTGTATTTAAAATATTATTCAATACATCAAATTGAAATTTTTAAGGGATGTGAGGGAAAGAAACCTCCTTGTCTGGTAACATAAAAATGTTTCAAATAACAAAAAAACTTGTCTAGAATATGATACAGCTCCACTCCAGATTTCTTTTTGCTGCTTTTGCAACACGCTGCACATCTTTTGGTGGGCTCATAAAACTATACCAAATTTGGTAGCTTTGAGGACAAATAAGTTTTTATTCCTAGTGAATCCTTCGTCATGGTGAGTGATTCCTCTACAGCAATATTTTCACACATACTGGTAGGCTGTCTTGTAACTGTCATTTTAATGTTTTACAGTGGGATCTACTTTGAATGATTTCTTATTTACATAAAAATCAAGAAACACTATTAATTGAATGAATTAACCTATTCAGAAGTTTAAAAATATACTGTGACACAGAGTGGTAAATTATAGAAGTGTCAAGAAGAGGATTTGGCTCAACTATACATTAGGTTTCACTATGCTACACCGTGCAATATTCATATGACACTGTTGCATTATTTTTTTCTGTTTATACTAACACTCTACTATTTTAACATTTTCTAATGATTCTTGAAATATTTTTTACAATTGTAAAAATAATTAATTGTAGGCTTTCTCAATAATTTATTCATTTATTCGAAGTTCTACATACTGTAGTGCACATCCTTGTCAACAGCTGGCAGTCCGGTATGACCAACCTTCAAATAAGAAATTGCACTACTTTTTTTATTTTGTTAGGTTAAGAAGATGTAAGTTAGTGTAGATTGAATTAGTTTATAGTTTATTGATATATGTAAATGATACCAGAACTACTGAATGAATCATTTGTGATGAATGAGTAGAGATCCGTGAAATTCGCGAGTCGCGATAACGTGATATGCTCTAATTATGTCATTTTCTTCTACAGTTTCTTAACTTCACTTCCCATAACCTAAAAAAAAAGCATTTATGAACTGTGAAATAACATCGAAATTTTAGATTTTCAACGAATTCCGGAGATTTTTTGTTCTATACGCAAAATTTTCTTATAGCATTTTTTAGCACTGTTTTCGGATTCCATTTTCTTTTTAACTGCCATATCTATTTCCTCCGTGTACTCTTGCATAGGGAAATGGTTGCAATACAGTTCACAACATAAAAGTAATATTTTCTGTCCTTCTCATGCTCAAATATGGCCTCTCCATAGATTTTAAGTTCTATGGCCAATATGAATTCCAAGAAATACGTATTATAGTTAGAGAAGTTTTTTCCCCCAACTTTTTGCAGACATAATTATCAATTTTATATCAATCATTATTAAGTAATGGTATGTTCATATCTGAAGAAAAGTTCACCTTAAACTACTGGATATGACGTAAAGTGTTTACATCCCCAGAAGAATCTATGCCAAGTAGATTTAATTCTTGAATTAAGTGGTCTTTAGCGATAATATCTATCCAGCTCGGCATGTTAACAATATACAATAGAAACAGATGTAAATATACTTAAACAGCTGCAAGAGAAGTTATTATATACATGCACAATACAGTAAACAACAAAGCAGGAAAGATGAATTAACGTATTTATACAATTCCAATGTAATACGTCTGATAACATAAATCATAGTACACGGGACAATTCTTTTTCATTAGTATCAATTTTAAACATTCTATGTTTCCACAAATCTTTCCAAGTTATAAAATATTGTACTAATCTTTCTATATACTTCTCCACTGGGAGTTGAACCCAGAAGCTATGTTCTATTTTGGGGCTTGAACCCAAAATCACTTTTCCTCGAAACAAACTATCTATATTTATATTTCCCATCCAAAGCATAACTCAAAGCTTACAAGAACAAATTTCAAACTCAAAATTACGATACTAATCATTTTGAATCGCAAACCACTTTCCGTCCAAAAAATAGTATACAACAACAATAACCCAACACTCTGCTACCAACTATTGCACCGTATTGGTGCTGGATCAAACCATTATTGTTGATACTGTTTTGAATAGAAAACAGATTGCTCAAATTAAGATTCTTTTGCCCAGGCCCATGAAAGGCAAAGATTAACTCATCTTTCCTTAAATAAATTTTCAAACATGTAGTGTGCAGTGAGCTACAAGCTATAATCGTGGAAGCTTTAACCTTTTGACCGCCGAGTTTCCCTTTTGCCAGCTGAGCTGTGGGTGCCAGGTTTTTCAAATTTAAAGTACTACACCATACTATATAATATAAACCTATATAAAGTATAATTAACTGTCTACATGCCATGCTAAATTGAAATTATACATTTATTTGAATGTTAGGTGGTGTTGCTTCCACTTGTAAAGATCCCAGGTTCGAATTCAGCATGGTGTCTTTATTGAAATTTGTTATCACTATCACTAAAACATTTATCCTATTGAATAATTTTGATGGCTTCATCACTAAACACTTATAATATTAAATATTGTTGAACATTTTTACGATCCTGGGTTCGATTCAATTCCAGTCAAACAGCTGTTTTATGCCAGTGTTTCGTCTGGCGCGACACACCCACCACTGTCACTCACACCATGTTCATTTTAGGTCTACATCACTTGCTTTACTATATACCTGCTTAGATTGTAATAATATTCTCTTAGAAACAGGACTACTATCACATTCGTCAAACGAATAACCATTTGATGAACTGTTACTGTCACTCTCATCTTCTGATAAAACTGACACAATAAACTCGCGTATTGTATTTTCGTCAACTTCGAGACATGAATCACTGTGTTTCACAGTACGATCTACCCCTTGGCCAGGTACCTTTTCAACTAAAAATAAAATAAATAAAGAGAAAATCCTGAAATTGGAATATTCCATAGCAAAAAAAAAAGGCCCTGAAAGATGAATGTACACCCTCCTTTAGAAAACCCATTTACAACCAGCCTGTACCGTTATTCTGTAAGGGATGTGCAAAGTATTGCTAAGAAAGGATGTACAAATACAGAACGAAAAATAATTTTAGTTTATTGAAATAAAAACTTTGGGGAAAAAAATATTTAAAATAATAACCCTGAAAACCGGAGCTTGCCAGACATGGCATACCGCTGTACACACACTTTCAACGGTGCACGCCGGGCATGGCGTACAAAAGGTTAAGGAAAGAGGAACTCACGTACGCTTGAGTAAGCTTTGGAATTTTACCTTCCTATCTGAGATAGGCTAGCTGCTAAATGAAGAGGCATAATTAAGTAAAATATACAACCAAATTTTTAATGCGAGTCAAAAAGTATAGTCAGATATAACGTTGAAAATAAATTAATAAATACTTAATTTAACAAAGAAAATAATCCTATCCTTGATCATCTATGCAAAAATAATGTTAATAAACATACATCCATTTACACTCACACTAGTCCAGCCTAGAGGACTAACAAACCAAACTAGCTCTTCTGAGCTATATTGACTAGACTCCGACGATAACTCAACAGATGATGATGCTATGTTAGATAACACAGCTATTTATGAGAGTTCACAAGGAGAGGGGAGAATGTGCAATAGCCCACGGCGTGTGCTAGGAAGGGAAGGGGTAGGTAGGAGAGCATTTGGCACTGTTCACAAAGATCACACACGAAATGGAGACGTGATGACGTATAGGTTGTGCAGCATGATGTAATCCCTGTATCGGAATCTTGATTTCGGTACACTGCAAAACCATTTTTTGTGGCTACGTTGATTTTATTTAGTAGTACCAACTAAATTGGAAACACCATCTTGAAAGAATGAGTTCAAATTGGATCCCCAAAGCTGTTTACAATTATATACCAAGAGGACGAAGATCTCTGGGCCATCCTATGAAACGCTGGAGGGAAAATTTTCTATAGGATCGTAACAGGCCTTGGCCTAATACTTGGAAGGAAGAAGAAGAAGATTTTCAATTTATGTGTTCTTGTATTGTGCACAGAGGGGAGTGTAGGATGAGTGTATGTTTATGTGTTAAGAGGGTGTTAATTGTGTTTATAGGTAATAAAGGATGTTTGAGCACCAGGAGTACCGAAAGGATTTCTCCATGTATGAGAATTTAGGTTGCTCAGGTTGGAAATCGGTAGAGTTGAGGTTCTTTCTCTAGGGATAAGCAAGGAGCTGGCCGGCGCAAGACTAGGCGAGATGAATTCTAATAAATAGGCTTTATTAATCTAAGGACACTGGATACATGTATGATTGTTGACACATTAAGGTCGGACAAGGTATTGACTGCAGGAACGCATTCAGAATCCAAGATGGAATCTCTGAGGATCTATCATGGCAAATTGTTTGTAAGTCTGAAATTTCTCAAGTTATGCTTTTATCTGTTGGCTGCGAAGAATTCCCGCTCCGGTGAGTTGTGCAGATATTCAATTCATTATTGTATTCCAAGGGTGAAAGAGGGATATTTAAAAGTCTATGAATGTAACTATTAAAGGCTGCCATCTTATGAGTATATATGGGTGAAGAGAAGAACTATGGATAGTGGTATCAGTATGAGATGGTTTGTGAAAGATACTCTTAAAACATGCTTACATCAAAATTACTTTGAATTTAATAACAAATTGTACATAGCTAAAGATGGTTTGATTATGGGTGATCCGTTGAGCCCTCTTTTGGCAGAGATTTTTATGGATGACTTAGAACAAACCATACATAAGAATGTATTAGCTAGAAATATTCTATTTTGGTATCGTTATGTAGATGATGTCATAGCAGGCTTCACAGGAAACCAAAAGACAATTGAATTCCTTTTTAAATTTTATTAATAACATTCACAGAAGTATTAATTTCACAATGGAATTAGAAACAAATAATAGTATAAATTTCTTGGATTTATCAATAAAACACATTGATAATAAGTTTGAATTTGGTATCTTTCACAAACCATCTCATACTGATACCACTATCCATAGTTCTTCTCTTCACCCATATACTCATAAGATGGCAGCCTTTAATAGTTACATTCATAGACTTTTAAATATCCCTCTTTCACCCTTGGAATATAATAATGAATTGAATATTATTAAACAATTGGCTGTTAATAATGGCTACGACCCTGAAATTATAGAATGTTTAATTAAAAAGGTTAATTACAAAAAAGCAATTAACAAAGTTTTTCCTTTACCCAAAGAAAACATAAAGAAATATGTCGTAATGTCATACATAGGCACACTTTCAAATAAAATATCTAAACACTTTAAAAAGTTGAACATTAATGTGGCATTTAAAACTAATAAAACTCTACAAAATATAATAAAAAACAATAAAACCAAAACAAAAAAAGAAAAATTATCAGGTGTATATAAATTGAAGTGTGGCACATGTGACAATGTCTATATAGGAAAAACTGGTAGACCTTTTATCTCTCGGATAAAGGAACACATGAGAGCATATAACAGAAATTTAGAAAATTCAAAATATGCTAACCACCTATTTCAATTAAATCATTGTTTCAATCCAAATTTTGAAATTTTACATATTTGTGATAAGGGTAAGAAGTTAGATCTTTTGGAGGCTGTAGAAATTAATAAATTTAAAAGTAGTAAAAAACTGTTAAATTCTCAACTTGATTTGAATGAATCCCCTTTGTTAAATTAAAAAAAATTATTAAATATTGTTGTATTGTTGCTTAGATCAGTTGGAACACAATTCATAATTTGTTAACATGTCTGAAGAAGGTACAGTGTACCGAAACAGCTGTCACTGAATTATATAATAAATATGAAAATCAAATAAAACGTTTTATTTTTATTTAATTAATGAGTATGGATTTTCATCAAGTAAACACCAACTCAATTGATTAATGTAAAATTAAACTACTACAAGTTTGTGTAGTTTTGGACTGGTTTCTTGATTTTGTTATGCTCTGTCAGAAGTAGAGCTGATATGTTTATCATTGTTAAACTTTCCCATTGCTTAATTTACATAAATGTTGCACTAAATTCTTTTATGTCAAGTATTATTAGTCTCAGCTTACATATTTCATTGTACTTTTATTAATATGATGCAATACAGTTTTTAAGCTATCAAGTTTTACATGAATCAGTATTAAAATTTTTACTTTCACTCACATTGCCATTTATCTCCCTTTTCAATTTGAGTTAAACAGATATTATGGAAAATTGCATGAGCAGGCTGAGATTAAATTTTTAGTTTTTTTATAATTTTTCCATCTTGCTTACATAGACTCAATACTGGAAATGCATGCTATTATGTATTACAGGAACTTTTGTTATCCCAACTTCTCTAAAAAAAACTTTTAACTGAAAAAATATAAAATTGTTATTCTTCTAGTATTATTTATGGTTGTGAAATTTGGACTCTTACTTTAAGGGAGGAGAAAAGATTATGATTATTTGAGAATAAAGTTGTTAGCAAAATTCTTTCATCAAAAGAGCTGCAGAATGATTATGAGAAACTAAATGTATTAAGCAATGTAAGAGGGACATGAGAATTACACAGTGGTGTGTATTGAACATTTTTTTAGGGTAAGCAATTTGGGAATAGGTGCCAGTTTTTTTTTTCTCTACTGAAAGATGCTATGTTCCGTTTCCAATATCATGAAAAGGAAATGAGTTCCTTTTCAATTTTGGCGCTTAGTCCCTTTTCAATTTAATTAATCAATTAATTATAAAATATTATCTCTAAATATCTAATTACCTTATATGTAATGAAGCTGAATCCTCCTATCCTTCTTGGCAAAATCGTCAATTACAAGATCATAAAATGTAGACTCTTGCTTCAACTGTTTCAGAAGTCCTCTTTCAATGGATAGTACTGCTAAGTTTGTAAGTCTCTCTTGACCTTGAGAATTACGCACGTAGTTTTTAATCCTTTTTAAAGTAGAAAAACTTCGCTCAACTGACGCACTTGTTGCAGGGATTGTCAAAGTTAGTTCACACAGTTTTACTACTTCACAATATGCTGTTTGTAGATCATTTGATCTAATGAACTTGAGTAGATCACTAACACTCTTGTGGCGCATGTCTTCTGAAATAAATGTAACGACAAGCTGTGATCTCAATGAAGAAAATTCGAAAACATTTCCATAGCTGTCTTTTAACGACTGAAATGCAATTTCCGGAAAACAATGTTTATACATGTCGAAATTTTTTACATTCAAAAGTTCCAAAAATAATAATGAGTCTAAATTACTGAATCTATAATTCAATTGACCCAGTATAGTGTCAAAAATCTGTACGTAAATTTATCTATACTTTGCTTTGGTGTCGAAGGTTTCATCATGTCTTGAACGTTTGGGCAATGGTTTGTTGGAATCTGAAGTTCGTTTCGTTTTTTCCCATATTTGTTCAAACTCTTCGCGTTTGTTTTGTAAGATTTCTTTCAATTCCTTCATTTTATTTATGCAGTAACCTATATCATGAATTTTTGTCTGCAATATATCAAATAAACTGTCTGTTAGAGGGAAAATATTAACAAACGTATTTAGTATAAAATTGAAATCAAAATCTTGCATTGTGATTAAAAATCCACGGGCAGCAATATAGGCTTCCTGATCCCAATTCTCATCTGGATCTGTAATTCTTCTAAAGACAGTAATTAGCTTATTCCGATGCTCATGTACTGTTCCAACCAAACGAGAACCATAATTCCACCGCGTCGAAGACACTCTTGGCAACCACTTCTTTATTTCTTCATCGAGAACCCATGTTCTTTTGGTTGATTTAGAAAAGAAAGCAGCTAGTCCATTCAAAGTAAGGGAAAAAAATTGCATTCTTTTATGATGGCCACGGATTGGGATAATACTAAATTCAGTCGATGGGCGAAGCAGTGAACGAAAATAGCATTTGGAAATGTGTTTTTCACCTTCGATTTCAGTCCATTCAACTGACTTGCCATGACAGCTGCTCCATCATATCTTTGTGTAATAAATTTCTTCTCACATCCGAAATAATGAATCAGTTGAACCACTATCTTGTATAATGCCTCGGCTGTTCTATCATTAGAAACGTTAATGAATCCTAAAAATCGTCCATGTACTTTGGCCGCTCTCAGTGACGTACCGAAACACTGGAGACAGCTGAGAAAAATTACTTACGTCTTCTGCCTCATCTAGAACAATGGAAATAAAATTTGATTCATTGATCTCCCTCTTTATTCTGTCCATTAATATGTTTGATTTGGATGCAATTAGGTCATTCTGGATTAAATTTGACATTCCTGTAAATGTCGTAGAATGTTCTAAATGGTACTTTAATTTCTCGTCATATTCACTAAGTGATTTTACGAGTTCAACGTAATTCCCTTTATTGAGAGAGTCCCGTGATTCGTCGTGCCCTCTGAATGCCATCTCTCCCTGACAAAAAACAAACTACATCAATGAAGCGTCTCATTATGTCTCTTTTTTCTCACAAGATTATTGTGTTGCACATCCCTAGTTTTTTTCTGATTGTCTATCATATGCTCAATTCTCGTCTTACCGAAAGTTTTCTCATTTATAATGGAGAGCAAATGATTTTGAGATAGGCTATGCTTTTTAATGGCTTTGTGTATGTTTCCCATGTCGCAATAACCCGCACTGTTCCAAACAGATCTTTCATTAATAAATAGAAGACATGACCAACAGTACAATTTTTGCGTACGAGGACACCCTGTTAACCACTCGTTGCTATTGTAAAGTTGCGAATTGAAACGCCTTACACAAGATTTCGCTTTAGTTGCGATATTTAACTCAGGAGTAAGCCTACCACTTTGTATTATACGTTTCTTATCTTCGAATGTGCGCGAGGCAAAGTTACATTTTAGAACATCGCATATTACACAGTCACATGCGCTTTGTCCACTGTCTTGCGCTGACTCACTCTGAGCTTCCATATTTTCAACACTGACTGCTGTATGCAGAGCTGAAGTGCTTACCTTACAGATATATCACATACATACACTCCAATATTAAAATATGTTCATACACTTAAAAACTGTAATAAAACTATCTTAACTATAAAAGTACTTCAGCATTGACACTAAAATTACGACTGAGAAATGTAGGACCACAAGTTTTATTTAAAAGGAATAACTGTGATTTAAAATAAGATTTTACTACACATCAAGGCCCGCACTTTCAAAATTGCAGGACCACAGATAACGAAGACTTACGACAGCAAACGATCATATCCGAGCAGCTCCTAGCTCTTCGTGTAGCGCAAGAGTGGTTTATAGCTGGGGAGCTGGATGGAACAAATTGACAACGCAAATACGGACCAGATGGCGAAAATTATTTTTAAATTGCATTGAACATTTATGTTAATCAAACTGATTATTCCAGTAATGATTCTCATTTTTTAATTTTTTAGTCCTGGGTAAGCAATGCTTACCTTGCGTCCATTGAATACACGCCACTGGAACTACATGTAGAAAAACCAGAGAGAAAGTGCCCAGTAGATAGGCATGACTGGAGGGAGCTAAATTATACATGAGATTATTGGAAAATATTAGCTCAGGATAGGGATGTATGGAGAGCTTATTTCCACTGGGCAATGAACCTATAGGTTTGGTCGTGCCATTATTTTAGTTTAGTTAGTTATCATGCTCAACCAAAATCATATGTTTACCTCACTCTTAATATGAATATCTTAATTATCTCTAATCCTTGGATTTTTAGGCCCTCAAAAACCAATATAGGGACCTAAAATGGTCTTTAAAGTTATATTAGAGACATGAAACAGTTATTTTGAAATAAAAGAAAATTAATGCCTGAACCAGGATTTGAATCTCAGACCTCTAGCTTTATATGCTAGGATACTAACCGGGTTCAGGCATTAATTTTTCTTTTCAAAATAATAATTGTCAATCATTGTGAATGTTATAAAAATTTAATCAATTACAGCATCAAAACCTAAAACAGTTTTTAAAATTATCAAAATAGTCACTAAAAGGCATTTTAGGCACCTAAAAATACAATTTTGAGCAACTAAAAATAAGATTTTATGCACTTAACATCCGACTGTACTCATAAACACTACAATAACTGTTACAAGTACTGGGCAGCCTTCATTTTGTGACAGTCACTATTGACATGTTGGTCAAAGTGACTTTTTCTCAAGCAACACCTGAATACCAGAAAAAAAAATTATTATTATTATTATTATTGTGTAATGTTTGTTATATTTACTGTTAAACTATTTCATCTTATTCTGCATTAAGATACTGACAGAATATAATCATTTGTCGTATGTCAAATTCGAAACATTTTGGATCCATTTTCTTTGAGCATTTCACAGTGTCACAACTTGAGTATTTCAATTAGCAATACTAGCAAAAAAGACTCCTTCCCTGGTGCTTGTATCGATAGTTCAGCTTGTATACAAAGTCTCATGAGGTTTTGTGGAATAACTTTTCGGTACAAATTGGCATTTATCGTTAAGACTTCATTCTTGACAACCAATTTCAGTTACACAAGTACAAGGAAACTGTATATTGAGGCAATTGGCAGTAGATATTTCTTGTCTTAGCACTCTAATATCTTAGTGAGAAGGACCCATTAACCAGACTTTCTATGTAACAAATTAAGCCGTTTTGTACCTGCTTAAGTGCTCATTTTATTTGTAATTTCTTCATTCCTATACCAGCACTAATACAAAGACCTTGAACCAAACACATCTTATTAATATAATTGATAAAAATGACTATTTTAACCCATGCCCCAAATGGGAGTCAGTGACCAATCATGTTTCAATGAATTTTGTTTTACAACCAATGAAAGTCATGTTTCACCTCACTATTTATCAAATTCTGTTTACCAAAATAAAGAAAGCTCCTCCATTTTAATATTCTGAACAGGTCAGAGTGACTGACTGACTGACTCTCCAATAAATATGTTGAATATAACAAATAATGAACAGATTCCTTCAAACTACACAATTGATAATTGTGTGTTCAATAATTGAGGAGCTGGCATTCAAAAGAGACTTTGTTCAAGAAAATAAAAAAAATGAGTTAAGTACGGTTTTCTCCATATGAGATTTCATCCTGTGGTCTCAGCACACTGTTTACTTTCAAAAAAAATTTTGTCACAGTGATATTGGTATCTGAAGGTGTAAGAGATCAACTTTGTCCACTGATGTATTCATTCAAAGAAGACTTTGTCACCTTCAGCCAATCAGAACACTACCATCATAGAAAGTTACTCCCATTATGCATTGTGTTAAAGGTCGTTTCACTAAGGAAGAAGCCTGACCTACAAAACTCGCGCAGGTAAACGTAGGGTCTTGGGGAAACGATCCCTATCAGCAGGCTTTGTCCGTATCTGCAAAATCACGGTTACTAGTCGTAATGAAAATATTAACCCTGAATAGGAAATGATTATAATAACTATGTATCACGTCAAATTCCTTAAGGGCACCTGGTACTAATTTCCTTGCATAATAGGACATACAAAAATAATTATTGTTTCAGCTTATTCTTAAGTTATGTGTATGAAAATTATGTCACAGATTAAACAAGTCTTCCTGAACATAATGGCACTTTGGTTAACTTTTTAGACATATTTCTTTATGAGTAATTTAAAATACAAAAAAATCCATTATGTTAAAAGTATTGTCTTGGTACAATTTTTTCACAAACTACTTATCCAATTGTTTCCAAAATTTATTATGTTAATGTCCATGGTTCATTTGACAATAATAAGGTTTGCTTGTGTTCAGATATGGATTGTAATTTATTTTAAAAAATTCAAAGACCATTTTTTTTGTTAAAAATGTTGCATAATTTCTTTTTTTTTATTTCAAACACTAGCAATAGCACAAAGATAAATTTTAACTTATTATTATAGAGCTCTTTAAACTGCATATCCATGCCAAAAATAATTCTCCTATCTTTCATAGTTTCAGAGAAAAGTGTACCAAAATATTAAAAAATACAAGTTACGGGAAAATGCAAAAAAAAAGTGCACGTTAGGAGAACACAGAGACGCCACTTTTAAAAATCAATTTTTATGGGTTTAAATGTCCAAAATCGACAAACTAATATTACACATTGATAAAATAGACCTTACTGGATTTTTTGAAGCAAAAAAAAAAAGATTTTTTAACCCAAATAAGTACTGGGTGTCCTTAAAACTGGAAGAAAATGTGAATAAAATTATTGCAAACCAATAATTTATTATAAGTAATGCCACGAGTGATTTCCAAATTATCGATAATTTCACGACTCACGAAGTGAGGAGTGAATTTATCTAGATAATTTGGAAATCAAGAGTGGCATTTGTTAGGACTATTTAACGAATAAAATTAAGCTGTTTGTTCACAAATCATTATTTAAATATAGTTATTTTAAAATATTTATATATTTAATGTAAACGGCGATGTTTGAAAACAAATGAGAAACAATTGGTATGCTTCATTTGCTTTCTTTTGTTCGTCACTGCAACCAGGTCATATTATTTATTGCAAAAGATACGCAATATTGTAAGAAAAAATTAAACACATCAAACTGTATATTAATTCATTTCTGATGTCCTATGATGTAAATATGATAATTATATTTTTCTGGGAAAAAATACATTTAAGAAAGTGCAAACAGTGGTTTCTTTTTTGGTGGTATAATCAATTGCTACAAATGTTTTATATTAACTCCCGCATGCGGTATGTGTTGACATTCATGCACTATATATACAATCTGGTAGCCATATTTCTTAGTGAGTCAGTCACTGCAAAATAATGCTATGACCTATTCAGAATGTTAAAAAGGAGGTGCTTTCTTTATTATGATAAACTTTAGTTGGTAAATTCTAGGCGAAACACGACTGTGATTAGTTGTAAATCAAAAATCATTGTAATGTGATTGGTCATTGACTCCCATTTGGGGCATGAGTTAAATAGTCAAATATTATTCATGTTAATATTAATATTATTATTTTAAATCAAACTCATCACTTATATTAATTATATTGGATACGAGAACTCCATTAGGCCTATAGTAAATTTCCAAACCTAATGTAATAAAAATAAAAAATAATAATAATTTTGAAATAGGTAGGACATGTGGCACAAATAGGGAATGAAAGAGGTGTAGGTTATGGAAGCTTCTTGTAGGAAAACCAGAGGGAAAACGGCCAGTTGGTAGATCAAGAATCTTACAAGGTTTTAGAAGTAAGGTGACGAAAACTAATATTTTTTAGACTGACAGTACACTATTTTGAAATTGAATGTGTATGCCTGTATGTTAGACTACCCGCAGTCAAGGGAATGAAACTGGTCTTCTGCGCATCTGAGGACATGCTTCTTCCTTAGTGAAACGGCCTATATCAGTTGCAGTAGAAGCAGAATCTAAAATGGTTATTATTCTTGCTTTTAGTGTTGAATCTAATTAATAATTCATGCAATATTGGTTAATTAGTTATCAATTAATATGGATTCTTGTGAACAGCAGTTAGTTGGAGAATGCAACACAGGTACTAGAAAGAGAATCTCAGGTTTAACAGCTAGAGGAGCAGAAAACGAAAGTAGTATGGAAAAGGTTTTGAAAATAACCTGTTCGTTCCTTGTACACATGAAAACAAACACTTTCAGTATAAATATTTCAGACCTTCAGATTATTCATTTGTAAGGAATAAGTTAGTATAAATTCCTGATAAAATATCTCAAGATAATTTTATTGCTTCCAAACTTATCATTGGATTGATTAATAGAAGACGACCTCGACAGGCAGTAAATAAACAGCCACATGCATACGGTCTGAAATTTGTTTTACCAACAAAACTAGGAAAGCCAGTGAATGTCTGCAAGAATTATTTTTATGTCTGTGCTTTTGGTAAAACCAACAAGAATAAGAAATATAGCACATAAGGTTAAATGTGGTGAACATGTTACAGAGAAGTGGGATGGTGACAAGGTCTAGCAAGTCAATAGAGAAGAAGGAAAGTGTGCGTCAATTTTTGAAGAACTTGGAAGGCCATGAAAGCCATTACATTAGACAAAAGTCAAAGAGGATATACTTAGATTACTCACTTAATATAAGTACAGAATCTATAACAGAGATGCAGTTGTTGAGCTCAAAGTCAGCTTTGAAATCTTTTGCCGTATTTTTATATCAGAATTCAACCTTGGTTTTAGAACACCAACATCTGATATTTGTAGCTATTGTGCAAATTATCATTCCATATCAAAATCAGTGAAAATCCAGAAAAATCAAATTACATGATGCAAAAAAGAGTGCACACAAATTGCATGCTAATGCATTTTATGAAGATCTTCGAGAAAATCAGCCACCAGATACAGTCACGTTATGTTTTGATTTACAACAAGTTCAGCCTCTTCCCAAGACCCCTTTTCAAGAGACATACTATTTGAGACAAATAAGTCTATATTTTTTCTGCATTGTTGTCCCTAAGGAACTGTCACCAGTATTTTATGTATGGACAGAGGATCAGGCTGGTCAAGGCACAGCAGATGTATCCAGTGCTCTATTACATCACTTCTTTAGATTTGGAAAATAAGAAAAAAATTATTATTTTATGATAGGTGTGCTGCTCAGAACAAAAACAAACATGTTCTGCATACTCTTCATTTTCTGATGAGAACAACAGGCATTGAAGATATTGTAATTACTTACCCAGTGAGAGGTCATAGCTATTTGCTGGCAGACCGATTGTTTGGTAATATTGAAAAAAAAGATGAGGAAGATGCCTACAATTATTTCCAAAGAAGAATTTGCTAATGTGTTTAGAACAGTGGGTAACGTTAGGTTGTTAGGCCCGACTGGAAAGTGTATGGTGTTAAGCAGCTTGCGAAGTGTTTCAAGAGGTTAGAGAAAATCAGTGCAATGAAACGAATACACATTAAAATATGTACAGAGCATTATGAACGTCAAGTTCAAGTAAAGGCCTGTGAATATTACAGATTTGAGAGTGAGACAGACGTGTTTCAATCAGTACAGAAGAGAGGTTGGAGTTCAAGGAAAATTGAAGATGTGAGATAACTTCTCGTCAAACTGTTTGGTGATAATTGGTATGAGCAGACCAATTTAGAATGGTACAAAAGACTGTTATTGGACACGCCTGCAGCAAGAAGTGCTCCACCTGAGGAAGTGTTGTGTGACTGTTTGGAATATGATGAGGGCTTCCATGTATAAGATTTATATTTTTATTTTCATAAAACTGCAAGCTATGTTTACTAAGCAAATTACATTGAAGTTGGATGTTTTCCTTATTACAATAACTTAATTATTTAAAATAATGTTTCAAACTTTATTAATATACTGTATAGTCAAACAAACAAAACATATTATGCCCTTCTAGTTCAGTCAAAAACAACTATGTTCAGAATTGTTTGTGTTAGTAATGATTTTTTGCTGTACTTTGATTTGATTAGTGTCTTGTTACATTCTTATAACTTGTATGTATGTAAATGCCAAAATTGTTCAATAACATGTTACTTTGGGAAAATCATTTTTTTTTTGTCATTCTCGAAAGTTGTATTTGAGTGACAAAGTCCCTTTTAAATGTCATCTCCTCAATTGTTTTAAATAATAATTTTACTGAGTTATTTCCTAAAAAAAATTAATAACCTAAATGTTGGTTATAATATATGGTTTGATGTGTTTAATTTTTTATCCGCTAGGGTGCATTCTTACAGTATTGTGATCTTAGTGGGTTATTGCTGTTTGCAATCCTATTTGGCAATAAATAATATGATCAAGTTGCAGTGAATAAACATAACCACACATCTCTGATTTGTTTTTAAACATTGCTGTTTGCATTAAATATATAAATATATTAAAATATAACTATATTTAAATATTGATTTTTGAGTAAACAGCTTAATTTTACCCATTAAACTGCACATATGCCACTCTTGATTTCCAAATCCTCTAGATAAATTGGAAATCACTTGTGGCATTACTTTATAATAAATAATACATTACTAAAAACTTTTTATTCCATTGTTTAATATAAATAGATGAAAAACATAAATGGGAATTTTTAGATTCGAATACATTTGGGCCACAATGGACAAATTAGGCATTTTATGCACTATAAACTTCTCACCAAAACATTCCACTTTTGTACAATTGTGAAAATATTTAATTATACTAACAGCAGCAAAAAAATTGTGTGTAAGTAAACAAAACTTTTGTGACTTTTGACCGCATCATATATTCCCTTTCCGTCTATGGTATTTAGAATGTAGAAAATAGTCCTTGATTAAATACTGAAATATTACTGCAATGACTTGTTCAGGAAAATGTAAATATATAACATTAATAGCAAATGTTGTCCACGGTTTATATTAATAGCCTAATGTAATTATTGTGATTCCGCTTGCCCAAAACAGAAAGAGGTTCTCCAGTTCCGAGGTAGCAGAGCAAGTTAGGGAATCTCTTGTGAAATCTAAGTGGAGAGAAGACTGTGATACTAAATGTGTTTTCTGAATTCAGTGAAGAGTGCTCTGACCTTGAAATTAATGATATTGTTAAATTAACATCCTAGTTGGATGGTATATCAGTTTTATTTCTCTTTATAATGTTTTAAGTCCACCGCTGTGGTCTCGAGGTAGCGTGCTGCCTTGTCATGCGGCGGGCCCAGGTTCGATCCCTGGTCGAGGCAGTTTTTCTGGGTGAGGTTTTTATCGGGGTTTTTCCTCACCTGTAAGACAAATGTCAGGAAAACTTTAAGGCCCAAACGGTCCCCGAAATCATATGGCCATCGTTATCATCATCCTTCACTGGTGTGGAAAACAACGGGAAGCTACCACAGCTACAATTCCCTAGTAAAGCTGTAAGCATAGTATGAAAAAATGCTATGATTGCAGTGAAGGAACTGCCTTTGGGCAGAATTACTATGGATGGATGGATGGATAATGTTTTATTTATTTTCATAACAAAAGCAGAGATGGATACTCTTAACTGCATCGTTCGTAAAATTTTCTTCCATCTATAAATGTTTATATATAGCATTATGATAATGCTTATAACATATTTAAAATAAATAACTATATTTAAAATAATTAATTATAATCATGCATAAGAGGACTAAATGGATACACGTAAAAATGAGACAAAAGTCATAAAAATAACAAACATTTTAAAAATATAAAAAGTTATTGATAATTTGACTTTAATGGAACAGCTATTGTACAGCTAGACAGGGGCTGTGAGTAATGTATATTTACACCATAGAGTGATACATTATTCTTTTGTTAGTGCTAATATAGTTTTGGTTTTACTTTATTGAAAAAATATGTATTTAGCCTAAAATCCGAGGTCTACTTATCACACTGAATTGACACCAGCTAATGACATTCAAAGGATGTACATTATCTGTTGTAATTTTGCACATTTCCATTAATAAATACTTTACCATATTATTTTACATATACTTTTGTTGAAACATTTCATTTGTGATGATGATACCTATTCAGATTATGGCAGTCGAGGAAAGTAACAGCAAAAAGTTTGAAAAACCCTGATATTAGCCTGGATAAAAGAAAGGCAGTATATTGTTTATTTTACTTAATCTTAGGTCATGTCACATCTACTTTCTAATGATGGTAGGGATTGGTGAATATAATGAAATGAAATTCCAACCCAGGATTTCTCATATACCACTGTTTAAGCCAGCTCGCATGGTATATTTTAGTTTAGTTAAAACAGCAAGAGGTACTTAAAGAAACTATGTTTTAAAAATAAACACCATTGGTAATTAAGATTAATATAATATTTTATTATTTTTCATTATTATATGTGACATTTGTTTAGTAGAATGGTCACGTAAGTGTGCAAAAATGGGACTTGAATTAAGAGAAAGAATATATCTACATCACTTACTTTTTGCAGACGATCAGATAATTATAACCCAGGATGAAGAAGTTGCAAATTATATGTGTAATCAGTTGTCAACAAAACAAAACAGAGTACAGTAAAACTTGTTTAATCCGGAACGTGAATAATGTGGAAATATGTCCAATGTGAACAAATTTATTGGTGCTGGCAAAATAATAGTAATTTTACGTGTATTTATTTTGTATAAAACAGAATCTTACCAACGCGAAAATGGAAGAACATTTCTACACAATTCATGAAAGAAAATGTTTATAAGGCGGAAAGATAGAGAGAGAAATAAATTAGTTTCCACTTCATTGAATTCCTGGTAGGCGAATTAACAATAAGTGATGATTCCTGCTGCCAGGTGAAGTAGAGTTTCTACCTGTATGTGGAATTTTCTTTCGGCCTTACTGCGCACCTGTTTTGTGAAATACAGGTTCGTTTAACAAATATTTGGTGTGTGACATCTGTCTTACAAATAACCAGTGCACTGTAAAATCTTAAATTAGTTTAAGATCTGAGACCAATTGTGTACGTATCTTTCACAGGTAGCGTTCTGAATTTACGGAATAAAGATGGCTAAATCGTATGTATCATTGTCATTAAACGAAAAAGTGAATGTGATTGAATATAAAGAAAAACTAACTCTCGGTACGCAAAATAGTGACTAAATTTAAATGTGGAAAAACCTAAGTTTATGAGATTTTAAAACACAAAGAAAAAATAATGAATGAATGGATGCAAGGAAATGGTCAAATGATGAGGGGGGGGGGGAATGAAGAAATCAACGAGGTGTGGGAGTGTTTTACAAGTCCATGATAAAAAAGTCCCCACATTTCCGGACTGATGCTCCAAGTTAAGCTCTAGCTATTGCTATCTATATCCCTAAGGAATAACGATTTCAAGGCATCTTCAGGTTGGTTGTGGACAGTTTTATAAGATGACACAATGTAGTGTGGAATGAAATTTGCGGGGAATCAAAGGATGTGGACAAAAGTATAGTTAGTGGGTGGAAACCGAAACTGCATACTTTAATTTCAGATACATTTTTAAATGCTGATGAAACGGGAATGTTTTTTTTTTGTGCATTACTGTCGAAGTCGCTCGTACATACTATACTCCACTTTCCAACAGCAGCAGATCAACAATATTAATCCAAGGTACATAAAAATACATATATACGGTGCTCTATAATCTAAGATTGGTTATTTTTTTTATAATGCGGAATGTTATGTAATGTTGAAAAAAAGAAATTGGTCCCATGTGATTTTGCTTTGAACAAGTTTTACTTTATTTAACAAACGACCCAGATGAATTATACATTGATGGGATAAGGTAAACAAGAGCAATAGCTTTTGTTATTTGGAATCAATTATAGAGAAAGGTGGAACATCAAATAAAGAAATAGTAAAAAGGATTGTTAATGGAAGAAAAACCATAGGAATGTTAAACTCTATACTATGGAGTAAAAAAACATCATTAACAAAACCGAACAACTAATTTAAAAGTCTATACTAGAAAGTATAATGTTATATGGATCGGAAGTTTGGTCAATGACACAACAACATGTCAACAGAATAACTGTAGTTGAAATGGATTTTTGCCAGAAAATCTCGACTGGAAAAAATTAGAAATACAGAAATTAGAAAATGGATGGGATTGAACACAGAAGGCTAAAATGGTATGGTCACGTAAGAAGAATGTAGGATGGAAGACTACCAAAAGCTGTCTATACATGGAAAATTGAAAGAAGGAGCAGAAAAGGAAGACCAAGAACAACCAGGAAGAATAACATTCAAAATTCAATGAGGAAATTTGGTGTAACAGATGACACAGAGGACAGAGAACGATGGAGAACTTTAATTAAGGGAAATTTGTGAATGTTTGTTGCAAACTGACAGTCTATAAGTCTGTAGTCATTTATATATATATATATATATATATATATATATATATATATATATATATATATATATTATGAAAATTCATGTTAATTGATAAGATTGGTTGGAGAAAACCCTCAATGATGAGGAAAATTCTCAAATGAATGAATGAATGAATGAATATGTGAATAATCAATTTTTTGCTCTCCATAATTTATTTAATTTTTACTAACTTGCATATGAAAAAGTAATGATTATGTGAAATATCACTATTGAGTGGAATTAACAGATTTATGACTTGTGACAGCTGGAGTCCAACAAAAGTGTACAATGTGACAGTTTTGTTGGTTGGCGACCACTGATTCACCGGAATTTGTAATTCAGACTGCTTAACATCCTGTCATTAATAGTAACCATTAACAGACATTCACTAATTAACTGAATGATAGCTTATGTAAACCAAACACAAAATCTGAATTAACGTGTTTTTTTAGAACTTGCAAGAAGTGCAAAGATCCTTTAATTCCATGGTAGTTGGAATTTTCAATGTCTTCTGACCAAAACTAGGATAAGAGTGGATCAAATTATTGAATTGGTTAAAATTGATAATTTCCAGAAAATTAATTGGGGATTGTAGCATAACATGCCTTGATACCATAATCAAAAAATGCAGGCACATTATATATAGAATTTTTTGATCAAAAGAAAGAAGGAAAAATAGCAAGAAAAAAAAATGTGATATAAACATTCTGGTTTATGGAAAGATTATGGTTAGAACAGGATTGCTGCTAACTTATATATGGATGCTCAGTCCATTGCATGAATTTGTTGGTAAATGAAATTTCAAATAAAACAATCCTTGTAAATGTTATTGAAGTTAATAAGTTTTTTCGCAACCACCACCAGCCTCATGGATGGCTGAAAGAAAAAGAGAGTTTAATGCCACAGATCCCAAATACTACATGCTGGAATTCCCAGCTTGACTGTTTAAACACGTTTGTTAAAAATTATCCTAAAATATTTAGAAATATATCAAGAGAAATATTCTGAAATTCCAGAAAATATTACCCAAATTTTAGAAAATGTACTTATTTACAAAAATGTCTTGCGTATGCAGAAACAGCTGATATTTATTAGAAAAATATTTGATCGTATACAAGCTGAAAAAATTAATGTTTCTAAATCTGTGGAACTTTGAATAGACTTAATGGAATGTTCTGATCTTGAAACACATAATAGACAATATTCAACATAGGATGAGTGAAGCTGTTTTGCCAATACACTATCTTGCAAATATGATGAATCCTAAATATGTACGAAAATGCTTATCTTCTGATCAAGGAAATTAGGCTGAGTCTTGATTGACAAGCAAACACCCTGAATGGCTTGTAGCATTTTTAGCCTTTAAAATTAAAGATAAACAAATATATCCACCATCGATGTTTGTGGATTATGTAATAAAGAGCTTTAGTTCTGCCCAGTGGTGGAGTATTTTGGAGAAACATCCTACAAATGCGAACATTGAAGCTTTCTGTAACTTTTTAAATGGACTGACTGGTTGCCCAGCTCATTCAGCATCAATAGAACGAGTGTTTTCAACCTTTGAATTAATATGGTCGAAAATGCATAACAGGTTAGGTTGTGAAAAAGTTAAAAATTAGTAAAAGTGCACAGATATCTTAATAATGTTGAATTAAAAGAATGTGATGTTGAAGAGAGTGATTCTGATTTAGAAATTTTAAGTATTTATTACTACTTTTAACAACAGTTGTATATTGTGAATTAAATCCGTATACTTGTTAAAAGAATAATTTATCTTTATTATTTGGTTGGACTGTTTATTTCTCTTTTTAGTATCTGACTAACTCACTGGTACTATCGAACCCATAGGTTCATGGCCATGCGGACATAAGCTCTCCATACATCCCTATCCCGAGCTAATATTCAATAATTCCTTGTATAATCTACTTCCCTCAAATCATAGTTATGTTTCTCCCACCTCATTCTTGGTCTACCAACTGGGCGTTTTCCCTCTGGTTTTCCTACAAGAAGCTTCCAAGCATGTCTTTCACTCCCCATTCGTAACCCGTGTCCTACCCATCACAGTCTGTTCTCATTACATCTGGCTTCCGATAAAGACCATGTAGTTCACTGTTTTGTAGTCCTCTGCATTCACCTGTCTGTTCATCTCTCTTTGGTCCAAAATTCCTCCTAAGAACCTTATTCTCAAATATTCGTAATCTCCTTTCCTCTCTTAAAGTAAGAAAGAGTCCATATTTTGCATCCATATAATATAACTGGTAGAGTAATAGTTTTATATATTTTCAGTTTAACATTTTTTGAAAGGAGTTGGGACTTCAAGATTCTCTGTAATTCATAATAGCATGCATTTCCAAAATTGAGCCTATGTTTAATTTCTTTGTGCATCTCATTCCTATTTGTGATTATTGTTCCTAGGTACTTGAATTTAGCCACTTCCTCAAAATTTCCCTCATTTGTCATTAGCTGTCCATTTCCATTATGTATTGTATTTTTATGTGTGACCATATATTTAGTTTTATTGATATTTACTTCCAGTCCCAATTTCTTAGTGTTACTCAATAGTGTGTGTGTGTTGGCCTTTAGTATCTCTTCGCTATCATCCAATAGTACTACATCATCAGCATAAACTAACAGCTTATTATTACCATTGAGTTGTAGGCCTTCTTCATCCCTTAAAGATTTGATGGCATGCTCTAGTACAAAATTAAATAGTAGAGGAGATAGTGCATGTCCTTGCTTTAACCCATTGTAGATTTCAAATGTATCCGAAAACTGTTTGCTTACATGCATTCTACTCTTTGTGCCATTTAAACACATTCGTATAAGTCTAACTAATTTTTTAAAAATTCCAAACTCCAGCAGGATACTATATAACTTCTCCCATTTAATTGAATCGTATGCCTTTTTGAAGTCTACGTATAGTTGATATACAGTACTATTATATTTCCATTTCTTTTCAAAATCTGTCTTAAACTAAAAATCTGATCTGTAGTAGACCTGTTTCTTCTAAACCCACATTGATGATCTCCTAGAATGTCATCAATATAGGGAGTAAGTCTGTTTGATAATAATATATTTGTAAGAATTTTGTACAAAGTTGAAAGTAATGAGATGCCCCTGTAGTTGTTGCAATCAGTTGTATCTCCTTTCTTATAAATTGGTACGATAATTGATTCTTTCCATTCATCTGGAAGAGCTTCTTTTTTCCCAAGTCATATTAAGCAACCGGCATATCATGCCCATCAGTTTTTCTCTCCTTGATTTAATCAGTTCTGCTGGAATCTCATCTGAACCTGATGCTTTATACGTCTTCAATATTCTTATCGTCATTTAGAACTCTATTGCACTTGGTTCTGCGACTAGCATTTCTGCTGTCTGTAAATTATCCTCTTCAATATCCTCATCTGTATGTACATTTAATAGCTGATTAAAGTAACTTTTCTAATACACTGCTGGAATCTGCAATCATATCCCCATTTTCATTCCGAATTATGTTTCTGCTAGCCTGAAACCCTTTCTTCTGTATTCCCTGATATAATTATCTAATGTTCCTGTTTTTTGCATTGATTTCAAGATATTAATCCTCTCTCTCAAATATTCCCTCTTTTTACTCTTTAGTAACCTGGTGGTTTCCCATCTAATACTACCCAATTGCTCTAAATTTACCTCATTGGGATCTTGACTAATAATTATTTTTTACAAACTGTTAAAAATAAAGTAGGTTCAGAAGTGGGTTTTTTGGGTAGTTGGGTGGGTTTTTTTTAAGTGGGCTTTTTAAAAAAATAAGAACCACTTGGGTTTTTGGGTGGGTAGTTAACCATGATTACAGATAACAGACAACTTATTACATGGCAAGAAAGATACAATATAACAGTGTTCCAGTAAATTTTAATAATATTTTAGACATACTATGTAATAATTTATTCTTATTAAGACCAATAATTGCAAATTTTATCTAAACTAGTTGAATGGTAGACAAGTCCTTAACTATGCCAGATAAAATAAAGTTGCTGTTATTATTATTATTATTATTATTATTATTATTATTAGTAGTAGTAGTAGTAGTAGTTTTTAGATGCAAAACATGGTCTGTTACTTTAAGGTAGAAGAAAAACTTAAGAATGAAGAACTTTGGAACATTTTTTGGGTAAAAAAACAGTGAATGGAGAAGACTATATAACAGTGAGCTACATAATCTTTATGGTAGAAGATAACAGTTCAATAGACTGGGATGGGCATATGTCACTAGTAGGGAATGAAAGATAGGCATGAAAACTTCTTGTAGGAAAACCAGAGGGAAAGCACCCAATAGATAGACAACAATGAAATTGGAGAATAATATTAATCATGATTTGAGGGAGGTGAATTATACAGGGAATGTTTGGAAAACTCCAGATTATATAGATATGGATGTATGGAGAGCATATGTCTACATGGCTATGAATCTCTGGGTTCAGTAGTTATTATTATTATTATTATTATTATTATCATCATCATCATCATTTATTAGTGAGAAGTACTTTTCTTCCATGTTTCGAAACCAATGTATAATTTTTATGCCTAATGATGGAATCCAATCATGTAAATATAGTTAAACTTGTTAAAATACATTATATTCAGTTGGTAAAAGAAAAAAAGTGAATGAGAACCTTTCAGTGTAAAAGTTTAATTCTGTTTACTGAACATAGGTAGAGTATTGCAGTTTACATATTCATGTAATTTTGTTTGTTGAGTTGACCTATTACTACATATCAGTACTACTATTGTGTTTATTCTTTATCAGTTCGCAATCCTTGGAGGTGAAATTAACTTTCACAAAGATAATAGAGCGTATGTGGCATGTCATGAAATTATATGTGTAACTTATATTTAAACCCAATGACATGCTTACAGTCTTCATGCCATGCAGTGCTTGCTTCAGAAATTAAAACTGTAGTGCTCCATAAATATTCAATGAGGTTATTGTGATTTCATTGTCATTAGATGCTTCAACATCTTAGGTTGTATCATACTTATGATATTTGAATGTATCCTGTGGGTTTTATTGAATATAATTTGGTGTTTTATGTTTTTTTTAATTTGTCATAAAAATAGCATTATAATATTGAAATGTATACTACTACCACTCATTTTTCTTCTTCTTCCAAAAGAACTACAACTTTAATCCCCAAATGTTTGGTCTTCTTAACAATAACCTTCTATACTTGGTTCCAGATGTCTACGGAGCAGATGTAAACAGTGGTTGTAACGGCGAAAAAGCGCGCTTCACAAGCGGATAAACCTTATGAGTGCATCGACACGCAATTACAGTTTCATAACATATTTGTTTAACAACAATGAAATGCAATACTGACAATAATAATGAAATTAATAATGATAATAATAATAATAATAATAAATAATGGTAATACTACTAATAAATACCAATAATAATAACAATAATATATTAATAAATAATACTAATATTAATAATAAATACCAATAATAATAATCTAATCGCCGTGTGAGGGTTCTCCTTCAATAACGTTTTATAAACATTTATAATTGTCTGCATTTCTCCCGAACGAAATCCTTTCCTGTGTTTATGTTTCTTCACAGGAGATATTCTGGAAGGACCTGACATAGAATTATCGGACATCTTTTCAGAAAGGGATACTGCACTTATTAAAAAATATATCACATTCACTACTGTAGGCTCAAGACTTATTTAATTTTACTGAACATAACGCTTCAATACTTAGCACATAAGTGATACTGAGAGGAAAAAACAAGAACTTGTGTTGTAATAACTAACTAACTCACTGGCACAATCGAAACCATAGATTCATGACCGTGTGGATATAAGCTCTCCATACATCCCTATCCTGAGCTAATGTTTTCTAATCATTCCCTCAAATCATAGTTAATGTTACTCTCCCGCCTCATTCTTGGTCTACCAACTGGGTGTTTTCTCTCTGGATTTCCTATAAGAAGTTTCCATGCACCTCTTTCATTCGCCATTCATGCCACATGTCCTGTCCATCACAGTCTATGATACTGAACTGTTCTTATTATATCTGGCTTCCTATAAAGACCATGTAGTTCACTGTTATGTAGTTTTCTCCATTCAACTGTCTGTTCATCTCCCTTTTGTCCAAAAAATTTCCTAAGAACTTTATTCACAAATACTCGTACTCTCCTTTCTTCCCTTAAAGTAAGAGTCCATGTTTCACATCCATATAATATAACTGGTAGAATAGTTTTACATATTTTCATTTGTACGTTTTTTTAAAGGAGTTGGGACGACAAGAGTCTCTGACTTATATCGTTATATTGTGAATAACGCTGATGTGGGATTTCCCACCAGACATTTGCAACACAACCAATGACGCGTCAGCATTTTAAATCAAGGGGAGGGCTGGCTTTACTATTGCTCCAAAGACATCTGGAATATGGTATAGTTTTCTATTTCTAATGCCACTCAACCATTTATTGATTTTCATATTTTTTTTTATTCATGACATTCTGTAAACTCCAACTCCATGGCGCAACAGGCCTAGAAGGCCCTTGGCCTACCAGCCAGCTGCTCACATCTACATGTGTTAATCACAGTGGTAAACGATGATACTGCCAGTGTAGGGATTATCATGTGGTCAGCATGTCAGGTCCCCCAGCCATTATAGCTGGTTTTCTTAATCTGGAGCTGCTACTTATTGTAGTTACGCAAATGCCACACGGTGCTAGTTGGGCACCTGTCCCATACTGATCAAAATTCCATGAGAAAATTTCTTCCCTCACAAGACTCGTACCTGCGCAAGTCCCGTAGCTCTGCTCCAAGGCATCTTGCCTTAACCACTTGATTATAGCATGCTCAAACCAGCTTAATATCTATGATTTATTTAGTTCTATTTGTTATTAATGTATTTAGTTCAGATTCATTTGAGTCTTATATTGAGCCAAATATCCTCCTTAATATTTGTGATGAAATAGATTATGTTAATGAAATACAACCAAGCATTTGTTTTAGTAAAACAAAAACAATACATGATAAACATTGTTTAAAAAGGTAGAAGCCTTAACCTTCTGTTTGTAGTGCAATCACTTTACGTTTTTACTTTATTAGTCATCATCATTTTCCTTCCGTGGAGTCACTTATTGGCCTTAGTGGCCTGTTCTGGTCCGACTTAACCTTAGTCCAGAAGTCGCTTCATTGGATGTCCTTGTCGTCTTTTCTCAATTAGTTTGTAACAGGAATTATAGCAGTCTGTTGTTTGTCATTCTATCGACATGTTCTAACCACTCAGTTTTGAGTTTTCTCTTTTTTTATAACACTGGAGTAATGTTTAGTTTGTTACTTCTGTATAGATGTATTTATTAGTATTTATTTATTTAGTCTGTTGGAGTAAAGGCCTTCATCAGGACAAGCACATCTTACTTTATATATTTATCACAATAACTATTATGGTAGATACTAAATGAATATTTTATCAAACTGGCAATAATTGATAATATTAATAAACAAAGAAAAATAAATCATACAATAGGTAGCCCCTATCTAGTTAATTTTTTAATTACCTCATTGGCACTGTCAAACCTGGATTTTCAACATAAGCTCTCCTTATATCCCTATTCTGAGCTAATATGTTCCATTCATTCTGTGTATAAGTCACTTCCTCAGTTCATGGTTATTGTTATTATCCCAACTCATTCTTGGTCTGCCTATTGGCACTTTCCCTCTGGTTTTCTTAAAAGAAGTTTGCATGCCCTTCTCATTTTCCATAGTGCCGCATGTCCTCCCCATCACTGTTTATGAGACTCAAACTGTTCTTATTATAGCTTGTTTCCTCTAAAGATCATACCAACTGAAATTTTATTTTTCTTCATATAATATTATATTACAAGAGGTAGGCAAAGTAATGAAAACACTGCATTTTCTGATATCATGAGCTGAGTTAATCTGTCAGAAATGCATTTTTTCCTTTCATGTGTTTCCTCTGAAACCAGCACTTTACTTAACTGCACAAGCATTCCTTCCGTACTTGTAGTTGTGAACCAGTCTTATGACCTGAGCGACTTTCAAAAAGGACAAATTGTTGCTCCCAGGTTAATTGGAGTTTCAGTGATTAAAACTGTCAATTGTTAGGGCTTCCAAGGAGCACACAGTTTCTAAGGTTATATCTATATACTTGTCTAAAGGTAAAGCAAAAACTAAATGAAAGAGACAGGATAGTTCTGAAGAGGATTTGTCACAAAATCATTGAACAAGTGCAGATAAAACGACTGGAAATTAAATACACATTTAAGGGAACTAGAAGTATGAGGAGTGAACTTCACAAATTACAAAATTACAGCAGAGCAGCCTTTAGCAAACTATTGATTACAGACAAAAAAGAGAACACAACTGCTGATGATGGAAAATATGTAATGGTCTGATGAGTCAGCATTTACATTTTTATCTACTACTACTAGGATATATGTCTAGAGAACACCGAAAGAAGCTTATAATTCAGACTGTTACAGTTAAACACGATGGACAATCAATAATGGTTTGGGCAGCATATCCTGGTATTCTGTAGGTACTAACTATTATAACAGTGAATGGTAAAGAGAATTCTATGATCTATGAGGGCATTCTAGGGGACCATGTTCGCTCAACGGTAAATACAATGTTCCCTCAGGTAATGTTATTTTTCAAGACAACAAGTTCCTGTTGATTATGTTTGAGGAGCATGAAGAAATGAGACATATATCAACACCAACTCCAACACAATGTTGAAATTAATCAACAAACAATAGTTAATAATCTTTAAAGAGAAAGATTTCAACCCAGATATCCAGCTTTTTATGCACTTGGAGCACTAACCAATTCTGCTAATCAGTTAATCCAGGAGCAGACAAATTTTTCTCTTATTCGAAATTCTGAATACCCCCAATTTCAATTCACATTACAGCAGGGTTACTTCCGTTAAGGAAAATTATGATGTGAATTGAAGTTTAGTACCCGGGATTTCAAGTAGAGGAAAAATTTGTGTGTGCTCCTGGATTGCCTGATTACCACAACACGTAAAGCTGGAGATCTTGAGTTCAAATTCCAGATTAGGTAGACATTTTTCTGTTTAGTTGTAAAAGTCAGCTCAATCTCGAGATCTGAATATTATTGAGATAATGTGGTGTGAACTTGAGTAAGGACACCTTCTTCACTTAAAGATCTAGAAGAAACTCTCCATGAAGAATGGTACAAGATGCCCAAACAATACATTCATAATTTGTAAAAACCAATTCCAAGGAGAACTGCAACTGCATTAAAGACCGATGGTGCCTACATCATATTAATGAAGATTTGGAAGATATTTCCATTAATTTGTGTAATAATAACTGTAGCTCTCCATGATTGTGAAAAAGTGCTTCTATTACTCTGCCATTCAAAACTATATGTACCTCTACAACAAGCTATTTATCCTCTCCCATCCTCCAATAACAATTCGAGTCAAGGATCTCACCAGAATTCTACCACAAGACATTAGGGGCTGCCAGACATTAGCTTATTTTAAAATGAATTTAATTTTCTTTCTTTTGTAATTGATATCTCAGCAGATTGAGTATTTGAGTTTGTGTTCTTTAACATTCTTACCTCATATGTTTATTCTGTTGGACGATCATTTCAAAGCTATTGCTCCATCTTCAGCTTATCCTGAACTAATGTTTTCCAATCATCTCCTGTATAATCCACTTCCCTCAAATCATGCTTAATATTATTAATTTCATCATTGATAAAGCATATGTTTCTTATACCGATGATTAATTTATTGTTTTATTAGGTTTCCTGACATACATAGAACATGGTAGTAAAAGATTCCGGGCTATGTGGCCGTGGTCTATAACTGGTGTTTCTTCCAGACGTTTCTCCCTCAACTGCGGAGGGCATCTTCAGTGGCGAGCGCTTCAAGCTGTTGTTTCCCTGTCGTAGACTCTACTGCGAATGAACAGCAGAAATCTGGACGCTCTTATTTATACTAGTGCTGACGTCACGTGAGTCGCAGCTGTTTGGATCGACGTCTCATACTGGCTTCTGATTGGTTCGGAACTCTCTCCTTGTTATTGATAGGTTTTGACTTTCTATTGTCTAATGTGTGATACCAGGCTTTGGCTAGTTTTATTCCTTCATCTTTTCTATTGAAATTGTCCTTGTGTTTATAAATTTCTATGGCCTCTCTGAATAATCTTGGGAAATAATATGGTGTTGTGGCTAAAACTTGTGTTTCATCGTAGAGAATCTGATGTCCGTTTTCAGTAATAACGTGTTCTGCTACGGCCGATTTTTCTATTTGTCCTAGTCTGCAGTTTCTTCTATGTTCAGTCAAACGGGTGGCTATGCTTCTTTTTGTGGTTCCTATGTAAGATCTTCCACAAAAACACGGAAGCCGGTTGTATACCGGCTTCCGTGTTTTTGTGGAAGATCTTACATAGGAACCACAAAAAGAAGCATAGCCACCCGTTTGACTGAACATAGAAGAAACTGCAGACTAGGACAAATAGAAAAATCGGCCGTAGCAGAACACGTTATTACTGAAAACGGACATCAGATTCTCTACGATGAAACACAAGTTTTAGCCACAACACCATATTATTTCCCAAGATTATTCAGAGAGGCCATAGAAATTTATAAACACAAGGACAATTTCAATAGAAAAGATGAAGGAATAAAACTAGCCAAAGCCTGGTATCACACATTAGACAATAGAAAGTCAAAACCTATCAATAACAAGGAGAGAGTTCCGAACCAATCAGAAGCCAGTATGATGACGTCGATCCAAACAGCTGCGACTCACGTGACGTCAGCACTAGTATAAATAAGAGCGTCCAGATTTCTGCTGTTCATTCGCAGTCGAGTCTATGACAGGGAAACAACAGCTTGAAGCGCTCGCCACTGAAGATGCCCTCCGCAGTTGAGGGAGAAACGTCTGGAAGAAACGCCATTTATAGACCACGGCCACATAGCCCGGAATCTTTTACTACCATGATTACCGGCCGTGAAAGCCTGCATTCCACTATACATAGAACACCTTCAATAAAGTATTTGTAATGTTTTGTTGGTGATTCTATTTTTATTGATAGTTGTTAGTAAGATAAATTATTATTTTGACCAGATAGCAGATATGATTTCACATTATTTATTACATTCTATACCTTTAATGTTAATAACAAATGTTGCATTATTGCCTGTAAATTAAATGAACAAAATATGTTCAAAATTATTATATCCAACAGAAATAACATGTAGATGTAGGGGTTTCATTATACTTAATACTTTGTCTTATTTCAATACTTGACATTCTTAAAACAATGGGTAACACCTGAAATCTTACAATACCGTGTCTATTCCCATATGGAGCAAAGGTGCTCCCTTGCAGGAGTTACTTAATCCATCTAATTTAGTTGGACTTTATTCCCTACAGATGTCAGAAAGTTCATTGTCTTAGAGAGACACCTGGTATGCAGTTGTGGTGTTATTTGAGTGGGAAATGCCAGTTAAATTTTGCTCAGAAGCTCCAATTTTGCCTTGAGATTCTTTTAAGAGGCTTGAAAATCATCCTGGATTTGAACCTGCAACCCTTGGAATAGGAGGCAGTGATCAAAATCATGTGCTATAAAATCCACAAACTTCCACTGACATGAATAAACCATAACAAACTAATTAAATAATTTTACCATTAGAAGGGTAGAATGATACGGACATAATTTATTTCATTATAGGGCAACATTTAAATATGTTAGGCCTGTGATACAATTAGAATTTCATTTTGTCAATAGGCAGTAGTGAATTATTCATTACTTAAACTAGTCTTGAGTATATTTTATAAATGTCTTTTTGGATAGATTGTTGAATATTTATGCAATGGAATTTGACAAAATACTGCAAATAAAATTGCTTATGTTGCAAAAATTGAAAGTATTTTACAAATTCACTTTGTAATTCCAACCTCAACTCATCCATATGATATCCTTGTAAAGTAATACATTTTGAGAGATCATATTACTTGGGTAACTATTTACATTTTTTATGGTTTTGGCAAAAGCCAGTTCATCATCATCATCCATGCAAGTATTAGACCGTGTGGCCTGTTACGGTCTCAAAGAGGAATTTTCCATTCAGCGCTTTTTTGGACGTCCCAACGATCTTTTGCCTTGGGGGGCAGTAGCGAAGTATGGCTTTTGGAATTCTATGAGACAGCATTCGTTGAAGATGTGCTTTCCAGTTGTTCTTGTCTGATTCATCCGAGGTTTGGTTTGAGAGTTGAAAGCAAATGTAAATTTTTTCGGCCAGTGGGTTGCTGGCCCTGAGGGGTATCATTTCCTCTACATTAAGGTGATGTGGTTATACCGCCAGTACTCAGTCCTCAGAGCCTCATTTGTAATAGCAGGTTGCACCACGAGCAGGTTGAGGATGAGATTTGGATAGGAGCTAGTTCATTTATAATTTTAAAAATAGTTTTGCTACAGGTATACATAAAAATTATTAAATATGATTAATTTTTATTTTTGATGATTCAACTCATGCATTTTTAAGAAAATGAAATATTCTGCTTATTCTAACCCTTTGGTACTATTCAACTTGCAGATTCATCTCCATGTGGATATTAGATCTGTACCATAGCGTAGTGGTTAAGGTACTGCACTACAAGCCGGAAGGTCTAGGGTTCGAGTCCCGGTGGGGTCAGGATTTTTAAACTGACCCAAAACCTTCTGGTGGCACTATGGCCCTGGGGTCGACTCAGCCTCTAACTGAAATGAGTACCAGACGCTTGTTCTGGGGTAAAGGCGGCCGTCACGCAGGGCTGACAACCCAGCTGACATCAAGTGCCGATTGTCAAGAAAAAGTGGGAGCCTTAACCTCCTACTACCCCAAGGGCCTCCTGAGGCCTGTAGTGGGATCACTTTACCTTTATACGAGGGCGGATCGGAAAGTAACGCACAATAATTTTTTTCTGCCTTGGTATTGCAGCTAGAATGTTGAAATTTCACAGAGATATAGTTTGAAGTTTTCACTACAGATGGTATTTTTTTCTCAGGTGCACCTCTTGCGAGAGAAGCTTGAACTATGCAACAAAGATGGCGCGCATGCTACAGTCGTCCACCTGTGAGGGACGGATCGGATCGGAAAGTAACGCACAATAATTTTTTTTTAAAAAGTTTAATAGTAAAAAAAAGGAAAAAAATCACAAATGAACTTACATCTTTTACCTACTTTTCGACATAGTCACCAACTTTCTCAACACATTTTTTTTCCCATCGTGTTACCAGTTTCAATATGCCCTGTTCATAAAAGTCCGTTTGGTTGGAGTGTAGCCATCTGCGCACTGCTGATGCCTGCTTTGTTTCGGGCGTGTAGTGGTACGCCCACGACTCATCACCTGTGACGATTCCTTCCAGAAAGTCATGTCCTTGTGCGGTGTACCGCGTTAAGTGGTCCAAGCTTGCCATCATTCGCTGGCCCTTGTGGTCGTCTGTCAGGTTCTTAGGCACCCTGCGAGCACTAATGGTCCATACAATCATCCCCATACATGCCACGCATGTCCCTGTGAATTTCACTGGGTTTATGCCCTTTGGCCCACAAAAATCGAACAACACTTCTCTGTTCCTCACAGGTGGACGACTGTAGCATGTGCGCCATCTTTGTTGCATAGTTCAAGCTTCTCTCGCAAGAGGTGCACCTGAGAAAAAAATATCATCTGTAGTGAAAACTTCAAACTGTATCTCTGTGAAATTTCAACATTCTAGAAGCAATACCAAGGCAGAAAAAAATTATTGTGCGTTACTTTCCGATCCGCCCTCGTATATTTATATTCAGAGCTAATGTTTTCCATTCGATATCCCTATAATTCACCTCTCTCAATTCATCGTTATTGTTCTTCTCCCAATCCATTCTTGCCCTACCTGCTTGGTGCACGTTTCCATGCCTTTCATTCCCCATTCATTGCATATGTTCTATCAGTCTACAAAACTTAACCATTCTTATTATGTAAAGATCATATACCTCATTATTGTAGTTTTGTCCATTCACCTGTCTTTCTCTGGACCATAAATTTTCCTAAGCATTTTATTCTCCTGGAATCAGGGAATATATTTATACATGAAGGAGAAACATCTACAACCAGGAGATTGGATGGACCAACAAAATTGGCTATTGGGAATCAGACGATGTCAAAGACATTAATCAACCGATGATCCATCTATTTTATTCTCAAATAATCATTTGTTTTCTCCTCTCATAAAGTAGGAGACCATATTTCACATCCATATAATATAACTAGAAGAATAACCGTTTTATATTTATTTTGGTTGAACATTCTTTAGACAAGTTGGGATGACAAAAGTCCCTGTAATACATTATAACATCCATTTCTAGAGTTGAGCATATGTTTAATTTCATTATTCATCTCATTTCAGTTTTTAATTATTATTCATAATTAAGTCTCATAGATTGGAATGGGCAGGACATGTGGCACAAATGGGAAATGAAAGAGGGGATGTAAACTTCTTGTAGGAAAACCACAGAGAAAACACATATTGGTAGGCCAAGGAGGAAGTGGGAGAATTTAACCATGATTTGGGTGAAATAGAACTGGACATAGGGACCAAGGAAGACCAAAACATCGGTGGAAAGATCAAGACCATCTTCGCTAGGTTTACCGTACAGGCCACATGGCCTAAAACGAATTTGTTCATGATGATGATGATGAGATTATACAAGAAATTATTGGAAAACATTACCTCAGGATAGGATGTATGGAGAGCTTATGTCTACATGGCCATGAACCTATGGGTTCAATAGTGCTACTAAGTTATTAAATTAATTAGTTAGGTTTTTAAATTCTGCTACTTCTTCAAAATTTCTTAGGTGTGTCAATATCCATTTAATGATGTATTTCTGTATGTAACAATACAAGTTGCATTTTCCTACTAACTCTATATACAATAAAGTGTAAGTTGGCTTGAGAGTCCATTTGACTCTGAAGGCCTGTAATTTTCTTTTGTTTATTATATGCTGTGGAACATGTATGTTGGGTGAATGAAGTAGATGCGTAGTGATTGTATTGTTTTCTATATATTGCAGTTTCTTTTTTTAATTTTTTTTTACAAATGCCCCAGGTTGTCTTTCAACATTCCTGGTGTCCTCTCCTGGCATGGCATACTCACTTCTGAGGTTGGGGCACCTGGAAGGCGAGGTTATGTTGCCCCGATGATATGATGGGTGATGATGATAATAGTGGTGTGCCAGGAGTCTCTAATCCTAAGCTTAATCTAAGATGAATATGAATGATGATGATTTCGGAGACTGTTTTCCTGACATTTTGTCTTCCAGGTGAGGAAAAGCCTTACCCAGAAAAACTGTCCTGACCAGAGATTGAACCTGGGTCTGCTGCGTGACAAGGCAGCACGCTACCTCGAGACCACAGCGGTGGACTTTTTTTTTTTATTGTTGAAGTGCTTATTTTATGTTATTGGTTTATTTAATTGTCATTAATGTTCTCACAGCATTTTATTGCTCACTTTCATGTTTGCTTATTTTAAAGTATTTACATTATATTCATATTTAATTCAGTTACTTATGCAACTCTTCCGTGATTATACTCGCCACTTATGTCAAATTAATATCAATAGAATAACATAACTAGTTGGTTTAATTTATAAAATCATATGCTTACTCTTTGTAAGCTTAATATAATTGTGACTATATAATTCTGCCCCAATTGTTTCAATGAATTTTGTTTTACAACCAATGACAGTCTTGTTTCACTCATTCTTTATTGAATTCACTTTACCACCTCCTGCTTTTGTGATAAATAAAGCTCCTCCTTTTTAATATCCCGAGCAGGACAGAGCATTATTTTGCAGTCACCAACAAATACATTGAATATAACAAATAATGAACAGATTCCTTCGAATTACAATTCGATAATTATGTATTCAATAATTGTGTTTTTAAATAATGTTTACTAAAAAAATAAATTAATAACCTATAATGTTGGTTAAATATATAGCTTGTTGTGTTTCATTTTTTCTCCACTAGGGTGCATTCTTACAATATTGTGATTCTATTTGACAATAAATAATATGATCTAGTTGCAGTGGATAAACAAATTAAACATAAGCACACATTTCTGATTTGTTTTCAAACATTGCCATTTACTCTAAATATATAAATATTTTAAAATACCGGTAACTATATTTAAATAGTGATTTTTCAGGAAATAGCTTAATTTTATTCGTTAAATAGTCCTAACAAATGCCATTCTTGATTTAGAAGTCCTCTAGATAAATTCACTCATCACTTTGTGACTTGTGAATTTATCGATGATTTGGTAATCACTCGTGACATTACTTATGATAAATATCCAATTTGGATTGTTATTTGTGATGCAATCAGACAGTGTAATATCATATGCATAACATGTTCGGGTTATCTTTCTGTGAGACTAATGTTTTATGTTTCTTTGCCACAAATCTTCGTTGTTCCAATCAAACCCTTCACTTGCATGGTATGTATATCAGTCCTAGTCTTCCCAATGGTGTCCATTCCAATATCAATGGCATTCTCCTTACATGGCCATACCGTTCTAGCTATTTGCATTTAATAAAATCTAAAGTATAATTTTGAACATTCGTCATTTGTCTTTTTGCTTTATTTCTCATTTTATAAAATTTTAAATTCTTGGTGACCATCTTAAGAAACCAGTTTTTTATAATAAGAATTTTAATTTATGTTTGATTACAGAGCTTAGATTTTTAATCAATGTAGATTGGTGGCAGCAATTTATGTTTGATTACAGAGCTTAGATTTTTAATCAATGTAGATTGGTGGCAGGCACACATGTTCTGTATGTAGTCAGGATAGCACAAAGCATTTATTTGTGGAGCATCAGGAATACCATCTACCCTCAATATTGTTAGTAGCAATTTTACTAAGAATAAAATTTGTTGTCGCATACTTGGGTTAATTGCTTTATGGAGTGATAAAATTGTGGTTATGCTTTTTAACATGTAGGATTATAGGTCCTCTTTCTGACAAAAATTCTTATTTTTAACTGTAATCTTGAATCCCAGTTTTCTGCATGATACATAACTATTAATTAATATATTTAAATTATTTTTTTATTGTCCCAGAAAACCCCTTTAAAAGACTTTCCATTACACCTTTTTTTTTTTTTTGATATCTTCTGAATAATTTTAATAATCCCTGGTTATTTAAATTCCAGAGATTATAATGTAATTTACTGCAAGTTAAGGTACTATTTCTGACCATTATATTTACTATTATTAGTAGTAGTAGTAGTAGTAGGCCTAATTATATAATGGAAACATACAGTTAATGAAAAATGAGGTAAATTTTGAGGAAGTGGCTGAATTCAAATACCTAGAAACAAAATTACAAACAGGAATGAGTTCCACAAATAAATTAAACATAGGCTCAATTTTGGAAATGCATGCTTATTATCCATTGCATGGACTTTTGTCAGCCCAACTTCTCTAAAAAAATGTTAAACTGAAAATATGTAAAACTGTCATTCTCCCAGTTATATGGTTACGAAACATAGACTCTTGGTTTAAGGGAGGGAAAAATATTATGAAGAATAAAGTTCTTTTTTATTTTATTTTATTTTTTTACTTTTTAAGAAGACCGGCAAGAATATCAAAATTAGATAAAATAAAAATAATACAATAAGAGAAATAATGAATGTAAAAAAGGGTATTATACAGGAGATTGAAGAAATCTGACTAAGATGGTATAGACATATAATGAGAAGAAGGGACACAGAAACAAAGAAGTATTGAAATGGATACCTCGTGGAAAAGGGAAACATAGTAGACCAAAGCAAGGTGGATAAATGGAATTCAAGACAACATGAAGAAGAGAAATATGACTGAAGCAGACACGCAAGACTGGGAAGTGTGGAAGAAAAAAATAATATATTTTGGTTGAGGATACCTGTGTAAATAACAGAAACAATCCAGAAATAACATAAAAAAAGTTGTTATGAAAATGTTTGGACCAGAGAGGGAAACATCCAGATATGAATGAAGATGACTACACTTAACAGTGAGCTACATGATATTTATGGGAATCTAGGTGTAATAACAGTTAAGTCTATGATAGGCAGGATATGTAGCAAGAATGAGGAATGAAAGAGAACATGGAAACTTCCGAGTGAAAGCACCTAGTAGGTCAGCCAAGAATGAAGTGGGAGAATGACATGAAGCAGGGTTTGATATATAATTTAAAATGGTAAATGAGTTAGTTTAGTTACATTGCTGATTTAAATTAATATTTATTTTACAGCAAAATTAAATTTAACATTTTTTTGTAGAGTTGATGAAGTATTTGTAGTTCTTTAACCTTTTGACTGCCGAGTTTTCCTTTTGCCAGCTGGGCTGTGGGTGCCAGGTTTTTTAAATTTAAAGTACTACGCCATACTATATAATATAAACCTATATAAAGTATATTTAACTATCTACATGCCATGCTAAATTTAATTTAAACTCACTATTTTACATTTATTTGAAGGTTAGGCGGTGTTGCTTCCACTTGTAAAGATCCCAGGTTCGAATTCAGCACGGTGACTTTATTGAAAATTGTTATCACTATCACTAAAACATTTATTCTACTGAATAATTTTGATGGTATTATCACTAAACACTTATAATATTAAATATTGTTGAACATTTTTTGTGGTCCTGGGTTCGAATCAATTCCAGTCAAACAGCTGTTTTAAGCCACCACGTGTTTCGTTTGGCGCGACACGCCCACCACTGTCAGTCACACACTGTTAATTTAGGTCTACATCACTTGCTTTACTATTTACAGGCTTAGATTGTAATAATATTCTCTTAGAAATAGGACTACTATCACATTCGTCAAACTAATAACCATTTGATGAACTTTTACTGTCACTCTCATCTTCTGATAAAACTGACACAATAAACTCGCGAATTGTATTTTCGTCAACTTCGAGACATGAATCACTGTATTCCACAACACAACCTATCCCTTGCTCAGGTATCTTTTCAACTAAAAATAAAATAAATAAAGAGAAAATCCTGAAATTGCAATATTCCATAGCAAAAAAAAAAAAAAAAAAGGCCTTGAAACATGAATGTACACCCTCCTTTAGAAAACTGATTTACAACCAGCCTGTACCGTTATTCTGTAAGGGATGTGCAAAGTATTGCTAAGAAAGGATGTACAAACATAGAACGAACAATAATTTTAGTTTATTGAAGTAAAAATTTCGGGAAAAAAATATTTAAAGTAATAAGATTGAAAACCGGAGCCTGCCGGGCGTGGCGTACAGCTGTACACACACTTTCACCGGCGCACGCCGGGCATGGCGTTCAAAAGGTTAATAATCTCTGTAACCGAAACTCTTTATCTAGTTTCATAGTATTTTGTTACATTTGTGTAAAATTTGCATTTTATAATTCTAAATAAAATTCAGATATGTCAGTCACACATAACATTGGGTCATAACTTTGGTCTTAATTGTGATTTAGGTTTTGTTTATTTAGAATATAACTTCAAATGTGCCCTCCAAATGGTATTTTGGAAAATTGAATTAGGAATGATATTTCAGAGAATGATGTAGATGATCATGTTACGCTGCATGATGAGTTGACATTTATGTCAGTCAGTCACACATACTCTGATAGATAATAAATAACATTGTTTTTCTTCAAAAGTCATATGTTTATGCACAGTCTTAAGCACACACTCTCCCTCTTATCATATCACTTAGATAACACCCCTAATTTCAATCAATTGTAATATTTATGTAAGCATTTTGGTGCAAAAGTGTATTTAAATGTCAGTCATCACACATGGAATTGCTCAATTAAAAAATTTATCAAAGTCCAACTTTCTTCACAGACACAGTGTATTGAATGCATATTATATGTGATAATTTATTTTTATTGTAATTTATTTATAAGATTAAATGTTGTCAATTTGGTCTAACCTGGTTGATTAGTAGATAGTGCCTTAACATCCCTAGGTAAAATAAAGCCTTTATTATAAGATGACAAAATCTTGCCTTGTTTGTGGATCAAAGTTGAGTTGTGGCAAGTTTAGCAAGTGCTGTAAGAATGAACACAATGTGGGCAGTTGCCAATCTGTGTGTTCTGACATCAGCCATGACTTGCTTATGATCCTTTAGTTTTACTTGCTTGCAAGTTAACTTTCTCCCATTGCTTTCCATGATTTCACATTTCCTTGACTTTATCTTTCTTCCTTCTAAGGATATAGGCCTACTAATATTTTAATTAGGGTACCTTTCTTGGCAAGGTAAATATGGTAAAGTAATACCACAACTGACCTTAAAAGGGCCTTGGGGTAGTAGAAGGTTAAGACTCCGACCTCTCTAGAAAATCCACACAAAATTTCAGCTGGGTTGTCAATCCAGGACGATAGCAAGCTTTACACCCAAACACTCATTTCCATTGGAGGCTGAGTCATATCCAGGGTCATGGTGCTGTCAGAAGATTTAGGCAGTTTGAAAATCCTGATCCCATCAGCACTTGAACCCATGGCTTTTTTTTTCCCCCCTTGACAAAGGTGTCTGCTATTTTATTGCCGAGTATTCCAATATGGTATTGTTTCTATTGTTATCCATTTCTTCATATTTTTTAGCAGTCTTTGCCATTCCCATAGTGTTTGATATTATTATTATTTTTGTTTTTTCAGTTGGCTGTCATGGAGAAAATGGATGTAGATGATGATGCTGTCGTGGATTTAAGTGTCAAGTAAGTTGTATGTTTTGTACTAGTAGATAGTGACTAGTTTAAGGCAAATGCACCCCCTTTTCTTGATCGCTACTAGAATTTCCTCTGGTCAATGTTTTATATAGCAGAGTACATTTATAATGTCATTCAGATTAACAAAAATCTGGATAATCAAGTAGTATATAGTCTTACATAAAGTAATGCAAATTACACTCTGTAAATCTAAGCTAATAAGTATCTTTTATTTGTAGACTCCACAGTTCAAACATTTAAACACTCTACTGAAATGATGTGTTAGTGTTTATTTGGCAAAGTTGTTTCTATTTAACATTCTTCTCAATATTTAAACTTCCCTAAACATCAAATTTCAAAGGGAAAAAAATGTATTCTACACACTTGAAAACAATGAATTTACATAAAAATCCCAAATTGATTTGGATAAATGAATTCTACTCTAATTCATTTCAATTTTATTTTGAGATATTTGAACTTCTGTATTAGGATCATTGTATGTGTACAAGTAGGCTGAGTATTTCTATAATCTGTCCATGGAATGTGTAGAGAAATTCGCCAGCTTTCCGATTAGACTTGAAGCTCAAGAGTGAAATGAGTAATGTCATGTGATATGTTCTTCCATGAACCATGGCATCGTTGACCATGCATTTTTGCCTGCCTTCTGCATAGATGGCTTATTTCGAACAGCTACTATTAATAAATTACAATAGGAAGTAACATTATGAGGTTTTTAATAAATAAGGAGAATCCGGAGCCATCTTACCTCATAACTTGTGTTCTACAGAGACGATCTCCCGACCTACGGCCGGGCTAGTGGGTAAAGTGCATGAGGCCACTGAGTCCTTTTCTACATCATGCAGCAGAGCAACTGCACGGCTCTTTTCCTACTTCTTTCACTTGGTTCGTGCATAACCATGAAAATAGCGAAAATAAGTTACATACTTTATGACAGGAGATGTTGAAAATGTTCTCCTCCACACATTTTTGGCACCTTGCTAGATAACCCTCATTCACACGCATTAGTTGCTGTTTTGTTATTGAGTTTATTTCTGTCCTGATATAATCTTTCAGATCGTCTAATTTTCTGGGGGTTTCTTGCATACACTTTATTTTTTAAGTACTCCCACAAATAAAAGTCGCAAACAGTTAAATCTGGAGACCGTGATTGGCCACAAGCCCACACTAATAACCCGATCTTCAAAAATTTTAATGAGTCATCAGTCATGAGTCATGAGTATGTGCAGTTGCAGTCTTGCTGGAAATATCCATTTTGACAGTCAGTTCTTCGAAAAGTGTGTTCAGTATGTCAATCTTTATGCATTAATTGTGTTATTAAAAAAATTGATCCTATAATTCTGTAACCATTCACTGCACACCATACTCCTATCCGTTCGTCATGTAGAGGAATTTCATGGATGTGATGGAGGTTTTCCCAACTCCAATACCTGTTATTCTGTGACAAAACATACCCATATAAATGGAACCAGGCTTCGTCTGTGAACATTACCAAGCATGGATCAATTATTCCATCTTAACATTGTGCAACATCCAATTACAAAAACGTAGCCATATCTCAGAATCATGTGGCTGAAGTTCATGCATTACAGTTTTTCTGTATGTGTTTCAAATGTAAAAGTTTCGTAGCTCGCAATGCCTTCGAAACACGAGTTTCTTGTGCAAGTCATCTTAGGGGATTTTGTTGGCATATGTTCTAATCTTTCTCCTATTTCATCTAATTTTTTCTCAGTAAGCACATGTTTTGTTACCTTTGGTTTTTATCGAGCACAGAACCCGTTTCTCTAAATTTGTTTACATGTCATCGAACATTATCTCTATTTGGAGGCTTTACATCTGGAAAGTGTCTAACGACTTCTCTGCAAGATTCAGTTTTCACATAATTATCATACATAAATACCCTATGTTGTACTGTAAACATAGATCAAGGCATAATAACTATGAACTAAGACCACTAATACACACAACACATGTTTCACCTTACAAGCAAACTATTCAACTGCCTCGCCAGGTGGTTAAGTTTCAATATCTCAGTGACGGCGTGAGTTTATGACTCACAGTGAGCCATTCAGTTACTATTCTGCATGACGCGGAGTGAGGACTCAGCGGCGGCATGTGCTTCTCCTGCTAGCCCGGCCATAGATCGGGAGATCCTCTCTGCATTTGAATATGTTTCGATATACCATGTATACCATCATCTGGAAGAGCTGATGATGTATACATGCTATATCAAAACATGTTAAAATGGAACACAACAAGTTATGAGGTAAGATAAGTCTGATTCTTCTTATTTATTTTTGTTGATATTCATTTTTAATGAATTGTGAACTGATATGTTAATAGTAAAACGTGTGTGGTAATGAAATTCTACTGCAGCATTTACCTTCTTGACTAAGAAAAAAGTTGGTGAGTTAGTCCTGGAATTTGAACTGGAGTTAAAAGTTTCAAAGTCTACAATAGAAGACAAATCTTTTGATGAAAGTAGTATTGTTTTAATTGTAACATTTTAATTTTTTAGAATTATGTATGAAACCCTATTACTAACAAACATAATATATCTGATACTTGAAGGGAATATAATAATGTAGTACTGTAAAATATTTGCCTTGAAAAAATCCGCAGATATGTACCTAAGGAAGATCTTTGGGTAGTCCCTTGAAGAGATGGAAGGCAACTAAGTCTAATACTTAACCTGGATGATGTTAATATAAAAATTTGCATTTGATCTAACTTCTTTTATTTAGGGATTTTCCATAATGCAATGGTTCTCTTTGAGCCAGCCGGAACTCTGTCTAGTACATCTTTCTTCTTCTCTAAGGGCCTCATGCAAATACATTAGTCTCTACTCAAATTATTTCCAAATCACTGGTGAGCTGACTTTCAGTGAGCAAGTGCAAAGATCGAATTAGCTACCCACTAACTGGTCTTGCATGGAAGTCATCGTTTTCGTAATATTGGCAAGAATTACCCAGAATTCTCAGCAATAAAACCACTTCCATTATTTTCATCTGCTAGAGGAACGCATTTAAACTTGCATCCCGCAAATAATACTGTATATGACGACGTCTGTGTCGTGCAATATTACGCCGATTCTCCTGTTCTTCCAGTTGAATTCTTTGGTAGACTCTATCAAATTCCTCTTCTCCGCGTATACCGCAAACATGATCGAAGTCTTCAAGGTCCGACATCTTGGATAAAGCAGCAAGGTATGCGGCAAGGTTTCAAACTACATCGGTTCCCATCGGGTTGCTCATGATTCATTTCTCTGCTAAGTCACCTCGCCAGGTAGCTTAGGAATTTCAACAATTATTATCGCATGAACAGATTTTTGAGTGTGCAAAAATGTATTTGGATGCAACTTTCTCAGCAGAGTACAGGCAGAGAATGACTTTTACGGTCTAATGCGTTCATAGATTCGAGCCTTAGACTCTTTGTTCCCTCCATCCAGAATTCTCTGAATCTACCTTGCCCCATCCTTCCATTGGCCTTTCATTTTGGTAATTTTCTTTGATATAATATCTTCTTCCATTCAAATAGTGTGTCCATATCATTTTAAACTTTTTTTTTTCAAATAGAACTAACATACTGGCATTATCAAACCCATAGATTCATGGCCATGCACATATAAACTCTCCATACATTCTTATCTTGAGGCAATGTTTTCCAATCATCTCCTGTATATTCCACCTCCATCAAATCATTATCAATATTCTCTCACCTCATTCTTTCCCTCTGGTTTTCTCACAAAATGTTTCTGGGCATTTTCCCTCTGTTTTTTTTTTCAAAAAATGTTTCTGGGCATTTTCCCTCTGACTTTCTTTTCAAGAAGTTTTCATGCCTCTCATTCTTTTCCCATTCGTGCCACGTGTCCTACCCATCTCAATCTATGAGACTTAACTGTTATTACATCTGACTTCCCATACAGATAATGTAGCTGACTGTTATGTAGTCTTCTCCATTTGCCTCTCTGTTTCTCTCTCTTTAGTCCAAAAATGTTTATAAGAACTCTATTCTTCATAATCTTTTCCTCTCCCTTAAAGTAAGAGTCCATGTTTCACATCCATGTAATATAACTGGGAGAAGAGCAGCTTTATATATTTTCAGTTTAATGTTTTTTTGAGAGAAGTTGGGAAGACAAATGTCCATGCAATACATAATAGCATACATTTTCAGAATTGAGCCTGTGTTTTAATTTATTTGTGGACCTCATTCCTGTGTACAATTATTGTTCCTAGGTATCTGAAATCAGCTGCTCCTTCAAAATTTCCCTCATTTGTCATTATTTGTACATTTCCATTGTATAATGTATTTCTGTGTGTGGCCATATATCTAGTGTTATTGATGTTCATTTCCAGCCCCAATTTCTTAATGTTACTCAATAGAGTGTGTGTGTTGGTCCTTAGTATCTTCATGCTATCACCTAATAATATACTTCATCAGCATAAACTAACAGCTTATTAATACCATTGAATTGTAGGCCTTCTTCATCCTCTAAAGATTTGATGACATTCTCTAGTGTGAAATTGAATAGTAGAGGAAATAGTGCACCTTCTTGCTTTAACCCATTGGATACTTTTAACGAGTCTCCCTCATGAGCAGGTAGAAAGTCCAAACAGCTCAACCACGCCTACACTCATTATTGTGTTAAAATCCACCACTATAAGAAGTTGGCACTGTCTTTATTGATTAAAATTTTCTGTAAAATTTGTTGCAGGTTTATATAAAGCATAAATGTAGGCCTAGTATATTGTAGAGTTTATTATAGATATAATTTATAGAATAATATACTTGTTGGATACTTATTACGGTAAAATATATATATGTAGTTTCAATGTTTTTTTTTCGGATATCATGGCTGGTAATATAACTTTTCTAGATTCACCCCTGATGAAGTGAAGGCATATTTTGCACTATACATCAAGATAGAAAACCTAACATAAAATCGTTCTGGAACAATAGACCAATTTTATAAATGCCCATTTACAGCAAAACTATGCCTTTCAAAAGTTTATTCCTAATTTCGATGTTTCTTCACTTCAAAGACAATGAATCCGTAATTAGAGATGACAGAATTTACAAAATTAGACCTGGTGTGGAGTAATTGAATACAACATTTCTGTCCAAGTACGTTCCAAGTGAAGACATTTCACTTGAAAAATTTCTTACGAAATTACAAAGTAGACTGGCTTATACCCAGTTCAAAATCTCTAATCGGAATAAAACGGCGCGATTTGGAATAAAATATTAGAAATTGTGCGAGACCTCTTCGGGATATGATCCAAATAAACACTGAACGAGATGCACAAGAAAATTCAGATTTTACTGCAAATGAGAGTGTAGTCCTAGAATTAGCAAATCCGTTCGTAAACAAAGGTTCTTCCAAGTATTAGGCCAAGGCCTGTTACGATCCTATACAACATTTTTTCCCTCCAACGTTTCATAGGACGGCCCAGTGATCTTCATCCTCTTGGTATATAATTATAAACAGCTTTGGGGATCCGATTTGAACTCATTCTTTCAAGATGGTGTTCCAATTTAGTTGGTACTGTTTAATATATTCCAAAATTGGCGTAGTCTTCAATTCTTTTAAGATATCGGTGTTCCTTTTCCGATCCCATCTGGTATAACCCGCTGTTCTGCGCATGAATCTCATTTCACAAGCCGTTATTCTGCTTTCATGTTGTCTTTTTAGTGTCCATGCTTCACTACCATAGGTCAGCACTGGTCTAGGCAAAGTGTTATATAAATGTAATCTGGTGTTTTTTTGTACAAGGGATGGTTTCATAACTTGATTAATAATTTCTAAACTTTTATTATAACTAGTAATTTTTTCAGGGATATCCTTTTCATCCCAGATAGAGAGATAATATCCAAGATATTTAAATTGAGTAGACAAAGGTTACACATTACAATTAGACAACTTGTGTTCTCCTAATTTATTTTTAGAGCTCAATAGACGAGAGACATATTAGGGACAGTAAAATCTAACAGAAGAAACATACCTATGGATTTAGTGAACATCAAACTGGAAAAAAAAAAAAAAAAAAAAAAAAAAAAAAAAAAAAAAAAAAAAAAAAAAGAGAGGTAACATTATCTAGTCGGAGACTTCCTGCATTGAATTGGAAAGATAGGAAATACGTTTATTATTATCATCCAAACACACGAAAATGCCGACATCACTGTCACCAGTAAGAAGCAATGGAAGAATAAAGGCAGATAACAAGAAGAAAAATTCATAAAGGCTAAATGTATTCTAGAATATAATACAGAAAAATTGCTTTTTTACATTATCGATAATTTGAGAAGATATATAGTAAGAACTTTCTATGATTTGATAATGTATAGGTCTATGCTTTTATATATTTAGTTTCATTTATTTTTATAATATACTGTATTGTATATTCTTGTTATTTTTACAGTTCCTGTTAGAACATATGATTTATGTTTACCTCAAATGTAATGACAATGACGAAGGAAAGTTAGTAAAGGACAGTTTTTGAAAGGTTTGTCAACTTTCACAGCCTTCAAACTAACAATAAATAACGGTTAAATTACACAAAAGAGGGTTGTAAGCAGCCACATTCCTTTGCAATTCTTAAAAGTACAAAATACTACAAAAAAGAACGGGGGTAAACAAACTATCTGAAATTCTTAAGTTCTGGGACGCAGTACGCATGATATGGGTATTCTGATTTAAAACCTAGTGCAGCCAGAGTAGCGCTGGGGTGATTTAAATGGGTTTCCAGTGAACGTACCACGCGCTTTAAACATGTCTACAATGGGTTAACCCATCGGGATAAATTTTATGCATTTAAAAACATTCAAGTAAGTCTAATTAAGTTTTTAGGAATTCCGAATCCAGCAGGATACTATATATCGTAACTTATCCCTCTGAATTGAATTGTCTACATTTAGTTGATGCACAATGCCATTATATTACCATTTATTTCTAAAATATGTTTACACTAAAAATCTGATCTATTATAGACCTATTTCTTGTATATCCACATTGATGATCACCAATTACATCATCAATATAGGGAGTAATTCTGGATACTAATATATTTATTAGAATTTTGTATGAAGTTGAAAGTAATGAGAAGCCTCTGTAGTTGTTGCAATCTGCTTTATCTCCTATCTTATAGATTGGTACAATAATAAATCTTTTCATTAATCTGGAAGAGCCTATTTTTCCCTAATCATACTGTGCAACTGATGTATCTTGTCCATTACTTTTTTCTCCCCTTAATTTAATCAATTCTGCTGGAATCCCATCTTAACCTGATGCTTTATACATCTTTAATTTTTCTATCACCATTTCAACCTCCAGTGTACTTTGGTTCTGTTATTAACATTTCTGCTATCTGTAAATCATCTTCAGTATCCTGTTCTTTTTTTCTCATATTGTACTATTCAAGATTTTATCTCTTCACGAGATTTGAGTCAACCACCTTCTGGAATGGTTCTATTGGCGGCATGTTTGGGCCCACATAATAAAAAGCTCTGTAACTATATGATGTATTAATTTTTATTAGTTCTGTGCAATATATTTCTTTTATGAAACATATTTACCCTTCAAATTATTGGCTCCTCAAAACTGGATTGTTTCCTTGTGTCAAGTTGTCTGTACTGGAGGTGGTGATATCCGTCCATTACTGAGCTGGTGTTATGGATGGTGTATGTGTTTGTTGCTATGATTCATATTTTTGTTTAGATGTTTATTCAATCAGTCATGACCAGTGTAGAGTCTGAACACAGTTGTTTTTCTTGCCAAATGTTTATATAGTTTCTTAGTTCTGTCAATATGTTTATATATTTTTTTCCAGATAATGCTCCTTGAATGGATTTCTATGTTCTCTTTTTATTTTTTATTTTGAGATTTCCTATCCTCTGTTTAGCCTTTTCATATTCAGATTGATTTGCAATGCTAATAACCTGAGCTGTTAAATGGGGTTATTGAATAAAATACTGATCAGCACTAAATGCACATGTAGAGTAAGAGAGAGGGAGCAAAATAAAATATAATCAATTGAGTTGGTGTTTACTTGATGAAAATCCATATTTATTAATTAAATAAAAATAAAACTTACAGTTTTATTTGATTTTCATATTTATTAAGATATAATTCAGTTACAGCTGTTTCGGTACACTATAACTTCTTCAGACATGTTAGCAAATTATGAATTGTGTTACAGTACATATCAACTGATCTAAGCAAGAATACAACAATAATTTATTTAATTTTTTTAATTTAACAAAGGCGATTCATTCAAATCAAGTTGAGAATTTAACAATTAATACTACTTTTCAATTTATTTATTTCTACAGCCTCCAAAAGGTCCAACTTCTTACCCTTATCACAAACATGTAAAATTTCAAAATTTCAAAATTTGGATCGAAACAGTGATTAAATTGGAATAGGTGGTTAGCATATTTTGAATATTCTAAATTTCTGTTATATGCTCTCATGTGTTCCTTTATATGTGAGATAAAAGGTCTACCAGTTTGTCCTATATAGAGATTGTCACATGTGCCACACCTAATAACTTTTCTTTTTTTATTTTGGTTTTATTGTTTTTTATTATATTTTGTAAAGTTTTATTAGTTTTAAATGCCATATTAATGTTCAACTTTTTAAAGTGTTTAGATACGAGGGTCATACTGAAAGTCATGAGCAACATTTTTTTAAACAATCATAATATTTATTTTAGACAAACCAAGTACACCATGTTAATCTACAGACCTTTGTGCTACTTTTCAACATAGTCTCCATTTCTTTGCACACATTTTGTCCAGCGTTCTACAAGCTTGAAAATTCCCTTATGATAGAAGTCCGTTCCAGCTGCTCGAAGACACTGACGCACTGCTTTCCGAATATCCTCCAGTGTCTCGTAGCGTTGGCCTCTCATCTGCTCCTTCACAGAACCGAAAAGATGGTAGTCGGAGGGTGCCAAATCGGGACTATAGGGAGGATGTGGAAGAGTTTCCCACCCAAATGTCCTGATCTTCTCCACAGTGGCACGAGCAGTGTGAGGATGCGCATTATCGTGTTGCAGAATGATCTTCCTTCCAGGGCATTTGTCATGCAATGCACAACAGAGCTTCACAAGTGTCTGGATATAGCGGGCAGCATTTATGGTTTGTCCAGGTTCAAGAAATTCAACCAGAATGCAACATTGTGCATCCCAGAAGACGCTGCCCATAACTTTCCCAACAGATTGCACTGTCTTCACTTTTTTCTTTGATGGCGAATTCAAGTGGTGCCATTCCATACTCTGGCGTTTTGTTTCAGGCTCGTAGCAATGAAACCAGCTTTTGTCACCTGTCACAATACTCGTCACAAAATCATCACCTTTATTTCGAAATCTCTGAAGAAGATTATGGGTGATGGTTCTTCTCTGAAGTTTGTGGTCTTCACTCAATAAACGTGGAACCCAACGGGCACTAACTTTTCGGTAACCTAAACTGTGAATAATTTCTTGCACTGCACTGTGTCCTACTGCAAGTTTTGTAGCGATTTCATTCACTGTGATACGCCTGTCGTCTCTAATGAGCGCATCAACTCTTTCCTTGTTGCAATCCGCGGAGGCAGAGCGTGGGCGACCGCTACGAGGCTCATATTTGATACTCATGTTCCCATCTTTAAAATGTTTCACCCATCTCCTAACACTGCTGGCACCCATGCAGGCATCTCCGTAAGCACATTGAAAGTCTTTGGTGAATATCAACAGCAGATTGTTCCTCTTTAACAAGGAATTCAATGACAGTGCACTGTCGAAACAAACATTGATGTCTGCCATTTTGGAAACACTGCGTGTGGTCACATGATAGAAGCTATGACGCCACAAAACGGCAATGTTGTGGTATAAAGTCTGTAGATTACGATCCTGCAGTTGTTTTTGTTACATTGTTGAAATTTGAATTTTAACAATGAGTTGCTCACGACTTTCAGTATGACCCTCGTATTTTATTGGAAATTGGGCCTATGTATGACATTATGACATATTTCTTTATGTTTTCTTTGGGTAAAGGAAAAACTTTGTTAATTGCTTTTTTGTAATGAATTTTCTTAATTAAATATGTCAAGAGAATGCCTATATATAGAATCCGTCAGCTGTTACTAAAGTACAAACCAATAGGACATAGAAATGTTGGATGCCCATTTACTAGATGGGAGGATTCATTAAATCCCACTTCATGTGAAAACAGGTCAAAAGGCCTAATTTCATGAAGCAGAAGAAGAAGAAGAAATATTCTATAATTTTAGGGTCATACTTATTATTAATAGCTAATTGTTTAATAATATTCAATTCATTATTATATTCCAAGGGTGAAAGAAGGATATTTAAAAGTATATGAATGTAACTATTAAAGGCTGCTATCTTATGAGTATATGGGTGAAGAGAAGAACTATGGATAGTGGTATCAGTATGAGATGGTTTGTGAAAGATGCCAAACTCAACTTATTATCAATGTGTTTTATTGATAAATTCAAGAAATTTATACTATTATTTGTTTCTAATTCCATTGTGAAATTAATACTTCTGTGAATGTTATTAATGAAATTTAAAAATGAATTCAATTGTCTTTTGGTTCCTGTGAAGCCTGCTATGACATCTTCTACGTAACGATACCAAAATAGAATATTTTTAGCTAATACATTCTTATGTTTGGTTTGTTCTAAGTCATCCATAAAAATCTCTGCCAAAAGAGGGCTCAACAAATCACCCATAATCAAACCATCTTTAGCTATGTACAATTTGTTGTTAAATTCAAAATAATTTTGATGTAAGCATGTTTTAAGAGTGTGTAATATTTCTTCAACTACAAAACCATTCACTTTATTAGTTAGTAACATTCTATTAATAATCTATTACATCAATAGTAGGTATACTGGGAAACAGATTCTTTACATCAAAAGAAACTAAAAAGCAGAATTACGGCTTGTGAAATGAGATTCATGCACAGAACAGTGGGTTACACCAGATGGGATCGGAAAAGGAACACCAGTATCTTAATAAGAATTGAAGACTATGCCAATTTTGGAATATATTAAACAGTACCAACTAAATTGGAAACACCATCTTGAAAGAATGAGTTCAAATCGGATCCCCAAAGCTGTTTATAATTATATACCAAGAGGACGAAAATCTCTGGCCCGTCCTATGGAATGCTGGAGGGAAAATTTTCTATAGGATTGTAACAGGCCTTGGCCTAATACTTGGAAGGAAGAAGAAGAAGAAACTAAAATTAAGTTATTAGACAAATCAATGTTCTTTATATTGCCAATTAATTCAATAGAGTTTTTTATACTGTAAATTGGATTGAACTTAGTATTAGATGAAATTATATTTATTAGATTTTAGACATTTTGTATGATCAAGAACTGATATAGGATACTACTGGTCTAATAGGATAAATTTCCTTATGTAATTTAACTAGGGAGTACACTTTGGGTGGTTGGAGATTCATTTGTATTATAGAGTATTCAAAAAGTTATTAAAAATTATACTATTTTTATAAATGTTATAATTTCTTTTTGATATTTCTCAATATTTTAATAACAGCACAGTCTGTGTGAGGACCTACTTTCACAACCATGTAACAGCACAGTCTGTGTGAGGATCTACTTTCACAACCATATAACAGCACAGACTGTGTGAGGACCTACTTTCACAACCATGTAACAGTACAGTCTGTGTGAGGACCTACTTTCACAACCATATAACAGGACAGTCTGTGTGTGGACCTACTTTCACAACCATATAACAGCACAGACTGTGTGAGGACCTACTTTCACAACCATATAACAGTACAGTCTGTGTGAGGACCTACTTTCACAATCATGTAACAGTACAGTCAGTGTGAGGACCTACTTTCACAACCATGTAATAGGACAGTCTGTGTGAGGACCTACTTTCACAACCATATAACAGCACAGACTGTGTGAGGACCTACTTTCACAACCATGTAACACCACAGTCTGTGTGAGGACCTACTTTCACAACCATTTAACAGCACAGTCTGTGAGGACCTATTTTCACAGGCACATAACAGCACAGTCTGTGTGAGGACCTACTTTCACAACCATGTAACAGCACAGTCTGTGTGAGGACCTACTTTCACAACCATGTAACAGTACAGTCTGTGTGAGGATCTACTTTCACAACCATGTAACAGCACAGTCTGTGTGAGGACCTACTTTCACAACCATGTAACAGCACAGTCTGTGTGAGGACCTACTTTCACAACCATGTAACAGTACAGTCTGTATGAGGACCTACTTTCACAACCATGTAACAGCACAGTCTGTGTGAGGACCTACTTTCACAACCATGTAACAGTACAGTCTGTGTGAGGACCTCCTTTCACAAACATGTAACAGCACAGTCTGTGTGAGGACCTACTTTCACAACCATGTAACAGCAGTCTGTGTGAGGACCTACTTTCACAACCATGTAACAGTACAGTCTGTGTGAGGACCTACTTTCACAACCATGTAACAGTACAGTCTGTGTGAGGACCTACTTTCACAACCATGTAACAGCACAGTCTGTGTGAGGACCTACTTTCAAATGCATATAACAGGACAGTCTATGTGAGGTTCCACTTTCACAGCCATATAACAGCACAGTCTGTGTCAGGACCTACTTTCACAACCATGTAACAGCACAGTCTGTGTGAGGACCTACTTTCACAACCATATAACAGCACAGACTGTGTGAGGACCTACTTTCACAACCATGTAACAGCACAGCCTGTGTGAGGACCTAGTTTCACAACCATTTAACAGCACAGTCTGTGAGGACCTATTTTCACAGGCACATAACAGCACAGTCTGTGTGAGGACCTACTTTCACAACCATGTAACAGCACAGTCTGTGTGAGGACCTACTTTCACAACCATGTAACAGTACAGTCTGTGAGGACCTATTTTCACAGGCACATAACAGCGCCATAGCCGAGCGGTTAAGGTAGGAAGCCTTGGCGCAGAGCTACGGGACTTGCGCTGGTTCGAGTCTCCATGGGGGAAGAAATTTTCTCATGGTATTTCGGCCAGTATGGGACCGGTGCCCACCCAGCATCGTGAGGCAATTGGGTAGCTACAATAAGTAGCGGCTCCAGGTTGAGGAACCAGCTATAACGGCTGGGGGACTCAACATGCTAACCACATGTCACCCCTACACTGGCTGTTGATCATCTACCTCTGTGATTGACACATGTGGATGTGATGGGCCAGCAGCCGGCTGGTAAAAGGGCAACCGCTGAAAAGTGGAAAGACCCTCAATCGGACATAACAGCACAGTCTGTGTGAGGACCTACTTTCACAACCATGTAACAGTACAGTCTGTGTGAGGACCTACTTTCACAACCATGTAACAGCACAGTCTGTGAGGACCTATTTTCACAGGCACATAACAGCACAGTCTGTGTGAGGACCTACTTTCACAACCATGTAACAGTACAGTCTGTGTGAGGACCTACTTTCACAACCATGTAACAGCACAGTCTGTGTGAGGACCTAATTTCACAACCATGTAACAGCACAGTCTGTGTGAGGTGCCACTTTTATATGCACTTAAAGCCCAGTCCATGTTAGGACCCACTATCACAGGCACAGTTCTGTTAGGACCTTCTTTCACAAGTGTATAGTAGCATAGTCTGTGTGAGGACCTACTATCACAGGTATATAACAGTGAAATCACTGTTTTGACTTACTTTCACAGGCATATAATAGCACAGTCTAAATATAAGACTTTTATTGATTGTATCATTTTCTCTATACTTGTGATTTTATTTGTAGATATGTTTATTTTCTCATTAAATGCTTTCTTCAGTAAGGCAATTCTCTTCTTTATTTTCACTGTTGATTGGTTGTCACTAGATTATATAGTTAATTTTCGTTTTAGTAGTAATTGTCATAGAATACCCAGTAATATAAATATCACTCAGTAATTACATTTCAATTTATATGAATGTTTTGATATACAGGAAAGACAGAGATGTACAGCCAGTGGCGGCAACAAGGAATGATGCTCCTCAGGACTTATCACATTCTACCAGACCAACTCTAGAGGAACTTAACAATACAGTTGATTCAGTGCCGAGAGGTTTAATACCACGTACCTTGAAGGAGTTTGATGATCGTTATCCTAGAAGAAACCTTAGACCAAGACCAGAGCGCAGCTATGCCGAAAGTCCAGACATCATAGTGTTGTCCGATGAAGAACCGCGATTAAATGGATTTGCTACTAATGGTTTTGATAGTGATACAGATGAAGGAGAGATGCCACCTCTACCCCCCATCAAGGTAATAAAATTGCTATAGAATATATAAACTTTTTTTAAACATAATGTAGTGTTTGATCATCATCATATGTTACTGAACAAACTTCAATTATTGAGTTTCATCACAAGATGGCGTATGTATCTACTTAAAGTGTTGGTGAACAAATTGCATGTTTGACAAAAATATTAAATGTTTTTCTTTGTTTTAGTATTTTGTGTGTTAGTACACAGAAAGTATCCATAACAATTTTTTTTCCATAATGTGGATTTAAAAGGTTTAATTGGGTTTGCAACTGTGATATAGATGCTTCATCTGTCTTGAAGTAATGATATTATAGACTACCATATATTAATTTTTATTTCATATTACTTATACATGTACTTCCATATAGGGACTATTTACACAATGGTATTTCACATGAAGGAAAATACATATGGGCAATTCACCCAAAGAATATTTATATAATTTGAATCATATCAAAATAGACTAGCAATAGTTATTATTATTACCTAACATAGCATTGGTTAAAATGGATGTCTGGTAGAAGCCATAGGCCTAATACATTATAATTGCTGTGTAGGGTATGTTGAAAGGGTTCTGTGTTAGTTATATGGTTGAGGATTGTGAGTTATGGACTAAGTGAGGCCAGATTAAAAATAAACTTACTGGTGTGTCTAATATTGTAGACTCCTCAACATGCTGAAAATGAACATCATCCTTAAAATTTGAATCAGAAATTTAAAAAAAAAAAATTGGCATGAAAATAAGCCACTCCCAGACTGTGGGAAGACAAATTACCTTAAACATTTATTTTGTTTAATTAATGTATTATAGAATTGGCAGTTTTAACACAATACTATAGACAGATTGATTTCCAAGTATGATTCTGTATCCTTTTGTATGGAGTTGTCGGTTCAAGTTAAAACTGCTGGACCAGTCCAAAGCAATGCAAGAAGACTGTGATGGTGGGAGAAGGTACTATGAATAGCTGCTAATTTTCAGTCCAACCTTTAGTGGTAAAATGAATTACGTTTACATACATGGTCATCTTTTTCAAGACCCAGTCAGAGCAGATTTGTGTCAGTGCATAATTCTGTTTTGTATTAAAAGGGCATGACTTCAATATGAAATATACTGCATTATATTGTAATTTAGTATTTGACTATTACAAAGATAAATACCAGTTAGGTAGTATAATTGTCACAGGATTGATGATCGGTGCAAGAGGTACTATACCAGGATCCTTAGCTAAATTTTGGAATTTCTTAGATTTGGACAAAGTGTATCTTTCTCAAATTTTCATTGCTGCCATTAGAGGATCAATTTCAATTCTAAGAAACCATCTTTACAAAATTTCTACTTTATAGAATATACTTCAATTACAATTTGAATTTTTTTTATGTATTTACAAAATGTAATTCATCAATTTCGAAAATTAATTGTATCACTTTGTCCGTGTGGAATCCTCTAATGAGGAAAGTTTTATGTAATGTAATATTCTTAGAAATGAGATCTGGGACTGGACCCCAATGAAGAGCTGCCCCAGCTATTCTTTATGTAATTTTTTTTAACACGCTCAGGAAGTGTAACTTTCCACTTAACAGAACTTCTTGCTTTTAAATGTTTTATTATATATTTATTAATAAGTAACATTGTGAGGTTTTGTTTAAACATTCAGTAAATTAATAGATTTTACGCCTCCCTTTGTTTTTGTATCCTCTCCTTCTTTTAGTTTCCTCATCGTCAACTGAATCTGACTTGATCTGACAGTTGGTATTCCTTTGCTTCTCCTACCTCTGTTGGTTCTGGTAAATGATCCTTGTTTAAGGTATTAAAATTATTGAATGCTATAAAATATAATATAATACTCATTGAGAGAATTATCAGATCCATTTTGAAAATATTTATTTGAAGGGTTAAAAAGTTATCATAGTCCATTTCTCTATATTGTACCATGTTCACCTCGATTTTCCTTCTAGGTTATTTAGGCATAAATGAGCACAATGAATTTATTAAAATTTCACCAAACACTATTGAATTCTTCAATTAACAACAAACTACTGTTCACAGATACAAATCGCTAAGAATCTTCTTTTAATTGTTATCTCAGAACACTTTTCCACTCACTGATAATTCAATTCTCCACAACTTATCGTCACACTGTTCACCACAAGGCTCACTACCACTGACTGACTGCTCTTGCCGGCATCTAACACAAAATTGACTCGCCGGTCTTCTCCTCCAATCTTTTATATAAGCCCAGAGGAAATATCTAGAAACAGCTTCTAGGCAGTTCGATGCCCAGAATCCTCTAGCATGGATCTTTCTCCAAAGAAGAGAGAGACACTGGTAGAATCATCTGGCAACACATTTCAGACAATTCAAGCGGTTCTGTGCATCACCTAACTCGCCCGCGCAATTCAAATGTCGATATGCATGACACTTATGTTCACTTTATCTCTAGTAATTTTTTGTGTGTTTAATAATCGTTAACTTCCTCCATTAATTTATAGATTTACTATCTTAAATGAAATTCTCAAAAATTAACATAATGTGCTTCTTATCATTTATAGCTGCCAAACTTCATTTATATTACAGTAAGTGGGTGGTAAATTATTGTTTCAAGGGCTCTTTTGAATAACATTTTTCATAATTTTCCTCAAGTACTCTCTCAACTGAGTATACTATCCATGGATATTTTACTTTAATTTACAAGAAACTGTGTTTCAAAATCTTTTATTATTGATTTCCAATTAAATCTGAGTATTTTATTCTTATTTTACATACTTTTTTATCTTGATATTTGACAGTCACTTCAATTTCCTATAGTTGATGCTGTCATCTTTGGAGTCCACTGACAAATGTTATCAGTGAGTTTCCCAAAACAGCTTTATAACTTTTTTTTATTTAGACATTTATTGAAATAATTTCAATATGAAATTTAAAAAAAAATCTAGAAGTTTACTTCAATTTTCCTAAATAAAATATATATGCTAGCTATCAAACATCAAACACTACAGTATTTATAAATAATCATTAACAATAATTGACAAGAAATGATGCCATGAGGTAAACCTAATATTATCAAGAGAAATGTACACCTCACCTCATATTTTGTTTTCTCACCTGTGAACAATAATCCCCATTTTCAACTATTATCCGATCACTGTGTTGATAAGTGAATGTCTTGTATATTCTTCCTCTTCAGATGAATATCATGATTTTAAAATTTCAGGGGAAAAAGGATTTAATGTTCAAATAGCAGTTTAGGAAAAAAAAAAATTCTCTTCACAGTTGATTCAGACAATTAGCTAAGTATATTAATTTACACTTTAACATCATGATTACTCCAAACTACATAGTGTGACAGGCCTAGAAGGTTTTTGGCCTACCAGTCAGTGTAGGGGTGACGTGCTCAGCATGTCAGATCCCCCAGTTGTTATAGCTGGTTTTCTCAACCTGGAGCTGCTACTTAATGTAGCTACCCAAATGCCTCATGATGCTGGGTGGGCACCAGTCCCGTACTGGCTGCAATTCCATGAGAAAATTTCTTTCCCCATGGAGACCCGACCAGCGCAAGTCCCATAGCTCTGCACCAAGACATCTTGCCTTAACCACTCGACTATGGCACGGGCTTAAATTCCATTCACTATAATGCCTTATTGATTTAGAAACAACCCAGTACCATTGTGAATGAAGTTTATTGCAATGCTGAATTATAAGAGAGAAACAACAGAAGTTGCCTAGAGCACTAGTGTGAAAGCTGGATGTTTTGGGTTTAAATCCCAGTTAAGCAAAAAAATTTCTGTTTGGAATGTAATCATGTAGTTTGTCGGAAAATAATATACAAGGCATACAAAGTCAACACCTACAGTTGGATACTAGTTGAAAATGGAAATGATTGTACCCGAAACATGTTCAGGTGAGAAAACAAAATATGAGGTAACATGTTTGTTTCCAATTCTGTCACTCTTATTATCCTTGTACTTGTTTGTACATCTGGCCTTTGTATCTGAAGTACATGTTATTTAAACAATGAGCACCAATGGGATTGCCTTTTTCACATGTTAGCTCTAATTTATTTATGACTTCTTAAGAAAGAAAGGTTATTGAATCTTCAATGCTTAAGCCAAAACTATGGTTGAGATACGTTGATGATACTTTTGTAATCTGGCCTCACGGTAGATCTGCTCTCAACAAATTCCTGACACACTTAAATAGCCAACATGATCAGATTAAATTCACTGTGGAAGTTGAACAAGAACAGTGACTACCATTTCTAGATGTACTTGTGATAAGAAGACCGGAAGGAAGACTTGCACACACAGTATACAGGAAATCTACTCATACTGACAGATATCTGAATGCCGCATCACACCATCACCTAGCCCAAATAACTTCAGTAATCAACACTTTCGTCATCCGATCACTGCGACTTACAAATAAGATCATCTTCATGAAGAGGAAAAACAACTAAAATGGGCACTTGTAGCAAATGGCTATCCCGAACATGCAGTGAAAAGAGTGTTTAAACGAGCAAGAAAAGCACCAAGCACATCGAAGGAGAAAGAGCAGACCTTAGGTACTGCCTTCTTACCGTATGTGCAAGGAACTACGGATAAAATAAGCCGAGTACTACAAAAACATCAGATTAAAACTATATTTCACTCGGAAATCACCATCTCCAACTTAATCAGGTGTGCTAAAGATAAAATACCCCTAGAATCACAAGGCATCTACGAGATCCCTTGCACCTCATGTGAACAAACATATGTTGGACGTACCAACAGACAAATTTCCTGCCGAATACAAGAACATAAGGCTGAAATAAATCGCCAAGAATCTACATTAACTCTGGTGCAACATATGAAACAGAGGGGTCACATGATCAACCTCACAGGATCTAGAACGTTGGCTAAAATAGATAATGAAAAATCAAGAATTTACAGAGAAGCAATAGAGATTGAGAAAAGGCCACATTCCAAGAACAACCGAGATGATGCCCAAAGATTACCATCTACACGGAAAACTGCTCTCGCTGCCCACCATGTCATCCCCAGAACAACGAAGAAGATATGAAGAAAACCACGGTTGGGCAACATAGAGTGTGGTCGATGCTTGGATGGGTGTAAGGCTTCTGAAAACTGAGGGTGTTTAACTACATAAGAACTGAACTTTGGATGGGTGTACGGCTTCGGAAACGGACCACACTGAAAACTGAAGGTATTTAACTACATAAGAACTAAACCTTGGATGGGTGTACATCTTCAAAAATGGACTACAGCGAAAATTCTATGTGTTTTATTATACAGGGCAAGTCAAAATGTTGTGCAGGTTTTCAGAAATTTATTATGTGAAATGTAATGAACATATAATATTGTGAGACATATTGTATGAAAGGTAAACTCTCAAAGTTTTTTTTAAATATTCACAGATGTTCTATGTGAGCGCCTTTTGTTACACGACAGATGTCAAGCCGATATTCAATCTCCTGCCAAACTTTCTGTAGCAGTCCGCGGTCGATATCAGCAATGGCTGCTGTGATGCGGGCACGCAGTTCATGCAGTGTTGTTGGAAGTGGTGGTACGTAAACATGATCCTTTACAAGACCCCACATGAAGAAATCACACGGGGTTAGATCTGGTGAACGAGGTGGCCAATGAATGAGTTGTTTGATCACCCTGAGATGCACGGCCTATCCAGCGTTGTGGTAAAATGGTCAAATGGTCTCGAACACTGCCATGGTAATGTGGAGGGGCACCATCCAACTGCAAAATGAAATCTGGACTATCCGCTTCAAGCTGCGGAAGGAGCCATTGTTGTAGCATATCAAGGAAAACATGTCCGTTCACAGTACGTTCATGAAAGAAAAAGGGCCCATAAACCTTTGCATGGGAAATGGCACAAAAGACATTCACTTTCGGAGAATCGCGTTGATGTTCCAGAGTTGCATGGGGGTTACCAGTTCCCCAAATCCTTACATTGTGTCTATTCACTTTTCCTGAAAGGTGGAAAGTCGCTTCATCACTGTAAACTACCCTCTCATGGAACTCATTCTCTTCCATTAATGCGAGAAAATCAACACAGAAGGACGCTCGCAAAGCATAATCGGCGGGTTTTAAGGCTTGAACCAGTTGCAAGTGGTAGGGTTTCATCTGTAAACGTTTTCGGAGAATCCGCCATACAGTTTTTGTGGTAGTTGAAGTTCTGTCGCTCCCCGGTAGGTGGATTTCTGTGGACTCCGCACGAAGCATGTGCGAACGCGTTCGACTGTCTCTTCACTCGTCGACGGACGGCCAGTCGATTTTCGTTTACAGATACAGCCTGAATCCCTAAATTGTGTGTACCACTTACGAATGGATCTCCCATCCGGCGGGTCTTTATCGTATCTGGTACGGAAATGTCGTTGAACACTAGTCACAGAGTTGTTTACATGGTAATCAAGCACACAGAAAGACTTCTGATCCCCAGTCAACGCCATTTTCCTTTACTGCTCTGCTGTTGACATCTTGCGGGTGAACGCGGAACTTTAGAAGTGGACAACTAAACTTTGAGAGTTTACCTTTCATACAATATGTCTCACGATATTATATGTTCATTACATTTCACATAATAAATTTCTGAAAACCTGCACAACATTTTGACTTGCCCTGTATAAGACCTACACCTGTGACTCGAACTTATCATTCCTTGATAAGGGGGATCATGCTGAAACGTCGGAATCAGTGGCCAGAGGCCGAACTTGAATCCAAGATGTGGAAAACCCAATAAAACGTTCATATATATATATATATATATATATGTATCGTCCACCGCTGTGGTCTCGAGGTAGCATGCTGCCTTGTCATGCAGCGGGCCCGGGTTCGATCCCCGATCGGGGCAGTTTTTCTGGGTGAAGATTTTATCGGGGTTTTTCCTCACCTGTAAGACATATGGCCATCATCATCATCCTTACCATTATCATCTTCATCCTTCACCGGTGTGGAAAGCAACGGGAAGCTACCACACCTACAATTCCCTGGTAAAGCTGCAAGCATAGCATGAAAATGCTATGCTTGCAGTGAAGGACCTGCCTTCGGGCAGAATTACTATGGATGGATGTATGTATCCATCCATCCATCCATAATAATTCTGCCTGAGGGTAGGTCTTTCACTACAATCATAGCACTTTCATGCTATGCTTTGCAACTTTACTAAGGAATTATAGGTGTGGTAGCTTTCTGTTGCTTTCCACACCGGTGAAGGGTGATGGTGATGATGGCCGGATGATTTTCGGGGACATTATGTATATAAGGTATAGATTTTGGTGAGAATAAAGTATCAAAAATAGTTAAAAAATAAACTTATAAATTGTGGTATAAACAATATAAATCCTATTTTAATAAAAAAACTAGCTAATACCCGGCGTGCGCTGCTACTCCTAAATAAATGTTAATGTGTTTTTACCACCAGCCATGTGCTGTTATACTTACCCGGAATCTGCTAATACTGATCTTCTTGTCATAAATGAAAGACAAAAATGGTTAGTTATCCATAGAAGATAAACATATGCTGTCACAGACTTTTTTGTACATTAATTTTGAGTATTTGTTATGGTTTAGACAGCGTAAGCCATTTAAGCATCAAAGTAGGGACTTTATTTCACGTTTTTCACTACAAAGGGTAAGTCCACCGCTGTGGTCTCGAGGTAGCGTGCTGCCTTGTCACGCAGCGGGCCCGGGTTCGATCCCCGGTCGGGGCAGTTTTCTGGGTGAGGTTTTTATCGGGGTTTTTCCTCACCTGTAAGACAAATGTCAGGAAAACTTTAAGGCCCAAACGGTCCCCGAAATCATATGGCCATCATCCTTACCATCCTGGTTGAGTGGTAGACAAGGCCTTAAGGCCTTAACTCTGCCAGGTAAAAATAAAGCTATTATTATTATTATTATTATTATTATTTTTAGGGGTTGAAGGGGTTGAGTATTACAACTCTCTTATAGCCTATATGTTCATCCCCGGAATCTCCTGAACATTTTTTCAAAAAGCACCATCTCAATCGGATGAACGGTATGGCAGTGCACGCTTACCCGGGAATCTTATCCCAATCTTCTTGGTATCAATGAAAGACAAAAATGGTTATTGTGAGTTATCCGTATGCTGTCATGGACTTTTTTTGTAGAGTTTTGTGAGATATTCAATTCTGTGTACATTAATTTGGTGTACTTATTATGGTTTAGGCAGTGTAAGGCATTTAAGCGTCAAAATAGGGACTTTATTTCCACGTTTTTTTCACTTCAAAGGATGATTTTTAGGGGTGAAGGGGTTGAATATCACAACTCTCTTACAGTCTATGTTCATCCCAAGAATCTCCTGAACATTTTGCAGAAAACCCCATCAAAATCGGATCAATGGTATGCCGCGCATAGAATTCGAACAAACAAACATTGACTTTTATATATTAGATTATGATGGGAAGAAAAAAGATAAAACTTTGCAAGAAATTTGAAGCCAACCAGAACCTTTGTAGATATTATAATACTTATACCTACATAACGAAGTGTCGCTATCGCCTGCTACAAGACAGTATACAGAAATACGGTATTCAAAATGTATGGACAATGGACGGTGCCGTCATAGCTAAAGTAAATGGCGAAAAACGCAAAATTAGATTTTCTACGGATATCAACTAGATAGGACCTGAGTGTAAAATATGTTTACTTTGTCTTTTCTTTGCTAACAATTATATTGTTAATTTATTTCTAATTTAGGTAAGTTTTAAGTTTATTATTTTTTATTTAGGACAACTTACTTGTTTTATTTTAATTTTTTAAGTTCTTTGTTTAGCTAAATTATTTTAATTTTATTAGAGTTATTACAGTACATAGTTTATTTTTACTTTCTGCTATTGGCAACATTGAGCTGACAAATGAAGACTTGTTTGTAACCTCTGACTCACTCACCTTCTCCAATCACCCTCTTATTGTGCAGACAACTTTTAACGCAGGTAGCAACATTCCTCAATCCCAACCATCCCCTCCAACAACAAATACTACTAGTCTACTTAAGAATGCATTTTCTATCGATAAATCATCACTTAAAATCGCTTACGTAAATTCACAAAGCATTCTGTCCCACTTTGATGAGTTTGAAACCATATTTTCATCTCTTGGACTGAGCGCCATTTTAATTTCGGAAACCTGGCTGACCCCTTCCATACCTTCGTCCCTTGTTCACCTAGACGGATATACATTGCTCAGAAATGACAGAATAGATAAAAGAGGTGGAGGAGTTTGTGCCTTTATATCAAATGAGCTTAATCCAAGAATTGTCCACAAGTCCCCTTCTGTATATTCCGCTCGCCCCGAGTTCTTATTCGTAGAAATTCAAGCCAGTCTAAAAAAATGTCTCTTATGCATTGTATACAAACCTCCAAAAATAAGGCACCTTTCGGATCTAGAAAACGCTCTGAACGATTCGTTACCTCATTATGAACACGTTATTGTCGCAGGCGATTTTAATACAAATCTTCTTCAGACTGACTCACCAGCCATACAACTTAAAAATATGTTCCAAAGCTTAAATATGACAATTGTTCCTTTCTCTGCCACACATCATACTGCTAATACCGACACTCTACTGGACTTAATAGTGACTACACATCCACAGAAAGTACTGTCATATGGACAAATTCCTGCTCCTGGCATATCTGCTCATGACATTGTATTCGTAGAATACTCACTCCAATGTCCTAAAAGACGCTCTAAATTGATTACGTACAGAAATTTACAAAACATAGACGATACTAAACTAAAATCAGACGCTTTAGAACTACCTTGGTACACAATATGGAATCTTAGATCAGTTGATGAAAAAGTAAACACATTTAATACACTGATATTACAACTATATGATAGACATGCACCAGTAAAACCCGACGATTTTCCCGCCCCCCTGCACCCTGGATGAATGACTCAATACGTGAACTTATGTCAAAACGAGACAAAGCATACCGAACATACAGACGACATAAAAATGACGAGAACTGGCAACTATACAAACAACTTAGAAACACAACTACACAAACTATACGCAATGCCAAACTACGACACGCCCACAGTATAATCGGACCTGAAATAAGTGCACGGGACACTTGGCGAAATCTCCGTGCAATGGGACTTAGACATTTGAATCCCTCAACTGACTCAATAGACATTTCTGTAGATGACTTAAATGAACATTTTACCTCAATACCCATGACACCTCCAGACAAGAAGACTAAAATAGACATTCTTAAAGACTTATCCCCATCCCCACATATAGGAAGAGATAAATTTTACTTTAACGACATTTCGCCTATAGACGTTAAAAAAGCACTCAAGCGGAGTACTTCCAATGCACAAGGAACAGATAACAAGGGGGACATCAGCCTTTTAATGCAAAATAAATCATCATTGACAAATAATACTGGAACTACCCACAGTGACTCATATCTTTAAATGCTTTCCCTTATACCGTAACTGAACTTCTATCTTCCCTACTGTATGGAAACAGTCTAGAGTTCGGCCTATACCAAAAATAAGTACACCTACTAACTGTAATGACTACCGACCGATTAGCATCCTTCCGACATTATCTAAAGCCCTGGAACATATTGTACATAAGCAAATGACTGAATATCTCCAAGAAAATCACCTCCTTGATCCTTATCAATCCGGCTTTAGATATGGTCATAGCACAACCACAGCTTTGCTAAAAATTACTGAAGATATTCGTGAAGCCGTGGACAGACGTCAATTGACTCCTTTAACCTTACTTGACTTCAGCAAAGCTTTTGACACAGTAGACCACGACTTACTTATGATAAAGCTCAAGCACCTACACTTGTCTGACAGCGCTGTATCCTGGTTCGACTCATACCTGCACGGTCGTCAACAATACGTTTCATTAAACTCTAGATCTTCGTCTTGGCGCAACTTGCCGGCTGGAGTCCCCCAGGGCAGTGTTCTCGGACCTCTTCTTTTCTCAATCTACATAAATGACTTGCCAACTGTACTAAAGCACTGCCGTTATCACTTCTACGCTGATGATCTCCAAATTTACCTACATTCACCTCCTCATTCTCTCTATAACAACTTGACAAAAATGAATGACGATCTCATATCCATCTTTAACTGGTCTTCAAGTATCGGTCTAAATCTAAATCCTAACAAGTCACAAGTAATTCTAATGGGACAACAAAGACTGCTTACAACCTTTGACATATCTACACTACCAAACATTACTATAAATAATATAATTATCCCTTATTCTTCTTCAGTAATAGATCTTGGACTACATCTAGACGCAAATCTAACCTGGCAAACACAAGTGAAACACATATGTAAAATACTTCTTCTCCATCTTACATTATCTTAGACGTTTAAAGAATTTTCTCCCAGTTTCGTTAAAACAAATCCTTGTGCAGAATCTTGTGTTACCACACTTCGATTATGTGACATTATATATAATGATCTAAACTATGACTTGTCGCAGAGACTGCAGCGTGTTCATAATGCTTGCGTTCGATTCATTTTCAATATCCGCCGTTATGACCATATTTCCGAACACTTTAATAACCTCTCTTGGCTCCGTCTTACTGACAGACGTAAATTGCACTCTCTTTCACTACTTTTCAAGCTTCTGAATTCCTACATCCCTACTTACCTGGCGTCTAGATTTGAGAAGTTATCCTCTTACCACAATATTGACACTAGATCACAAGATAGCAGTCTGCTAACAATTCCTCTTCATAGCACTTCCTCCTATTCTACTTCCTTCACAGTAGCCTCTGCCCGCTCCTGGAATCTCCTTCCTCAAGATATCAGGGTTGCCGCACACTTGGTACCTTTAAGTCACGCTTATACAGTTACCTGTTGTCTAATAATTAATTTTTCTCTATTTATTTAATTTTATACTATGTCATTAATCTTTTCCTGTTTTTTTATATATATTGTACATATATATTTAATTCGTTAAATTTAGAGTAAATCAAAATACATTATAAATATTAATTGTATTGTATTCATAACTTGTAATCGTTTATATTTATAGATATATATTGTAATTTAGATTTTAAGACTATTTTTTGTTTGTATTTTTTTTTTAAACCTGGTTGAGTGGTAGACAAGGCCTTAAGGCCTTAACTCTGCCAGGTAAAATAAAGCTATTATTATTATTATTATTATTATTATTATTATTATATTATAGGAACATTTTATGTTACCTTCCCCACAAACTTTGAGGTAATTTACAATATTTGTATCGTGAATCAGAGAAAATTTTTTCTCTACATCTCACCTCATAAAACTCCATGATTTTCACAGAACCAGATTCTGGAACCAATTGCTTCTATCCTCAGCCAAAACTCCTACTGTTGAAATTTTGCTGTTACCATCAACTTCCAAACTGCCATCTGGTGCCAATTTTATCTAAGATTATATTTTTCCTAACCAGGAACTTAAAAACTTCATGGATCTATATTCGTTCTTCTGAATGCATATCTTTTTTCCAAACTGTTAATTCTCTGAGTGTTTCAAAAGTTTAAGTTTCTCTTCCAATTTTGTGATTTTCTAGCAAAATATGAGCTGCAATTACCGATTTTTCAGTTTCACCAATTTTTATATTACTAAAGTATTCATTTGTACTAGTCTATAAATTCCTTTTGGTTTTTCCTATATATACTTTATTGCACTAATTGTAAATAATTTCATAAATTCCAGATTTCTTATTATCTGGGGCATTGACATAAGAAAGAATACATTCATAATCACATTTTAACATACCTAGATTAAATGGCTTTGGAAAGAAGATAGTAATTAAATAAGTTAAAGAAATTCAAACAACAAAAAAGACTAAAAGAATACACCATTCTACACAACCTGATTCCAAGGAAGGAAAACAATTCGAGAAAATTACCATCCCAAAACACACACAAAATTTTTTGAAAAAAATTTAAAATTCAGTATTACATTGGCACTGACAAACAAATTTAGTGTGGATAATCGTCTAATTACTAATAAAGAGGTTGAATGCCCCAAAAAGTACACTTTGAAATATCAAAAATTGTAAAATTGAAAAATCGGAAATTGCAACTCATAGTTTGCTAGAGTATCACAAAATTGGAAAATAAACTAAACTTTTGAAAAATTTAGAGAAACCTTTGGAATTAACAGTTTGGGAAAAGATATATATTCAGAAGAACAAATATATTTCCATGAATTTTTAAGTTCCCAGTGAGCAAAATTTAATTTCAATGTTCATAAAATCAACACCAGATCACAGTTTGGAAGTTGATAGTAATGGCAGAATTTCAACAGTTGAAGTTTTGGTTGATGATATGAGCGATGGCTCCAGAAACTGGCCCTGTAAAAATCACAATGTTTTATGAGGTAAGATGTAAAAAGATTTCTCTGATTCATTATATAAGTATGAATCGTACCTGTAAAGATAGCTATGAATGTTGGGTAAGGATAATTGCTAAAAATTAAACTAGAATTAACATAAAACAAACCTCAAATTTGTGGTTTGAACTATATGAATTCTGCCCGTAAAAATAGCTATAAATGATGCGTAAGGATATTCATGTTAGAGACAAGTCACTGGTCTCACTCAGTATCACTTTTTTTCAAATCCACCAGGATAGAACATTGCAATATCCTTCACCATCCAAAAGAATATATGATAAATGTCGTAACATAAACTAAATATAGCTTATCTAACGATTCTAACCTAACCACAAATCATTATCTAACCTGTATGGAAATGTAACTGACATAATTGAAGGTATTTACCTCTACACACTTCTCGAATACAAAATCTAATATGTTAAATGCTTTGACACCTATGTTAACGATGTCATGTTTTAATATAAAACGCTTCTAATTTCCATAATATAAAAAAATTGAAGATGTAGCCCATAGTAGCAAGCAGTGTCGTTAGAGAAGTAAAAACATTTTTTGATATTATATTTTAAATTAACACATTCCAGAATTGGACATAGTTATATTTTAGAAAGAAAAATTAACTCTTGGACCAGGATTCAGAGATCCAGGATTTGAATCCTGGTCTGAGCGTTAATTTTTCTTTTTAAAATAAACTAAAAACATGTTAAGTTATGTAGATAGGAAATAACACTATGAGGTGTTTTTAATATTTTTTATTATTTCACTCACCTCATACTTCATAACTCCTCGCAAACCCAGGATTTCTTCACATCATTTGTGACATTCTCAATGCTGTGTCACGTTCACAACTGAAGGCCGTTGGATGTCAGTTGTGAACGTGACACAGCATTGAGAATGTCACAAATGATGTGAAGAAACCCTGGGTTTGCGAGGAGTTTATGAAGCATGAGGTGAGTGAAATAATAAAAAATTAAACAATAGAAACATGTTGCTAACACACCTAGTCAGAGATATATAATTAAATAATTAACAGTATTCAATATAATTTACTCCCGAACAGTAGCAGCAAATAATTCTGAACTAATTATAATCCTTTAGGTTTAAAAAAATATTTTGAATTGAAAATAAGATTTTTTTTTCAAGGAATTAAGTCCTGCAGAACTTGCAGAACGAGAGAGAGGCTTGCGCAAGCTGCGTGAGGAGTTGCGCAATGAAGAAATGAAATTGGTGCTATTAAAAAAGTTGCGGCAGTCGCAGCAAATGAAGGAGAACATTGCTGTGGTACCACCAACAAGTCAACAGCCATCATCTAAAGTGCCACAGCCTGGAAAAGTGCTGCCACCACCACAACAAACTCCTCCACCCCCACTCATGAGATCTCACCCTGGCACCAAACAGACGAGCCCCAACGTTATACCTCCATTATTACGAGGAGTAAGTATCTATTCATGAATGTCATGTCATCATAATTTCGATTAAAATAATGTAACAGTTAAAGTAATCCTATAACTCTATAAAGTCCACTCTTCCCTATTTCACACTCCTACTCCCAGAAAGAAATGTAATAGTATCTGCATATACTTTGTCCTTCCAAAGTGCACTATGAGACTTTTCTTAGTCTTCGCTTTCCATTCCATTCTTACCATACAACCAACCCATTTTATTAACATCTGAGTTACATACTTATTATTATCATCATCATCATCCATGCAAGTATTAGGCTGTGTGGCCTGTTACGGTCTCAAAGAGGAATTTTCCATCCAGCGCTTTTTTGGACGTCCCAGCGATCTTTTACCTTGGGGGCTGTAGCGAAGTATGGCTTTTGGAATTCTATGAGACTTATTATTGAAGTTTCATAATTTATTATTTTTTTTTTATTTTCTTGTATATTTGAATCAGATGTTGCAGGAAGAGAACTAAGTTAGCTTATCTCTTATTTTGAGTGGTAAAATGGATCTCTGCTTGAATTTCCAAACTAGTTTGTGTGTATCAAATTGTCTGCAAGAAGGGATCTGAGTCTGACTTAAGTATCATGTTAACCTTATTAGCTGCACTGGGACATTCCCACTTACTAGGAATCATCTGCCTCATCGCTTGTTTATTGCAGACTCTATAAAGATAACATGGTTACAGTCTACATTGCATTGTTTCAATTTCTCTCTTTTTTTATATATTTATTTTAATTTTTGAGTTTATTATATTACATGTGTTTGTTTGTGCTTAATACAGTTAAATGATTTTCAGAGTAAAACAGTGTGCAATTCACAAATAATTTCACTAAAAAATTCAAAAGGTTTCCCCATCATTAATGTAAGCAGATTGTAAAAAGGTATCGAAATCAACCATCTTCAAATTCTAATTTATCCACGAAAACAGTCAACATTCATTACTTTGTTTATTTTTATTTCACTCACCTCATACTTCATAACTCCTCGCAAACCCAGGGTTTCGTCACAACTTGTAAACGTGACACAGCATTGAGAATGTCACAAATGATGTGACGAAACACTGGGTTTGTGAGGAGTTATGAAGTATGAGGTGAGTGAAATAAAAAATAAACAATATTAAAAAACCTCATAGTGTTATTTTCCTATCTACATAACTTAATTCATTACTTTATTCTTACATTAATTTATACCAAATAAAATTACATTCCCTTGATTAAAAACACAATGAAATGAACCAGTTTTTTTAATTAACTTAAAACTCAAAGAATGTTAAATAGGTCCATTCTTTTCTTTCATCATCATCATCATCATCCATGCAACTATTAGGCCATGTGGCCTGTTACGGTCTAAAAGAGGAATTTTCCATCCAGCTCTTTTTTTGACATCCCAGCGATCTTTTGCCTTGGGGCAGTAACAAAGCATGACTTTTGTCCATTCTTTACAAATCCAATTTAGTTGTTTCTTCAGTATTGCTTACTTAGTTTTCCCAATAATTGTCCATCATTTACAGTTTACCAATTGTTTGTTTCATTTACTTTTTCTCTTTACCATTGATTAAAATAGCTTAGCTGTGAACATAAATTCTACCTAAATGAATATACTTCATAGTATGAATTCCTAAAATAAGTAATAAATTTACTTATTTCTTCTTCTTCTTCTTCCTTCCAAGTATTAGGCCAAGGCCTGTTACGATCCTATAGAAAATTTTCCCTCCAGCGTTTCATAGGACGGCCCAGTGATCTTCGTCCTCTTGGTATATAATTATAAACAGCTTTGGGGATCCGATTTGAACTCATTCTTTCAAGATGGTGTTTCCAATTTACTAGTTGGTACTGTTTAATATATTCCAAAATTGGCATAGTCTTCAATTCTTTTAAGATATCGGTGTTCCTTTTCCGATCGCATCTGGTGTAACCCGCTGTTCTGCGCATGAATCTTATTTCACAAGCCGTTATTCTGCTTTCATGTTGTCTTTTTAGTGTCCATGCTTCACTACCATAGGTCAACACTGGTCTAGCCAAAGTGTTATATAAACGTAATCTTGTGTTTTTTTGTACAAGGGATGGTTTCATAACTTAATTAATAATTCCTAAACTTTTATTATAATTTACTTATTTTGGATGCAATAATAGCTTTAGCTGCTTATTATTAATTTACTTTTGATTATAATAACAATAGTTTGTTTTACAAGGGAGGATCGGAAAGTAATGCACAATAATTTTTTACAAAATAGGTAAAAACAAAAAATCACAAATAAACTTACATATTTTACCAACTTTCTTAACACATTTCTCCCATCAGTTTCAATATGCACTGTCCGTAGCAGTCTGTTTTGTTGGAGTATAGCCATCTGCAGACTGCTGATTTCACTTCCACATCTGTCACAAAGCATTGACTGGCCAGGAATTTCTTCATGGGACCAAACAGATGAATGTCCGACGGTGCAAGGTCCAGACTGTATGGTGGATGCTGGAGTGCTCCCTACGAAATTTGGTGATTTTGTCATGAACATGAGCAGCAACATGGGGGCGAATATTATCATGAAGAAGTTTGACATCGTCAGCACTAATGCTGTGGTGTTTTATCATGAAGGGCATGATGCAATTTAACCAAAGTTTTAATGTAGGCTACAAGCATTCACAGTGGTCCCATGTTCAACAAAGTCCACCGGTAAAATACCATTAATTTCCCAAAACACTGTCACAAGCACTTTCCCAGCATACTGACTCACTTTGAATTTTTTCTAACTTGGGAAACAACGTGTTTCGGGTGTGTAGTGGTACACCCATGACTCATCACCAGTGATGATTCCTTTCAGAAAGTCATGTTCTTCTGCAGGATATCGCTATACGTGATCCAAGCTTGTCATCATTCACTGGCCCTTGTGGTCATCTGTCAGGTTCTTAAGCATGCAGCGAATGCTAATTTTATGAAATTTCAACGTGTCATGAACAATATCATAAACCGCACGATAGGAAATGTTGAACTGCTGCAATAAGGCTCGCAGTTGCACATGCTGGTCATTCAAAATTACAGCCTCAATGGCTCTGACATTCTGCAGAGTTGCAGTTGTTACCAGCCACATGCAGCATGTCAAATCACAAAGATTCACACAGCCCTCTTGGAAGAATGCACACCACCTGGAGACATTCCTACAGTCCATAAAAATTGTCCTCATACACGCCACATACATCGCTGTGAATTTCACTCAGTTTATGCCTTTTGGCCCATAAAATTCAAACTACTCTTTCCAAGTTGTTTTTATTATTCATTTAACATTTCTCAATGAAAGATAAATTATATTTGAAGAGAAAATTTTTTTTTTCACCTAGACCGGGACTCGAACCCGGGACCCTTGGCTTTCCGGGCCAAGTGCTCTACCAACTGAGCTACCGAGGCGAGTTACGATCTAGATGCAAATTTTTCTCTTATATACGTTGTAATTCCCTATCGCCAAATGCTTTTGAAACCATTGCTTCTATCTTTGCAAATGGCGGCTTCTTAGTTAAGAAGACATTTATTGGTCCCGGGTTCGAGTCCCGGTCTAGGCGAAAATTTTTCTCTTCAAATATAATTTATCTTTCATTGAGAAATGTTAAATGAATAATAAAAACATCATTAGAAGCCTTACTAGCTTTATAAAGTAATGTTAAATTCCCAATAAATGTCTTCTTAACTAAGAAGCCGCCATTTGCAAAGATTGAAGCAATGGTTTCAAAAGCATTTGGCGATAGGGAATTACAACGTATATAAGAGAAAAAAATTTGCGTCTAGATCGTAACTCGCCTCGGTAGCTCAGTTGGTAGAGCACTTGGCCCGGAAAGCCAAGGGTCCTGGGTTCGAGTCCCGGTCTAGGCGAAAATTTTTCTCTTCAAATATAATTTATCTTTCATTGAGAAATGTTAAATGAATAATAAAAACATCATTAGAAGCCTTACTAGCTTTATAAAGTAATGTTAAATTCCCAATAAATGTCTTCTTAACTAAGAAGCCGCCATTTGCAAAGATTGAAGCAATGGTTTCAAAAGCATTTGGCGATAGGGAATTACAACGTATATAAGAGAAAAATTTGCGTCTAGATTGTAACTCGCCTCGGTAGCTCAGTTGGTAGAGCACTTGGCCCGGAAAGCCAAGGGTCCCGGGTTCGAGTCCCGTCCTAGGCGAAAATTTTTCTCTTCAAATATAATTTACTCTTTGCAAGTTGTTGACAGTAACTGCGTGGCATCATTGTTGCATAGCTCACGATTCTCCTACTGGAGCTGCACTTGGAGAAAAATACCACCCTCTGTATTGAGAACTTCAAACTATATCTTTGTAAAATTTTAACATTCCAGCTGCAATACCAGGGCAAAAAAAAAATTATTGTGCATAACTTTCTGATCTCCCCCCTTGAATTTATTCTACTGAAGTACTAAGAGCCTTAGTTTCCTTAAACTTTCATTCTTCTCATGTAATACTGCAATAAACAAAACAGTCAAATCAATTAAGTTATGTAGGTAGGAAATAACACTATGAGGTTTCTTTAATTTATGTTGAGTTCTTTTCGACTCACCTCATACTTCTCAACTCCCTTTCAGACCCGGGTTTCATCACTGCATTTGTGACATTCTCAATGCAGTGAAGAAACCCGGGTCTGAAAGGGAGTTAACCCTCTGCATGCCACTGGTAAAATCTCTTGTGTCAGAGATTTAAATGCATCCACCGATGTGATCGGCTTTGCAAGTAGTTTAAGTATATTATCTGGCAGGTAATGGACAGAAACATCAGAGCCGATCTAATCAGCTCATGGCACCTAAAGGGTTAAGAAGTATGAGGTGAGTCAAAAACAACTCAACATAAGTCAAATCAATATTAAACTTACTGCTGTCGTTGATGACAACATTTGCTCAAATAAAAACTAAATTTTCCATCACATGTATAAGCCTTTCTTTTGTATGTCTATATCTTGTTTTGTGTAAGTGTTGTCAATTTTTTTTCCCCCATACATTTGCAGACAGATCATACCTACATACTTTATGTTGAAACTTTTTTGCATGTAGTATAATTGCAATGCTGAGATTTAATTTTCCAGAAGTTGCAATTTTGAAAAAGATCTAACTTAAAATACAAAAGAGAGATCAGATCTCTCTCACTGCAGATTTTAAATTCAAGAAAACTAAGGGCGTAAAGAGCAATAGTTAAAATATATCATTTGAAATTCATCGGAGAACATTTTGTTTAAACAACTCACTTCATAGGATTCATGCTTCCATGATGCCGCGGTTTTCAAACACGGGTGTGTTTCTCCTCCGCCATAACTCCCGGCTGACACCTGTAATTTCGTCGGCCGTCAACTGTTCTCTTGTCGCCATCTGTCCGTGCTGCCATCTATAGTTGAATTTATGAACTTCGAAATCACAAAGTAATTTTGTTAGGCGATATGTACAAAAATTACATTGATCTAGCTTTATTTTTTTGAAAGTATCTTTTCTCCCACAAATGTTAGGTTTGAAGATGGCGACAATAGAACAATTGAGGGCCGAAGATATTTGTTCAGTAGGAATGTTAGTGGCTGAGGATGAACACAACTGTGTTTGAAACCGCGCGATCATGGACGCGTGCATCCTATGAGGTGAGTTGTTCAAAAGCAATGTTCTCCGATGAATTTTAAAGATATATTACCTTCTTATTACCATTGAATGTTTACTTCCAAATCTAATTTAATATAGATCACTTGAACTTGAGAAAAATTATTTTTAACAAGAAATCGAGAATCTCACCTCACCTCATATTGTGGGGTTCTTCACCTGGGAACTTGTTTACATTGGACCATGCCCACTATTTTCAGCCAAAAAACTGACTGAACCTGTTGAGATATTGTTTATTTTAGGAAGTAATATTTTGAGTTAAAACATTTTGTTTGTTCATTCTTACCTCTTAGAGTTGTTTTTGTCGAACATATGTTTCAGAGCTTCTTATGTTTGACAAAAACAACTCTAAGAGGTAAGAATGAACAGACAAAATGTTTTAATTATTAAACAAACCTCTTAATGTTACTTCCTATTGTATTTAAAATAATATTTTGAGGTTCTTTTAATCAAGTATTTTTCTTCTTGTATATTGTAAGCCCATGTTTTCCCTTTTACAGAGATTTAGGAACTCTCCCCCTACAGGGAAAAATTTGAACTAAACTAATTTAGTTACACTTGTTTTCGTATAGATGTCATTTGAGTGGTCCGTGGTCAGTGTTCTGCCTCATACTGACATCTAGGAAACCAAGGTAATATTAGGACGGGAAAATTCAGTAAATTTTGCTTAGAGGCCTTTTCATTCAGGCTTAAGGATCTTTTACGAGCCTGAAAATCTTCAGACTCGGGACCCACGGCTTATAGTCCCTCCCAGAGGACTCTCCTTGGATTTTTCCATCCTAAAAAAATCCGTCGACCCCGGCTGGGTTTGAACCCTCAAGACCAGAGACGAGGAGCATAACCACTAGTCCATCGCGGCCAATTTCAAGTATTTTTGAGACTGGAAATATCTTACCTCAAATTAATGTTGATTTATTCTCAAAACATGTTAGAGAATAAATCAACATTAATTTGAGATAAGATGTTTTCAATCTCAAAAAAAATGTTGAGAATGTCTGTCAAAATATGGTTGGTTGGTATCTAATGTCGAGCACTTGATAATGAAATCATTCGCTCTTTTGCACTCCAATATTTAGCAGAAAGGCTGGTCTCTTCTACAAAAGCTGGACAACGGAGGAGATGGTTTCTTTCCATATCTTCATTTAAATTGCAAAAAGGGCATTTAGGTGAATCTGTTATGCCAATTCTGTGTAGGTGTTTATTCAAGCAGTCATGTCCCGTTAGCAGTCTGAATGTTGCTACTGCAGATTTTCTTTGTAATGTAGTAATGTCATAAGCTTGTAGATTTTCCCATTCCTTTCCAGATGTTTTGGTAGTGTATTCTTCTCTAAGTGTATTGATGTATTTATTTGAGATAATTCTTTTGATAGAGTGAAAGGAAACTGGAGCAGAAGTTGGGGTTTGAAACAATTTTTGCTACCCTTCTTGGCTAGAAAATCGGCTATTTCATTGCCTGTCACTCCACAATGGGCCGGAATCCATTGAAGTACAACTTTTTTATGTAGACGGGATAACTGTTTTATAATTTTGTGACATTCGATAATTTTGATGCTTTTGGGTGTTGTGTCTCATGTTATAGCAAGAATGGCTGCTTTGGAGTCACATAAAATTACAACTTTTGTAAATTTTTGGATGTGATATAAAAGATTTTGTAAACTTAAGAAAATTGCTAGAATTTCGCCATCAAAGTTTGTTGAATTTGTGTTTAGTTTACGATAAAAGGAAAAAAGTGGACATACTGCACCAGCACCAATGCCACCGTCATTTGGTAGGCTGGAGCCATCTGTAAAAATATGTATCCATTCAGGAGCTGGGTATCTTAGATTTATTATTTCCAGTGACATTTGTTTTAAAATATATGGAGGAATTTCATATTTCTTGATGTCTTCTGTTAAATGAAGGTTATATTCAATTTCCAAAAATTCTAGAGGGTTGTTTCTCATCTGCATATTTTCTTTTGAATGTGGAAGTTGCAATTTCTGTTTGATTTCTTGTACAATGCTTAAGAAGCTTTGCTGAGATTCTAAACATACTTGTGGTTTTCTTTGGGTCCAGTTATTATTGGGGTAGCCTTAAAAATTTTTCATACTGGTGTGACTGCTGTTTTCTCAATTTCAGATGCTATGTTTGGGTTATTTGTTAAGATTTGCATGGCAGTGATTGGTGTTGTTTTAACGGCTCCTGTTATCAGACGGAGGATTTGGTTCTGCAATTTATTAAGTTTTTCCACTTTTGTAGTTACTAGGATTTCTTCACAATAATGAAGTATAGGTTTTTTGTACATTTGGTAGAAGGTGCTTAGAGTTTGTGTGTTGCAACCCCACTTTTTCCCTGCTAATCGTTTTAATAACGGTAACCTTGTTTCTATCTTTGTACATATATTCTCTATGTGTTTGTTCCATGTTAATTTTGTGTCCAGAGTTATTCCTAAATATTTTGCTTCATGTGTTTGAGTTAATAATTCACCCTCCAATTTCAGAGTGATGGCTAGTGGTTTCTTTCTTAATGTAAATAGTTGATAATTTGTTTTCTGTATATTTATCTTCATTAAGTTCTGGGATGTCCAATTCTCTAACTGTATTAGTGATTGTTGGGCTATGGTTATTAATTGTTGACTTGGTTTTTTCGGTTTGGAGACCCATATTACACATCATCAGCAAAAAGGTAGGGTTTTTGTTTCGAGCTTTTCTATATGCTTAGGTAGATCATTGATGTAGATATTGAAGAGAATGGTACTGAGTACAGAACCCTGTGGTAAACCTCGATGTGTTTGTTGGTATTTAGAGAGGTGATTATTATACTTTGTAGCGATGAACCGTTGGATGAGAAAATTGCTGATCCAGAATAGCATATTCCCTTGAAAGCCTAAAGTCTGAATTTTTTCTAATAATTTATATCTCCAAATAGAGTCATATGCTCCTTGGAAATCAACAAACATTGCCAGAGTGTCTTCTTTTCTGTTGAAACTGTCTTTAATAACTTGACTTAGGTGTACAATTTGTTGATTGTAATTCTCTAAATCCAGCTTGGTTGGGTGGAAGTAAATTATTGGTTTCTAAATACCAATTTAATCGATTTGAAATCATTTTTTCCATAGTTTTAACAATTACACTAGTTAGTGCTATTGGGCGATAATTTGAAAAAGTATTTGTTGATTTTTTTGTTTTCAAAATAGGTATTATAATAGCTTTTTTCCAATCATCAGGAACTTTTGTGTTCCAAGAAAGATTATAAAGGGAGAGCAATTGAGTTTTGGCTTTATTGCCAAGGTGTTTGAGAAATTCTGCATGTATATTATCTGCTCCTGGAGATTTGTTTGATTTTAAACTATTAATGGCTATGTTTAACTCTTTAATGTTGAAATTCTTATTAAAAATATTATCTTTTGTACTGCTTGTTGATTTTATGTAATTTTTTAGGTTCTCTTTTATTGTTTTTTGTTCCTTTTTGTTCTCTGAGGACAAAGTATAAGTGTTAGCATAGTGTTTGTTGAATTTGTTGGCTATTTCACTTTCATTTGTAATCTGTTTGTTGTTGTAGATAAATGGTGTTTTTTGTCGTTCTTTTTTATTTTGTATATTGTGTACAAATCTATATGCTTTCTGGCCATCTTTCCTATAATCCATTTTTTGGAGACAGTTATTAAAATTTTCTCTTTCATTGCTGTTAATTTCTTTTTTGAGTTGTGCGCACAGTTTTCTCCAATTTTGTACATCTTTTGGGTCTTTTGTTTTTTCTGCTTTATTTCTAGTGAGATCTTGGTCTATTTTCATTCTTTCTAGTTTTGAATTCCAGAAGGGTTTGTAGTTTTTAACTATTCCTCGTGGTATATATTTTTTTGCTGTTTTTAATATTATTTTGCATATAGATTTGTTAATTTGATCTGATTGAAGTGATTCGTTTAAAGGATTTTCAAATTTGGTTTCCAGTTCGTCTGTGTACAGTTTCCAATTGGCTTTTTTGAAGTTCCACCTGGGTTTAAGATGCATTGGAAGTAAGTTGTTATTCCCCAGTTGAATAGTAGCAATGATGGCTCTATGTCCTGAGCCAGGATCTTCTACAATTTGTTTTTTGGTTTTGGAGTATAAATTAGAAGATACAAAGAGTAAGTCAGGATTAGTTCCTGAACCAGATTAATGTATATATTGTTTATTTTTTATTATTTCACTCACCTCATAATTCATAGCAGACCCTGGGTTTCTTCACATCTTTTGTGACATTCTCAATGCTGCATCACGTTCACAACTGACGTCCAACGGCCTTCTATCCTGCAGACTGACCTCCGCGCCATCTGGTGGCCGACCGAAGAATTTCCAAATCAGTCCTCTTTCTTTATAACCGGGTATTTCAAAATTCATAGTTGTATTTTCATTCTTGCATTTGTAAATATTTTCCCAAATTGTGAGTTCCTTCGGTTTTTCCAATTGTTTAAGTAATTTTGTTTTGGTTTCTATTTTATGTTTTTCTGACCAGGCATGTGCAGCTATTGCAGATTTTTCGGTTTCTCCATTTTTAACATTTCATTTAATACAACTATGAATTTTGAAATACCCGGTTATAAAGAAAGAGGACTGATTTGGAAATTCTTCGGTCGGCCACCAGATGGCGCGGAGGTCAGTCTGCAGGATAGAAGGCCGTTGGACGTCAGTTGTGAACATGACGCAGCATTGAGAATGTCACAAAAGATGTGAAGAAACCCAGGGTCTGCTATGAATTATGAAGTATGAGGTGAGTGAAATAATAAAAAATAAACAATATTAAAAAACCTCATAGTGTTATTTCCTATCTACATAACTTAATAATGTATATATGTTGGAGGATCCTCTTTGTTGTGTATTATTTCTATGGGTGTTGAATTTAATAAGTCTTCTGCAATTTTCCCTGCATTATTTGAATTGGTATAGCCCCATCGTCATGAATGGGCATTAAAATCTCCCATTATAATTGTATTTGGGTTTATTGTAATATGTTCAAGATTAGAGGAGTTATTTGGTGGATTATAAATTGAATATATATTGTACTGAGATTTATTTATCCATACGTTAATTTTAATTATTTCAATTTTGTCTACAGTGCCCATTTCTTTGATAATTTGAATGGACGAAGTCATGTGTGTTCGAATTCCAACTAAAATACCACTATTAAGTTATGTAGATAGGAAATAACACTATGAGGTTTTTAATATTGTTTATTTTTTATTATTTCACTCACCTCATACTTCATTTTTTTTTCCTACGTCTATTTTACTTATAGTTGTGTAATGTTTAATTTTTTCCAAATTGAGAGTTTTCTTTTCTAAACTTTTTTGGTGTTGGTTATTGTTGTTTTTAACCATTTTCCGGACAAATTTTGGAGTGATATTATTTTCTAAACATTTGTTAATGATATTTGAAGAGAAAAATTTTCGCCTAGACCGGGACTCGAACACGGGACCCTTGGCTTTCCGGGCCAAGTGCTCTACCAACTGAGCTATCGAGGCGAGTTACGATCTAGACGCAAATTTTTCTCTTATGTACGTTGTAATTCCCTCGCGCCAAATGCTTGAAACCATAGCTTCTATCTTTGCAAATGGCGGCTTCTTAATTAAGAAGACATTTATTGGGAATTTAACACTACTTTATAGCCAGTAGGGCTTCTATTGACGATTTTATTATTAATTTAACACTTCTCATTGAAGGATAAATTATATTTGAAGAGAAAAATTTTCGCCTAGACCAGGACTCGAACACGGGACCCTTGGCTTTCCGGGCCAAGTGCTCTACCAACTGAGCTATCGAGGCGAGTTACGATCTAGACGCAAATTTTTCTCTTATGTACGTTGTAATTCCCTCGCGCCAAATGCTTGAAACCATAGCTTCTATCTTTGCAAATGGCGGCTTCTTAATAAGAAGACATTTATTGGGAATTTAACACTACTTTATAGCCAGTAGGGCTTCTATTGACGATTTTATTATTAATTTAACACTTCTCATTGAAGGATAAATTATATTTGAAGAGAAAAATTTTCGCCTAGACCGGGACTCGAACACGGGACCCTTGGCTTTCCGGGCCAAGTGCTCTACCAACTGAGCTATCGAGGCGAGTTACGATCTAGACGCAAATTTTTCTCTTATGTACGTTGTTAATGAATTTGATATCTGCAGCTCTTTTGCTTCTAAGTTCTTTTAATTTCTATCTTAGTTTTCGAAAAATGTTCGTTGAAATGTTGTATGTTTGAAGCCGCCATCTTGTTCCAGTTGTTTACGTTATTCTTGTTTTCCTATGACTTGATAGCCAACTTTATTAAGTTATGTAGATAGGAAATAACACTATGAGGTTTTTTAATATTGTTTATTTTTTATTATTTCACTCACCTCATACTTCATAAGTATGAGGTGAGTGAAATAAAAAATAAACAATAAAATACCACTACTTATTTGTCGTCCTTTAGGAAGTATGTGAACAGTAAAATCCTTGAAGTGGTAATATTGTAACTGTTCCTGTGTGAGATTTGCTTCTTGATTTGTGAATACATCAATTTGGTGGTCAGATAGCATTTTGGTAAGTTCAGTCTTTTTAGCTTGTGATAGTCCTCCAGTATTCCACTGGAGGATTTTGATCAAGTTTGGTTTGGTATATTTATTTCCTTGAAGAAAGGTCCCCGTCCGGAGATCCGAATGGGGGACTATTTTACCTCCGGATTTGTATTTCTTTTTCCAAGGCTTCATCTTTGTATTGGAGTACAATAAACTAGTTGTAACCGTTTAGTAGTAGGCACCACTTGTGGTGGTTATGTCACCCATAGAGAGAAAGTAGGTATAGGAAGGAAGGAGAAATGAACCCCTAGGCCTCGAGTACTCTAATACCATCAGGGTCGAAAGAAACAAGAGGTCAGTCAAGGGAGACTGGATAGAAAAGTTGAAAGAGGGAATTGGTATGGGGAGGAGAAGTAATACCAATTCGGTCACCAAGCTGACCAGTGCTTGTTGGTGAGTAGCCCTTCCCTTTCGTTCATCATGCATAAGCATGATTACTAACAGCTGCACCTCGAGAAGGTGAGGGATTGGACACTAGGTTACTGTTCAGGTCGGTTCCTTTAAGCCTTCGATGGAAGGAATTAAAGGGTCTCCTCTCTTATATAATTTAGGCTTTCACGGCCGGCGTCTTGATCCATATTTGGTTCGTCTTCCGGGCTTATAGGCCGTGGTCTGGTTGTCTTCTTACTCGACGTTTCGTCTACTGCTGCGGTAGACCTCATCAGGAGATACTGCGTGCTCTCTGTGAACTCCTCAACAGTCGGCTGCAGACTGGCTGGTGGTTGGAAACTGTCTCTTTTTATAGCTAAACCCCGGGTGGTGGGAAGGTTTTCTGCGCAGACCGAGTTTTTTGCTGTTGTGCCGATTGCAGAAGTCATAGGCTTCGTTGTCGTGTTATGCAGTGCTGGGATCCAAATTTTGTTTATCTTCATGGTTTCTTCTTTTTTGTTGAAGGAATTTTTATGTTTATATATTTCAATGGCTTCTCTGTATAGTCTGGTGTAGTAATGTGATGTTTGTGATAATACCTGAGTATCTTCGAATCTTATAATATGTTGTTGGTTGTTCATCAAGTGTTCAACAACCAACAACATATTATAAGATTCGAAGATACTCAGGTATTATCACAAACATCACATTACTACACCAGACTATACAGAGAAGCCATTGAAATATATAAACTTAAAAATTCCTTCAACAAAAAAGAAGAAACCATGAAGATAAACAAAATTTGGATCCCAGCACTGCATAACACGACAACGAAGCCTATGACTTCTGCAATCGGCACAACAGCAAAAAACTCGGTCTGTGCAGAAAACCTCCCCACCACCCGGGGTTTAGATATAAAAAGAGAGACAGTTTCCAACCACCAGCCAGTCTGCAGCCGACTGTTGAGGAGTTCACAGAGAGCACGCAGTATCTCCTGATGAGGTCTACCGCAGCAGTAGACGAAACATCGAGTAAGAAGACAACCAGACCACGGCCTATAAGCCCGGAAGACGAACCAAATATGGTCTCCTCTCTGTTAAAAACAGTAGCCTTTCCGCAGCCCTGTCAAAATATGAGGTTGGTATATATTACCCAAATATTGATAAGTTACTCCATAATTGTATGTCCTTTCAGTTTGAAAATTTAAAAAATACAGTATTTTTAACAATAGTGATGACAAGAAAAAGGGCACAGAGTGCAATTGTATATTGTTTAACAATTTATGGTTTATTTTTCTCACTTGGATTTGTTGTAATTCAATGAGATTCTCGTGAGTTTATGGTTATATACTTGATTATAAAGAGAATTTTGAATTTTAGATGGCCCATAAATTTTGAAGAGGCTTATAAGAATTTTTCTCTTGCTTATATGCCTTGTTACTATTCATGATATCTGTTGAGGATGATTTAATATTTAACAATATTTCTTTAATTTATGAATTTTAAATCTGGGAAGCAAGAAGGAGAATCCATTAGAGTACTGCTACTACAACTGCCTCACAGTTGTTGATAGTCCTACATCAATTTGAAATTAGCATCATATAACTTGTAGTTCTATGTTTTTGACAAAATCTTTTTATTAGCACTTATTTTAACGTGCTTAAAAAATTGTTTCAATTTTACTGCTACTGTTACAATTGAGAATCTCATTGTTGAAAAGCTTTTTATCTCAGAAATGTTTCTAGCTTTCCATTGGCTTTTTATATATTAAATTTGGGAATTTTTAACATTACAAGGTTCAATTAATAAGAATTAAATGAATCGTGATTTCTTCTTACCTCATACTTCTATGTTTTTTTTAAACACAGCACTGCTGTATCGGTGACCCCTTGTCATAATCGTCAGCTGTTTTCACGACTGTCAATTTTTTCTTTTGCTGGTAATTATCCAAACTGCCACCTAGTGTTCTTTTGAAGGAATTACTCTCCAAACTGCCATCTGGTGTTCTTTTGAATGAATCATTTTCTAAACTGCCATCTGTTGTATTTTTGAAGAACTTTGTAATCAAGCTCGGTTCGTCCGGAATCTCGAAGTTCGTGGTTCTAGTATGGTTTTTTTAAATATATATTTTTCCCAAACTGTTAAATCCAAAGGTTTAGATAAATGTTTCAAAAGTTTTGCTTCCTTTTCAATCCTATGATGCTCTAATAAACTATGTGCTGCTATAGCTGATTTTTCAATTTCTCCATTCTTTATGTTTCTGAAGTGTTCTTTTTTACGAGTTTCCAAGTTCCTTTTTGTTTTTCCTATATATTTATCCTGTTGCAATCAATTTGATAAATTCCAGATTTTTTGTTGTCTGGGGTGTTACATTTATTATTAGTTAATAGAAGATTACCCAGGCTGAATTTGTTAATTGGAGCCAATGTTATATTAAATTTTCTGAAACTTATTATGAACTTCAGGATGGTAAGTAAATTTCTTGAATTTTACATCTTTCTTGGAATCATGTTGTAAGGTGGTGTATTCCTGTAACCTTTTCTGTTGTTTAAATTTCTTTAATTTATTCTTTATTATGTCTCCATCAAAACCATTTATTTTTGCAACATGTACAATATGATTATATTCCGTGTCAAAATCTTCTACATTAAGTGGAATATTTATCAATCTGTGTAATAAACTATATATATAAACATGCAATTTTCAATAGTCTATTACACAGATTGTTAAATATTCCACTTAATGTAGAAGATTTTGACACGGAATATAATCATATTGTACATGTTGCTAAAATAAATGGTTTCGATGAAGACATAATAAAGAATAAATTAAAGAAATTTAAACAACAGAAAAGGTTACAGGAATACACCACCTTACAACATGATTCCAAGATAGATGTAAAATTCAAGAAATTTACTTACCATCCTGAAGTTCATAATAAGTTTCAGAAAATTTAATATAACATTGGCTCCAATTAACAAATTCAGCCTGGGTAATCTTCTGTTAACTAATAATAAATGTAACACCCCAGACAACAAAAAATCTGGAATTTATCAAATTGATTGCAACAGGATATAGGAAAAACAAAAAGGAACTTGGAAACTCGTAAAAAAGAACACTTCAGAAACATAAAGAATGAAGAAATTGAAAAATCAGCTATAGCAGCACATAGTTTATTAGAGTGTCATAGGATTGAAAAGGAAGCAAAACTTTTGAAACATCTATCTAAACCTTTGGATTTAACAGTTTGGGAAAAAATATATATTAAAAAAACCATACTAGAACCATGAACTTCGAGATTCCGGACAAACCGAGCTTGATTACAAAGTTCTTCAAAAATACAACAGATGGCAGTTTAGAAAATGATTCATTCAAAAGAACACCAGATGGCAGTTTGAATAATTACTGGCAAAAGAAAAAATTAACAGTCATGAAAACAGCTGACAATGGGTCGCCGATACTGCAGTGCTGTGTTTAAAAAAACATAGAACTATGAGGTAAGAAGAAATCACAATTCATTTAATTCTTATTTCCATTGGCTGCTATCCTCATCTTCAATTGCTGTCTAAATTAGACCATTCGGCCTGATCCACATTCTGAATTCAGCTGATCTCTCCGATGCTTCTTAGGTCTGCTGATATTTCTTGTTCCTTCTGACATCAGGATCCTTTGTGGTATTATATCTGGTAACATCTTGGTCATACCAATTTCTTCTGTATCTATTCTCTTGATTATCATTTATTTTATTTCAGCCGCATTTTATTTACCCATTCTTCTGTTGTGTCTAAGATGTGTTGCCAGCCAGCTACTATGTAGTTCATGTAAAAATTTTGACCTTGACTGTACGTATTTTCTAGTTGACAAATTTAAGGAGAATCATGATTTTTGGATTTCAGATTTTGAAAAAAAAGATCTTCTAATATTTTATGTATAAGTCATTTTTATTCTTATTTTGTTGTAAATGCCCTAGTTGATTCTCTTATGATCTCAGAGCTTCCTAGATAAATGTACTAATTGATGAACACAACTAAATTATTGTAATCGATGGTAAAGAGAAAATTTGTTGCCAGAACTGGGAATCAAACACCGAACCTTCAGCTTTCCATGCTGATGCTCTGACCACTGAGCTAATTCAGGCTATATTCCCATTCAAACATAAATCCTCCCTTTACCTTACTCTCTTGGTCCCACATTCAATGCAATGAATCATCATTCACAAATGCACTATTATTAGGGTACCAATAAATATCCGGCTTTAAATGTTTTCTGCCACTTCCTCTGATAATCATAAATGTAGTTTAAGACTGTGTCATATTTAGATGATTCATTAGTTTTTCAATCTCATTTTGGTGAAGCCAGCAGTTCAACATATTGCGCCGCTCGCGATCCTACCTTTTTTATATAACATTGAGTTTGAAAGTTTTGAGTGACTATATCGACATTCCTTTGCCAGGGCCCATAGAAGGCAAAGATTAATCCACTTTTCCTTTTGTAAATTACTTAACATATAGTACTGAATGCTAAACAGTATTATAATCGTGGAAGCTAGAAGGAAGAAGGGGATTAATTTGGCTTGAGAAAGCTTTAGCAAATATCAATATGAAATAGCCAATGTCGTGACTAGCTACACAATCAGTAAACATACATTAACTAAAAAGTTTTAATGGAAATCATTAGGTCATTGAAATACAAATAATTCAACAAAATTTTATCTTCTTGACCATTGAAAGAAAATATATGAATGAAATAATATAAATTAACAAATTCGGTCATCAATAATTCAAAAGTCAATAATAATAATAATAAACATACATACATACACACACACACAATCCAGTCCAGCCAAGGGCTAGGGTTCACAGTCCTGGTTGCCCTACCCTGGCTTATGGGACTGATGAAACCAAAGAGCTTCCTCAAGCTACCGTCGACCTGACCACGACGATCCTAAAGTTGATGATGACGCTGATACTAACTTACACAGCTTATTTGAGGCTTTCGATAATGAAGGGAAGATGCGCAGTCACACGCAGCGCATAAAGAAGGAAGGGGAGGTACGTAGGAGAGAGGACAATGAAGACAGGAATTTGACACTGTTCTATAACATCACTGTAGAGGGAAGACACGATGACGTAGTTGTTACGTAGTTTTCACATACCGAAAAAGTGATTTCGGTACAATATGAACCTCATCTCACTAGCTGTTATCCTTATTTAGTCATACTTTTGCTCAGCCCATGTTTCACTGCCTTGATTGACAGTCTATTATATAATTTTATCCATATTTGTTTCTGAACTAATGACGGTTTGAAATCTATATTAATTATATTGAACTTTTGTAGGAAATATCATTATGAGGTTTAATTTAAGATTGTCCCATGCCATAGCCAAGTGGTTAAGGCAGGAAGCCATCCATGGTGCAGAGCTACGAGACTTGTGCTGGTTCAAGTCTCCATGGGGGAAGAAATTTTCTCATGGTATTTTCGGTCAGTATGGGACCGGTGCCCACCCAGCGTCGTGAGGCATTTGTGTAGCTACAATAAGTAGCAGTTCCAGGTTGAGAAAACCAGCTATAATGGCTGGGGGACTCCACATGCTGACCACATGTCATCCCTTCATTGGCTAGATGATCATCTAACTCTGTGATTGACTCATGTGGATGTGAGGCCAGCAGCCGTCTGGTTGGCTAAGGGCCTTCTAGGTCTGTCACACCATGGAGGCATTTGGATAGCTACAATAAGTAGCAGTTCCAGGTTGAGAAAACCAGCTATAATGGCTGGGGGACTCCACATGCTGACCACATGTCATCCCTTCATTGGCTAGATGATCATCTAACTCTGTGATTGACTCATGTGGATGTGAGGCCAGCAGCCTTCTGGTTGGCTAAGGGCCTTCTAGGTCTGTCACACCATGGAGGCATTTGGGTAGCTACAATAAGTAGCAGTTCCAGGTTGAGAAAACCAGCTATAATGGCTGGGGGACTCCACATGCTGACCACACGTCATCCCTTCATTAAGGGCCTTCTAGGTCTGTCACACCATGGAATTATTATTTAATGTAAGGTTTAAATTAAAATTCTTTTATAACTGACCTCATATCCAGTCTTCTAATGGTTTCAAAGCCTAGGTGGCTTCATCTTCAATAATATCTTGTTGACTGATGTTATGTCGTTCAGGAGAAGTGCTTCTTACTCCCTCTGTTTGAAGTCTGCATTAATTATATCTAACATCTGTTGTAGTTGAGATATTTTCTCCAATATGTCTAATTCTTCCAAAAATTTGGTCATAACTTATGTTCTAAGAATGTAAAATGTGATTTTAGACTTACAGTCTTACTAATAAAAATCTCTTATACGGGCTTTCATCAATTGTTTAGTTATACAATGTATATGCCTTATGTAGATCATGTATAATTTCCTTACTATTAAACGTTGTGCCAGAGCTATATAACAATACAACCATTACACACAATACGTCACATGTTCGTCATCATTAGAGCGAGGATTTTTATGAAATTTCATGTTATAAACTATTAGTTAGAGAGCGCTGAGACAAAGTATCTTTACATTTTATGATATGTAGAATCAAATAAGACCTACATATTTTTTTCATATCTCATAATATTTTGGCAAAATGTTCATATTTTAATAAAAATGTAATATTCCTTCATATTTTTCAACTTTCAATTTTTTAAAATAAAATTTCTACTAATTGGTTAAAACATTTTTGAAGTGACTGTAGTTTTGAATTTTTTTGACAATGTAATATGGTAGACAGGTGAAAATTTCTCAGTATCCCATCTGGAACAAGATAAATAGATTTGATAAAAACTACGGAACAAGAATAGGGATTTCCTAATCTGTGACAAGAACATGAATAAGTAGAACAACAATGTTAGAATACCCACCTACCTTTCTCTCAAGTAGCAACTTGTTCCGTTTTGCTACCTAAGGATATTTCTTACTTTGTGAATGGATTACAATATTTAAATGTAGGGAAGATTGCTGCTGCTAAACTTGAAGTTGTAAGATTCATTCATCCATAGTGTTCTGCTCAAGAGCAGGTCTTTCACTGCAAACTCAGCATTCTCCACCCTTTCCTTTTTGTATTTTAATATTGTCTATCATTTTATGTCTTTTTCTGCCTCTAACTTTTTTTTCCGTTGACCATTCCTTCTAGGACATCCTTCAGCTGGCAGTTTCTTCTTAGCCAGTGGTCAATCCAATTTATTTTCCTCTTCTTTATGAGTTCCAGTATTGTTCTTCCTTCGCCCACTCCGTATAGTACATCTTTATTTCTTAATTTGTCTGTCCATTTTATGCGTTTCATTCTTCTCCATATCCACAAATCAAAAGCTTCCAGTCGCTTTTCGTCATTCCGTCGTAATGTCCAAGTCTCTGCACCATACAATGCTGCACTCTACACAAAGCACTTGACTAGCCTCTTCCGTAATTCTTTTGCCAAAGGTCCGCAGAAAATGCTTGTCTTCTTGCTGAAAGCTTCTTTTGCCATTACTGTCCTCTGCTTTACTTCTTGACCGCAGTTCATGTTACTACTGATAGTACAACCCAAGTATTTGAAGCTCTCTACTTGCTCAATGGCCTCATCTTTAATCCTCATTTTTTTTCTTCCTTGGTTTCTTTCCTATAATCTTGACCTTCGTCTTATTTATATTTATCTTCATCCCATAATCCTCGCACTTATTATTTAGCTCGATTAACATGTTCCTCAGTGTCATTGCATCTTCTGCTAGCAAAGCCATATTATCAGCAAATCTTATGCACTTTATTCTTCTTCCTCCCATGTTTATGCCTCCCGTATTGCTGAAGCAGTTCTTTCATTAGGTCTTCCAAGTAGATGTTAAAAAGGGTAGGTGATAGAGGGCATCCTTGCCTTATCTCCCTTCCAATTTCTCTTCCCCCTGACATTTCTTCTCCTATCTTCACTTTTATTCGCTGTTTCATATAAAGACTACTTACGAGCCTCCTCTCCTTCCAGTTCACGCCAATTTTCTTCAAGATCTTCAGGAGTTTATTCCAATTTACTCTGTCAAAGGCCTTTTCCAGGTCAACAAATACTGCATAAACGTCTTTATCTTTTTCTATATATCTTTCTCCTATTGTTCGTATCAATCCAATTGCATCTCTTGTACCCTTTCCCTTCCTGAAGCCAAACTGTTCTTCTTCAAATTCGCTTTCCATCGTAGAACGTAAACGTCGATTCAGTATTCGCAGGAGAATCTTTGCAGAGTGTGATATCAAGCTGATAGTCCTGAACTCCTTACATTTCTTTGCATTGTTTTTCTTCGGTATTGGTATTAACACTGTCTCAGTCAATTCTTCGGGCCATTCACCTTCTTTATATATCTTGTTGCATAAACGCAGAATTTCCTTCTTTCCTTCACCCAAGCATTTAACCAATTCAATGGGGATTCCATCTACCCCTGTTGCTTTCCCATTTTTCATTTCCTTAATTGCTAGTTCAACTTCTTCCTTCAGAATTGAAAATCTTTTTCATCTTCTGAAGGTTTTTTTTTTTCATTTTCTATATCCAAGTTAGCCGGACGATTTTTTCTCATATAGCTCTTCTATATATTTTCCCCATGTATTCATAATTCCCTGTTTGTCTGTTATTTCTTCGTTATTTTTGTCCTCAATCAGCCACATAGTTTTCCTGCTCTTCTTTCCATAGTCCAAGCCTTTAACTTCCTGGTACATTAAATCATATTTTCCTTTCCTCTCCAGATTCTCTAGTTCTTCACATTTCTGCTTCATCCATTCTTCCCTTGCCTTGTCAGTTTCTCTTCTAAGTTCGTTGTTTAGTTCTAGTAGTTTCTTTTGGCTTCTTCTGTACTGCTATTTTTCCATTTTCTTCTTTCTTCCATCTTCTCTAACATTTTTTCTGTGACCCAAGGTTTCTTAATATTCTTGCTCTCTTTGTATCGTATTGTTTCCTCTGCAGCTAACTGTATAGGGGTTTTCAAATGACTCCAGTGTTCCTTGGTATTGCCATATGAGATTTCCATGGTAGAGGCTTTCTTCTGAAATTTTTGTTGGAATTTTCTCCTATCCTCTTCAGTTTTAAGTTTCTCCAAGTCAAACTTCTTTGTTGCCTGTCTTCCTCTTATCTTCTTCAGGCAAATATCTACTTCGCCTATTAGTAAGACATAGTCTGAATTGATATCTGCTCCTGGTAGGGTCTTCGCATTTTTCAAGCAATTTCGGAATCTTTGCTGTATCAGTATGTAGTCGATCTGGTATCGTTTGTTGTCCATAGGGCTTATCCATGTGTATCTTCTTCTATTATGCTGTTGAAACATTGTATTTCCAATTATCATTGAATTCCTTTCACAGAAACTCGCCAGTGATTCGCGTTAAATATAAAATTGGTACCTGGTAAGTCACTCGTCCTCAACTAAATTATTAAGTAGTTCCAATATGGAGGCCTTTCAAAAACAGTTTCATCTTCTGCATTTTAACTGGTACTGATGGTACTGATATGTCCCACCCGAAGTCGAGTGGTTAAGGCAAGAAACCTTCGCGCAGAGCTACGGGACTTGCTCTGGTTCGAGTCCCCATGGGGGAAGAAATTTTTCTCATGGAGTTTCGGCCAGTATTGGACCGGTGCCCACCCAGCATCGTGAGGCATTTGGGTAGCTACAATAAGTAGCGACTCCAGGTTGAGAAGACCAGCTATAACGGCTGGGGGACCCGACATGCTGACCACATGTCACCCCTACACTGGCTTATGATCGTCTACCTCTATGATTAACTCATGTGGACTTGAGACCAGCAGCCGGCTGTTAGGCCCAGGGCCTTCAATGCCTGTCGTGCTTGGGGATGGTACTGATGTTACACAGGTTGTACAACGGGTTTATGTCAGTGGGTTCATGTCATTATAAATGTTAAAAGTGTTGCTTAAAGTTGTGCTGGGAAATAAGGTGTTACTCCACAGTTTATGAAATTAGTAAAGTTCTTGTAGGTAAGGCCAATTATTATTCTCACTTACATCAAACTATCGTATAAAGCGCGGTACATGTTTGTTCCCATAACATCATATGGTGTAGACCATACTTTTTGACCGTGCAAAATAATTTTGACAGACAGACGTTTTAAAAAATATAGAAAAAGCTCCTAACGAACAGAATTGATAATTGGATTATTCAAAGCACAAGTATACCATACTGTGCTCGGGCAAATTTCATGGAAAAACTAATGTTAAAATAATTCTAACTACAATTCACTATGTTCATACGTGTAATGTATAGGATTAAAAATAATATTGTAATTGCAAAGAGGCAGTTTTGAAATACTCCCTAGGATTATTTGTGGATTAATTCATTTTAACATCTTGTTTCTCCAAATATGACATACAGTACTTGGTCTACTACGAAGGGCACGACATGTGGCAGCACAATTGGGGGAATGAAAGATGTGCATGAAAGCTTCTTGTAGGAAAACCAAAGGGAAAATGCCCAGTTGGTAGACCAAGAATGAAGTGGGAGAATAACATTAACCATGATTTGAGGGAATTAGATTATAGAGGGGATGATTGGAAAACATTGCCTCAGAATAGGGATGTATGGAGAACTTATGTCCATGCGGCCATGAACCTACAGGTTCGATCGTGCCAGTGAGTTAGTTAGGACTTGGTCTACGTGTGTTCTGATTCATCCAATTTAATGTTAGTGTTACATTTACACGTACTGGAATGCATTATCTTTATGCAAGGTAAACCTACTCTAAATTTTGTCAGTGGTATATTTGATGGAAGCATGTTACTACGGTTACTATGTTTTGTTTTTTGTTTATGTTTGGATTTCGTAATTAAATATCATTGGCTAAATTAATTGATCATGTTTTATATATACACCCAGTATTAATTTATTGAAATAAAGTGTCAAACTACAGGCTTGGGAGCACTACAGGCTTGGGAGGTGCTTGGGGTAGATGGATGTTGAGACTTCCACATTTCTAGACAATTGCCAAAGGATGTCCACTGGGTTCTCAGTCCTACGTGATGGCTGCCTTTGCCACAGAAACATGCATTTGAATTAAGAGTTGAGTAGACCCTAGGGCTATGATGCCGCCAGAAGGTTTGGTCTAGCTAAAAACCTGACCCCATTGAGACTCAAACCCACGACCTTCCGGCTTGTTAGCATGATTTCTCAAACAACCACACTTCAACGTGAGCTATTAAAATTGCTTCAAATCACGAACATGATATTTTATATTGAGTCAGAATTAATGAAAAATTACTTAAAATGGAAATACAGTGAAACTCTTGATTTCTTGAGCTACAAAAAGGTCTTCTTGTCTCATTTGTGTGCTGGTATGTATACCCATATATTATACAGGGCTTGTGTATATAAATATATGTAAAAATTTTTTAAAAAATAGTAGCTTCTTAATATTTTTTGTCCTAATTTTCATATTTTTCATATTTTGTTATTATGATTTCATATTTTAGTATAATGTTCTTCATATAATTCCTCGCTCTAGTCATCATTATGACGTCAGAACAATATTACATGCAGTTTATAACAGAAATAAAACATCAACTAGTGATTAATTGTGTAAAAAATTAATAGATTTTCCCTAATTGGGGAGAGACGGAAAAAATAAGTGTGTTTTTATTTATTTACATTTTCCTTTACACTATGTCAAATATATCGTAGAAATTGTTTCACAGATAATGTGCTGCCGTCTAACGTCAAGAATTTTGAACAATTCTTGGAAACTAATACATTTTTTTCCCATTACTTATGAATTATATGCAGTGTTTAAGATGCATTAGAAAGCGTTTAAAATAGTAGGGAATGTTACCGACAACAAAATAATAATAATAATAATAATACTTTATTTATTCTGGCAGAGTTAAAGGCCATAAGGCCCTCTCTTCCACTCAACCAGCACAAATACAAATAAATATTCGACAATTATAGATATACACTATACTAATTATAAACAGTTAAAGATACAATAAATGTAGCAATGTAAATGTCATGTACAAACAACATTTCATAGGGTAATAACAATAATGATACGATAATAATAATAATAGTAATAATATAAATATGATACATTATACGGGAAACACCAATTAATATATATATCTTACACTGGATAATAATGAAGTCGAGTTTAGAGCAAATATAAATTTAGATTTCTTTTAAAAAGATGCCAATGTCCGGCAGCCCCTTATTTCTTGTGGTAGGGAATTCCAGTTGAGAGAAGTGGAGATGGTATATGAACATGGAGTGATGTGATGTCCTATGTTGCGGTATATTAAGTAAGAGACTATGTTGTGATCTTGTGTTTAAGTTATGGTTTGAGGATAGATACTGGAAACGGGATGATAAATAATTGGGAATCGAGGTATGTAGGATCTTAAATAGGAGAATTAGACAGTGCGATTTTCTTCTCTCTCTTTAGATGTAGCCATGACAATTCGTGGAATAATGGAGAAATGTGATCGTATTTTCGAACATTAAATATGAATCTGATACACATATTATGGACACGCTGCAGTTTGTCCGACAATCCGTCACTTATGTCAGTTAGTAGAACGTCACAGTAGTCAAAATGCGGCATCACTAAAGTTTGGATTAAAATTCTTTTAAGAGTTGTAGGAAGAAAATGTTTAAGTCGCTTTAGGGAATGCATTATGGAGAAGATCCTTTTAGATGTTTGTTTTACTTGCTCATGCCATTTTAAATTAGAATCTAAGTAAAATCCCAAGTTTTTAACGACGTCGGTATAAGGAATTTGTTCATTATCTAATATGACAGCCGGCATATTGCCATTGTTTATGAGGTGTAATAGCCTTGGATGTCCGATAATTATTGCTTGCGTTTTGTTTACATTTAGTTTCAGCCCATATTGTCTGGACCATAAAGATATATGCCTGAGGTCAGTGTTTACTTTGTCAATATATTCATTAATTTCGTCAGGCCTAAAGTGTGTGTAAATCTGTAGGTCGTCGGCGTAAAGATGATGCTTGCAGTTTTGTAGTTTCTTGGTCACGTCATTAATATAAACACTTTAAGCGAAAAAAAAATCATTGCAGTTTGATCGGGAATCGAACCTAGGACCTCACGGACCGTAGTCAGAAGCTCTAACCACAAGACTATAAGCTAACATGTAGCTTACTGCAATAATGGAACCTCTATAATTAAATACATTTTTATATCGGTATGTGTATTTTGTTTTAATGATGCAAGAAAGTTTTGTTAAAATAATAATATGAAGCATTCAGGTTAAATCTTGTCTACAGCAATTATTGTAGAACATATTCTTTTGTGAATCAATGTTCAATTTAAAAATATTATTAGGTCTAATTCAAATACCTAGGGACAATAATCACAAATAGAAATGAGATGCACAAAGAAGTTAAACATAGGCTCAATTCTGGAAATGCGTGCTATTATGCATTGCAGAGACTTTTGATGTCCCAACTCCTTTCAAAAAACGTTAAGCTGAAAATATATAAAACTATTATTCTACCAGTTATATTATATGGATGTGAAACATGGACTCTTACTTTAAGGGAGGAAAGGAGATTACGAGTATTTGAGAATAAAGTTCTTAGGAAAATTTTTGGACCAAAGAGAGATGAACAGACAGGTGAATGGAGAAGACTACATAACAATGAACTACATGGTCTTTATAGGAAGCCAGATATAATAAGAACAGTTAAGTCTCGTAGACTGCGATGGGCAGGACATGTTGCGCGTTAGGGGAATGAAAAACGTGCATGGAAGCTTCTTGTAGGAAAGCCAGAGGGAAAACGCCCAGTTGGTAGACCAAGAATAAGGTGGGAGAACAACATTAACTATGATTTGAGGGAAGTAGATTATACAGGGAATGATTGGAAAGCATTAGCTCAGGATAGGGATGTATGGAAAACTTATGTCCGCGCGGCCATGAACCTTCGGGTTCGATAGTGCCAGTGAGTAAGTAAGTATTAGGTCTAATTGAGAATGAGTGTAACAAAAGGCATTTTATGATGGTTTATTTTCCTACCCAGATCTTTATTAATATTATTTATGCCCTGTGCATCCATCAAACAGTCGTTAAAGTGTTGCATTTTGCGTTAAATTTAAGGAAACTTTCATCAATGTCATAAGAAAACAATCAGTTGATCTTGGAAGTCTGACATTTTGTCTAGGGTTATACAATCCTTAAACAAGGCTGGAGGCATGTATAACGATTCCCTTGTAAAGTTGTACACCTCTTATACATTGAACAGCTAATACAGTGTTTATTGGTAAGAATTTTGAACTGAGATGTATATAAACATTGTATAAAAGTTATATATGGATTATTAGTAAGAGGGTTTATGTTTGTTATTTTGTAAGCATATGTTGTTCACTTCTGTGAATTGTGCCATTTACTTCTGTGTAAGTGAATTTATTCTTCATGCTAACAAGGTCAATCATCATGGGGTTGAAAAATTGTCTGATGTGCTGGATGGCAAAAGTCATTGTACTCTAGGAAGAAAATTGAGAAAACATGTTGATGGTAGTGAATAAAAAGCTGCCATATTTTGTACATTCTGTTGAAGAAAGAAGACTTGTGAACGTAATATGGAAATTAATATACCAAGCCGTCTGTAAGCAATAGTTAGTGCAACTAAACAGAAAAATGAATGTAAATTCTACCATGATATCTTCTTCATATAGAAATAACCATGTTGTATTGTGATTATCACTAGGACTCAGGGTTTACAAAGAGAGAAATTTATAATAAATAAGATGAGTCTGTTCATCTTACCTCATAAATTGTTGAAATCTTTTGGACATGCTTGCCGCTTGGTCAGACTGTTGAATTTATTATCAGTTCATCTTATTTATTAAGAGGAACAACTGCTCCTAGAGCTCATTGATAAAGTGCCAGCACATAAAGTGGGAAATCTTGGGTTCAAATCCTGGTTCAGGCAGAAATTTTTCTCCTTATTTGAGTTGAAAAAGAAAATGTTTTGTTTAAATTTGTTGCTAACCCTGAAGGACAAATAAATTTTTAAAGAGAAAAAATGTTGAGCAAACTGAGATTTGAACCTAAGGTCTCTAGTTCTCCATAGCATAGTGGTCTAATGTACTAGTACGGAGAATTAGTAACCTTGTGTTCAAATTCCAGTTTGGGCAAAAATTTGTTCCTTCAAAAATTAAAAATTTACACCCAATATTTTTATTAATTAATTTTTAAATAATCAGTAACACTGAAGTAATACTACCAAGAGATTAAACTTGAAATAGATCCTATTACACTCTCTCCACTTCTACCATGTTTTGAAGACTATTATCTTCATTCTCAACTAGATTCTGACTCTTTTTGTGTTGACCATCTGATGTCTTGTAGATTTTTTTCCCTTTATTGGTGGGCAAATGAAAGACATTTATAAGACATCACAACTGTTGAAATCTAGTTTAAGATGGGAACAGTGGACCCCAACATCATAGGTGTAACTAGAACTTTTATAGGAAAAATCACTATGAGATTTAATTTAAGATTTAAATTATAATTAGAAAACTGGATATGAGGTGAGGTATAAAGAATTTTAATTAAAATCATAGGTGTAACTAGAACTGTCTCCTCAATATAAATGAAACAATCAGCAAATTAATAAGAATTGGCCTTATTTAATATATGTAGGAAATAAGAAATATCTCAAGAAATATGAGGTGAGTCATTAATAATTAATTTAAGGACTGGCCTACACATCTGTGTCACGCGCTACCAACAATTCTATTCTTCAAAGCCATGTGAGTGCTTTAAGGTTTAATTTTAAATTATTTTATTACATTTTGTTAAGAAAGGAGAATCATAAGAGACTCCCTGCACACCATATCTGAAACATGTCCAGGTGAGAAAATTTAATGAGGTGAGCATTTCCTTTTCAATATCTTGTTGGTAATTTTGTTCTCTCAGATCCCTGATAATTGCATTTTTTTTTCTTCCTTTGAATTTTAAGGGTATTTCTTATTTTTGACCCAGGACAGTATTGTTTGCTAGGAAAGTAAAAAAAAAAATATATATATATATATACACTTACAAGGAGAGGACATGCTCCGTATTTCACCAAATTGAATAACATTTTGTGAGATTGAAGAACAAGGCCTACTATATTTGAAGAGAAAAATGTTTTATTTAAATTAATATTGGTAATATTAATATATGTTCTCCACTCACTATTAAAGAAAAATGTTTGCCCAGACTGAGATTCGAACCCAGGACCTTTAGCTTTCTGGGTCAATGCTCTTGCCAACTGAGCTACCGGGGCGAGTTCCAATCTAGATGCAAATTTTTCTCTTATATACGTTGTAATTCCCAAGCACCAAATGCTATGAAACCTTTGCTTCTATCTTTGCAAATGGTGGCTTCTTAATTAAAAAGACATTTATTGGGAATTTAAACATTACTCAACATACACTTACTTACTCACTGGCACTATCGAACCTGTAGGTTCATGGCCGCGCGGACATAAGCTCTCCATACATCCCTATCCTGAGCTAATGCTTTCCAGTCATTTCCTGTATAATCTACTTCCCTCAAATCATATATAAGAGAAAATTTTGCATGTAGATTGGAACTACATTGGTAACTCTGTTGGTAAGAACATTGGCCCGGAAAGCCAAAGGTCCTGGGATCGAGTCAGTCTGGGCGAAAATTTTTCTCTTCAAATATAAGTTATCCTTCAGTGAGAAATGTTAAATTAATAATAAAAACATCAACAAGACCTACTGTTAAAATCATACCTAGTTTAGTGGGCTTATGACCCTTCGTTTTGTAAATATTAGCGATTCTTTGTAACATACTTCCTTTAGTTGCCCATTAAAGGAACTACAATCGGTGTGATGACATGTTGTAGCTCATGTGGACTTATTTAACTTTCACAGGAGAAAAAACACTATGAGGTTTAATTTAAGAAGGAAATTAATATTTTTAATGCCTCACCTCATATCCTTTATTCTTCTAGACTGCTGTTTTGGAGCTATATCTCCATCATCAGTAGCCTCTCTTCAACCGGTGTTATGTTGTTTCTTGCCGGTGTTCTTCTTCTTTCTATCGGTGGACCAATGAACCTCTGGATCAAATCATAATTTGTGGGAGTTTCAAAATTCATAAGTTTTTCTTTCTTGTTTTTTTATGTGGATTTTCTTTTTTTTTCCCCAAACTGTGAGTCCTTTCAGTTTGTCTTGTGTGGTTGATTAGGCTAGCTTTTGTATCAATTAAATGTTTTTCTGACCAAGCATGGGCTGCTACTGCTGACTTATCCACTTCACCCTTTTTGACATTTCTAAGACATTCTTCACATTATGTAGGAAAAACAAAAAGGAATTTAAAAGCAAGAGTGAAAGAAAATCTTAGAAATGTCAAAAAGGGTGAAGTGGACAAGTCAGCTGTAGCAGCCCATGCTTGATCAGAAAAACATTTAATTGCTACAAAAGCCAGCCTAATCAAACATACAGACAAACAGAAAGAACTCATGGTTTGGGGAAAAAAATCCACATCCAAAAAAGCAAGAAAGAAAAACTCACGAATTTCAAAACTCCTGCAAATTTAATTTAATCCAGAGGTTTATCGGTCCACCGATAGAAGAAAGAAGAAAACCGCCAAGAAACGACATAACACTGGTCAAAGGATAGGAGATGAGGTATTAAAAATATTAATTTAGTTCTCAGATACTGGACTGTCAAGAAGGCATTTCAGGTTCAATTACTGGTCATTTCTATTTTTTAATAATGGTTGGGTGGGGGTATGTTGGAACAATCATTTCTTTGTGGGTTTTTGTTCCTTTCTTAGTGCCCGATATTTTTTTCATTCTTTCTAATCTTCTTTACATAATATGTCTTTGCCCTTGATTTTTTTATGTAATTATGTTTTTTAGGTTTAGTATTTGTTCAGAGCGTGATCTACTCTTCCTGAAACCTCCCTGGTATTCCCCTAATTATAGGTCTAACTATGGTTCTGCCCTGTTCAAAAGGACTTTAGAAATAATCTTATATGCTATATCCAGCAGCGATATTCCTCTATAGTTGTTGGGGTCTGTCGTCAAGCCTTTATTGTGATTAGGGTGGATGTGAGCTGTTTTCCATTCTGTGGAAATCTCTTCTTCTTTCCAGGTTTTATTAAAAACACATTGGAGGGATGTAATTGCATTTTTGTCAGTATTTTCCATAGTTCGGCCAGTATTTGGTTGTGAAATGATCTTTTGTAGTTCCTCAGTCGTTGGTGGTTCTGAATCTGGTTTATCAAAGTTATTATTTTAATTTATGTTACAATATTTCTATATTTGTTTGTATATGACAAATTAATACTTGGGTTACACATCCTTGCATTGATCTCTGAACACACACTAATCTTAAATTGCAAAAATGTGTACAATTGTAATCACAGAGTATTTTGTTTAAAATATGAAGTGTTAATATATTGATGATACACATAAATATATTAAAATATCAATCACTATTTATAAAAAACTACCCAGGATTCAAATCCAGAATACCTACATGACAGTCCTGTGACTATCAATATAAGCTACACTGTCACACAGTTTGTTGTTCCTTTAATAGGCATCTAAAGGAAATTTTACAAAGAATTGCTAATATTTCCAAAATGAAGGACCATTAGCCCCCTAAACCAGGTATAATTTTAAACAGTAGGTCTTGTTCTTACAAAGTTTATTTAATTTGTGATGTACAGAGTATGTCCTCTCCTTGTTAGCCAAGTTACATTTTTTTTTTTTTCATTGTACAAATGTGTGATGTTTTATGTTCAAGCAGCAGCCACAACCATCAAGAGGGCAGAATATTCATCATCCTCCTCCGCTAATGATGGCTCCCCAAGGTAGAGGCTCATCGACTGGCTTACCACCCAATATGATGCCTCTACAGCGAGGTGAGTATATTAGTAATTATAGAAGAGCTGTTCCTTTTATTAATTATTTTATTCTGCTTATTTATAGATGTTTTAACATTTAGCCATTGACTTTTAAGGAATTGACACTATGAGATATTATTTATTTAAGTAAAATTGTTCACATCACCTAATTCTTCTTCTTTGACTGGTTTTGGGGTTTTATTCGTTTCCATCCTCAGTATTTTCATGACCATTGTTATGTTGTCTTGAAGAGTTGCCTCCTACTCCCTCTGTTGGTAGACTGAAGAACCTTGAAATCAAATCATTTTCCCCGGGAATTTCAAACTTCATTAATTTTTCCCTTTTGTTTTTTTTAATGTAGTGCACCCCATTATCTTTGAGGTTGATTAAATCCATACAATGTTATGCTAAACCAATTGTTCACATCACCTTTTTTATATTCACCATGCCTATAATATTATATCTGTATCGTATGAGGCGGAACGCTGACCATGGACCACTCAAATGACATCTATACGAAAACAAGTGTAAGTAAATTAGTATGGTTCAAATTCTTCCCTGTAGGGGGAGAGCGCCTAAATCTCTGTTAAGGGAATGGGCTTACAAGATACAAGATCTATAGAATCCAATTTACAATTCAGCAGAGACATCTCAATGGTCCAGGACCATACTGTTCTAAGTCCATTTTGTAGTATTCTTGTTACATTTCTTACGTTTCATGTCTCGTGTCCATGTGCATTGTGAAAATGAACAGGAATTCAACATTTTGGTTCAAAATACTATACAAAATATCGTATTCTTGTTTTATTCTCACAATGCACATGGACATGGGACATAAAATATACATTTGAAAACAAGAATTCTACGAGATGGACTTAGAATAATATGGTTCTAGGCCATCAATATGGAAAACCCCATCTATAATTCTAGAACTACCATGAAAATCTGCAGTTGCTATACAGAGGCTTACTATGCACATGACTGCTTAGGAAAACATCTTCATAGAATTGGTATATTAATGTGTATATTAAGTTCTCAAGGTGTGGAAATGGACACAGAACATTTAACAAATGTAGTTCTTCAAAATTATCAAGATGTGACATCCAAGTATTGGGAAGCAAGGAGAATAATTTTATTGTTAACTGCAGAGCATTAAATATATGCATACATCTAATATATGGTTGGGCCCATTACATAAACATATTTAATTTCTGATGATGTTTTTATTATTAATTTAACATTTCTCAATGAAAGATAAATTAAATTTGAAGAGAAAAATTTAATTAATTTATCTTTCATTGAGAAATGTTAAATTAATAATAAAAACATCATTAGAGGCCTTACTGGCTTTTAAAGTAATGTTAAATTTCCAATAAATGTCTTCTTAACTAAGAAGCCGCCATTTGCAAAGATAGAAACAATGGTTTCAAAAGCATTTGGCGATAGGGAATTACAACATATATAAGAGAAAAATTTGCGTCTAGATCGTAACTCGCCTCGGTAGCTCAGTTGGTAGAGCACTTGGCCCGGAAAGCCAAGGGTCCCGGGTTCGAGTCCCGGTCTAGGCGAAAATTTTTCTCTTCAAATTTAAAAAAAAAAAATTTATTATATTTAATTTCTGTTTTTTTTTTTCTAATTCTCAGTATCACAAAGTTCTAAATGTAAAAAATCTCAATGGAAGTATAATGTTCATAATCTCGCAATCATGAGCTGAAGCCTGGAGAAGGAAACATTAGGCACATATAAACTAATTTAGGTTCTTGTAGCTATTCTTACAGAACGCACATATTAGTTTTAACTAAAACATGTATATACAATTACAGAAATAAGCAAATGTTGTGTGCAATAAACGGATAAACATAAAAGAGCCGTGTCATAATATAAAGTTATACAAAATAAAAATAAGAAGACCTTGAACAGTCTCTTTAAATAGTAACATAAATATAACTAACTCACTGGCACTATCGAACCCATAGGTTCATGCCGCGCAGACATAAGCTCTCCATATATCCCTATCCTAGCCAAAGTTTTCCAGTCATCCCCTGTATAATCTACTTCCCTCAAATCATAGTTAATGTTATTCTCCCACCTCATTCTTGGTCTACCAACTGGGCGTTTTCCCTCTGGTTTTCCTACAAGAATCTTCCATGCATGTCTTTCATTCCCCCATTTGTGCCACATGTCCTGCCCATCACAGACTACGATACTTAGCTGTTCTCATTATAGTAACATAAATATACATAATAATAATAATCTATCATTACATAGTCATACATACTGCAACTCAAAAGATGCTCTTACAGAATGCTTCAATGGAAGACAACCAAGACATGATTAAGGCTAAGGGATCTAGACTTTGGTTCCCTTCCCATCTAATCAAAATGAACATGTGCTACTGACTGTTAACAGTTTGAGGCTTTTGGTCTGGGACATTACATATCGTGCACATAGCTCATGCACAGATACATAATCTGGAAGGGTGAGTGAAGGATGGTTAGGCACAGATATAACAACATATCACAGAGTGTCACTGATAATCATAACAAGTAACGAAAATACATGTACACATGTTTCAGTAGATTTTTTTCCTAAACTGTGAGCTCTTTAGGTTTTTATACTTGTTTAATTAATTTAGCCTTTCTTCTGATTTGATGTTTTTCTGACCATCGGCTGTTACTGCAGATTTTTCTATTTTCCCATTTTTTTGACATTCCTTAGGTGTTCTTTCACTCTGGTTTTTTAAATTTCTCTTTGTTTTCCCTATGTAGACTTTATCGCATTCCCCACATTTAATCTGATAAATTCCTAATTTGTTTTCTTCTATTTTCTCATTCTTGTGGGATCTAATTAATCTAATGATACTAAAGTTGTTTTATTGGTACTAATCTTATGTTGGAAATTTTTTAAAAAATTGAAACTTATGATGCTTCAACGGATGATATGTGTATTTCTTGAATTTTATGTTTTCTTCTTTTTCTTTTAGAAGTGTTAATTTGATTGTAATTAAATGTTTGTCTTTTGGCAAACAAGTTTATTTTCTTGTGTATCATGCTTTCTTCAAATCCATTATTTGTTCCCACGTTGATTATGTGTTCTTTTTCATAAATTTCTTTGTTCATAGGTACGTTCATTGATCTATTGAAAACTGCCTCTTTGTGAGCTATGTGATTAATACCTGAAGCTTTAATATAGTTATCTACATGTGTCTTTTTTCTGTATATTCCAAATTCTATCTTATTTCCTTCATTCCTTATTATTCTAAAAATGGTATATCTCTTATTAATTTCAGTTTCCATAGTGAACTTTATAGTTTGACTTTGAATGTTCAACAATTTCAAAGCATCATCCATATGTTTATGATTAATAATAGCAATTATGTCATCAACATATCTACACCAGAATTTGAAAATTAATCCGCTAATTATCTTGTCTTCGAAATTTCCCACGCCTAAGAACAAAAGGGGCCTGAGAAATATAAAAATTATTAAAGAGATCAACAGCAAAAATTTAGATCACCAAAGCAGATAGAGGGAACCAATTGGTTATTTTAAATGATGAATACAAAAGCAGAATGAGTAAACTTTTGAAACCCGAAGAATGTACAGAAATTCATTCAGATTCTCTTCCCAAAACCATAAAAGAGGTAGACAATGCTTTGAAAAACATTAAGGCTCGTATCTATGAATGCATTCTACCATAAAAGGCGTACTCATCATGTACTCAGCTGAGAAAGTTCCATCCAAAGACTTTTGCATACTCAAGAATCTCTTCATACGATAATAAATGCCAATTCAAGTGGAAATTCCATAAGCTACCTGGCTTGCGCTTTCAAGCGTGAAATTATGACTACTTCAATGTATATTTTTTCTTAATTTCGTAAAATATTTGTCATTGTCTGTTACAACTTATATGTCTCTTATTTTAAATAAATAATTTGTTAATATGTCCCGCGCCGTAGCCGAGCGGTTAAGGCAGGAAGCCTTGGCACAGAGCTACGGGACTTGCGCTGGTTCGAGTCTCCATGGGGGAAGAAATTTTCTCATGGTATTTCGGCCAGTATGGGACCAGTGCCCACCCAGCATCGTGAGGCAATTGGGTAGCTACAATAAGTAGCGGGTCCAGGTTGAGGAACCAGCTATAACGGCTGGGGGACTCGACATGCTAACTACATGTCACCCCTACACTGGCTGTTGATCATCTACCTCTGTGATTGACACATGTGGATGTGAAGGGCCAGCAGTCGGCTGGTAAAAGGGCAACCGCTGCAAAGTGGAAAGACCCTCAATCGGAATTTGTTAATATCATATGTTTCTTCAAATATGTCGTAAACATTTTGAGGTTAGGCCTAATAATACACACGAAACTTGGTTAAAAATAATCTTTATTAATTAAGTGAATGATTTTTCTATTATTTTGTATGTAATTATAGTTAATTATACATGAATTTAAGCCTTATTAGCTCTTTTGTTTGCTAAATAAATAATAATGAATTACATAACAGCATTTTTACGTAGTTTTTAATGGGACAATAATATGAATATGAAAGAACTAATAATTTATTTTTAACATAAATTGCTATCAAACAGAAGTTTAAAATAATGATTTTTCTATTATTTCGTATGTAATTATAGTAAGTTACACATGAGTTTAGGCCTTCTTGCACTTTTGTTTGTCAAATAATTAAAAATGAAGTACATAAAAGCATTTTTACTTAAGTTTTAATGGGTGATAATACAAATATTTAATATATTTTTATTAAAATAAATAGGTATCAAACTGTAGTCTAAACTAACAATTTTGCTCGTCATGATAACAGAATTTATCTGTAATGAGGATGGTACTCTGTGGTGATAATGTAACATACTTAAGAAATTTTACGAGAAATTAGTTTATTCCTACTTTTCAATTTTTTTTAGAGGCTTTCATAATATGTGTGTACATTTCACAAAATGATCTATGGCAATTAATTTTGATAAAGAATCATCCATCATTCACGGGTTAATGATTGATAGGGGTATTTCATTATATCCCAATATATTTATACATGAAGGAGAAACATCTACAACCAGGAGATTCGATGGACCCGACAAAATTGGCTATTGGGAATCAGACAATGTCAAATACTTATTCAAAGTTAAAACTGGGAAACACATTATGAGGTTCTTAATTAATAAATTAATGAGTCATTTTTACATCTTACCTCATATATCATGTTTTATTAAACACGGTAACTATTTTGTTTATTTTTTATTATTTCACTCACCTCATACTTCATAATTCATAGCATTCAAGATTGGTCTCATTTGATGTTACTTCATTATTCACAAACATACCGACTGACACAACTTTGAAAATTTTAGAAAAATGGTTGAAAGAAAACAAATTAGATGATGATAGCGTTGAAGAATACATAAAACTAACAAAATTATGCTTAAATCAAATGTTCTTCACCTTTAGAGGAAAATACTTTAGACAAAAATCAGGACTCGCAATGGGAAATCCATTATCACCATTTTTAGCAGACATGTTTATGGGGAATTTTGAATGTCATGTAACCAAAGCACATTCTTTGATGTTTAAATTTTGGAGAAGATACATAGATGATATCATAGCAATAGTAAAAGAGAAACAATTAGAAGATGCCATTAAACTGTTAAATATTCAAAATAAAACAATCAAATTTACAATGGAAATAGAAAATAATCATGAAATACCATTTTTAGACCTTAAATTGATTAGGAATGAAGAAAAAAAGAAAATAGAATTTGGAATCTACAGAAAAGAAACTCACATCGACAATTATATAAAAGCTACTGGATTTAACCATTTTTCACACAAACAGGCAGTATTTAATAGTTTAACACACAGACTTGTGAATGTCCCCATGAGCAAAGAAAATTACAATAAAGAGAAAGAACACATCATACAAATTGCTAAGGATAATGGTTTTCAAAAGAAAATGATACACAAGAAAATAAATAAATTCAAAGAACAAAAAGTCATCAATGAAAGTACTCTTCAGACAGATAAAAATATAGGCAAAAAATTCAAGAAGTTCACATACCATCCTTTTGTATTTGACAAGTTTCAAAAAATTTTCAACAAATTCAACATTAATTAGCACCGAAAAATGATTACAGCTTAGGTAATTTAATAAAAACCAACAAAAATGAAAAGATTGAAGACTGCAAAAAATCGGGAATTTATCATAAGTAATGCCACGAGTGATTTCCAAATTATCGATAAATTCACGACTCACGAAGTGAGGAGTGAATTTATCTAGAGAATTTGGAAATCAAGAGTGGCATTTGTTAGGACTATTTAACGAATAAAATTAAGCTGTTTACTCACAAATCATTATTTAACTATAGTTATTTTAAAATATTTATATATTTAATGTAAACGGCGATGTTTGAAAACAAATGAGAAACGATAGGTACGCTTCTACTGCTTCTTTTGTTTATCACTGCAACCAGATCATACTATTTATTGCCAAAGGAACGCAATATTGTAAGAATGCTTTCTAGTGGAGAAAAAATGAAACACATCAATCTGTATATTAATTCATTTTTGATGTCGTATGATGTAAATATGACAATTATATTTTTCTCGATTATTACCTGGGAAAAAATACATTTAAGAAAGTGCAAACAGTGGTTTCTTTTTTTGGTGGTATAATCAATTGCTACAAATGTTGACATGTAAGCACTATTATATACAATCTGGTAGCCGTATTTGTTATAGGCTCAGTCACTGCAAAATAACGGTCAGACCTGTTCAGAATATTAAAAAGGAGGAGCTTTGTTTAATATATGATAATCCTAACACTGATAAATATTTCGTGAAACACGACTCTGATTGGTTGTAAAACAGAAATCATTGAACGTGATTGGTCATTGACTCCCATTTGGGCATGAGTTAAATAGTCAAATTAATTGTAAAGATTGTGAAAAGATATACATAGGAAAAACAAAAAGGAATCTAAATACAAGATTAAAAGAACACCTCAGAAATGTTAAAAATGGAGAAACCGAAAAATCTGCAATAGCTGCACATGCCTGGTCAGAAAAACATAGAATAGAAACCAAAACAAAATTACTTAAACAATTGGAAAAAACCGAAGGAACTCACAATTTGGGAAAAAATTTACATATGCAAGAATGAAAATACAACAACTATGAATTTTGAAATACCCGGTTATAAAGAAAGAGGACTGATTTTGGAAATTCTTCGGTCGGCCACCAGATGGCGCGGAGGTCAGTCTGCAGGATAGAAGGCCGTTGGACGTCAGTTGTGAATGTGACGCAGCATTGACAATGTCACAAATTATGTGAAGAAACCCAGGGTCTGCTATGAATTATGAAGTATGAGGTGAGTGAAATAATAAAAAATAAACAATATTAAAGAACCTCATAGTGTTATTTCCTATCTACATAACGGTAACTATAGTTTTCAAATGATCTTGTCATTCATTTTCAACCGCCATTATGACTACCGGATATTCGTTGGAATCTCCCTCTGTAACGTTGCCATCTGGTGTTGATTTGATGAACTTCGAGATATCGTTGCCATCTGGTATTGATTTGATGAACTTCGAGATGAGGTCACGTTCATCCGGAATGTCGAAATTCATGGATTTAAATTTGTTCTTCTGAATAAATATTTTCTCCCAAACTGTCAAATCCAAAGGTTTTTCCAAATGTTTTAGAAGTTTAGCTTCTTTTTCAATTTTAAGTTCATCAAATCAATACCAGATGGCAACGATATCTCGAAGTTCATCAAATCAACACCAGATGGCAACGTTACAGAGGGAGATTCCAACGAATATCCGGTAGTTATAATGGCGGTTGAAAATGAATGACAAGATCATTTGAAAATTATAGTTACCGTGTTTAATAAAAACATGATATATGAGGTAAGATGTAAAAATGACTCATTAATTTATTAATGTCAAATACATTAATCAACCGATGATCTATCTAAAGTAATCGCAACATTAGTAAAAAAATCTGTCTCGTAGTCTAATATTTGTTATCATAGAGAGCCTAAACTTTTTTTTTCCATTGCATTATAACTCTGTCAAATATATATATTTTTAATTTACACAAGTTAGTATATAAACTCTGTATGATTTTTTTTCAGCAGACATAAAAATCTTTGGAAATATTGCATTTATGTAACACTGGGGTTAATATCCCTATCAAACAACAGTACAGTATATTTGATCCAGATATTTGGTGTCTATTTAATCTACAATTCCATGGCATGAAGGGTCTAGAAGGCCCTTGACCTATCTGCTGGCTTCACATCCACATATGTAAATCACAGAGGTGGATGATCATCTAGCCAATATTAGGGTGAGATGTAGTCAGCATATCAGATTCCCAGTCATTATAGCTGGTTTTCTCAACCTGGAACTGCTACTTATTATAGCTACCCAAATTCCATCAATGTTGGGTGGGCACCGGTCCCATATTGGCCAAAGATAATTGAAAGAAAAATTCTGCTCGCATGGGGATTTGAACATGCACCAATGCATCATGTGTTGAACTGCTTGGCTATATGCAGAACTACCCACTTAATCTTGTCAATACACTTCTTACATGTGGTTTTAATAACGCAAAAAAAAAACTATCCCATGAGGTTTTAAACTCAGATCTGCAGATCAACAGGCAGGTGTGTTACCATCTGACCTAACATAAGATTATTTGGTTAATGCAAATATATACAATTAAACAGTGCTACTAATATGCAGTGTGCCACATTATGCCCATGTTAATTACAGCATTATTATACCTCTTCTTCCTTGCATGTGATAGACCTAGGGGTCTGTTACTGTCTCAATCCAACGTTTGAAGGGTCTGCCCAAAGATAATAATTATACAAACAGCAAATCTGCTTCAGATACATCATTTTCAAATTCATAACTTTTGTATACAGGAAAGAAGATGATAATTTAGCACTCAGTAAATCTTATTACAAACCATATGTCATGAAACAGTTTTTTTTAATTCTGTGATAAAACAATTTATTAAATTTTAACATCCATTTGTGACTGTAGGCATAACTGTAGTAGATTCTAGTATTATCAATATCTATATTTTATTTTTATAAAAATAACAAATAGAAACTCTTTATCTAATGATTTAAGGCAAGCCGATGCTGTGTCTCCTCTGCTATTCAATTTTGTACTAGAGTAGGTAATCAAATGTCTAGATGATAAAAGAAGAGGTATAATTAAAATGGTATTAATACATTGTTAGTATATATTGATGATGCATTGTTATAACAATGATTGCGATAATACTGAGGATGGAACTGAATAAGGTAAATATGAGGTGAACAATTGTACTTAAATTTAAGGCCATATTGTCTCTATTTTTATTTTTTTAAATGATACTATGTAATGATGTAGTGGGTCATGTTAATAAAATTCCAACCCAACATTAAGCTTTATAACTAAGGAAAACCATGAAATAACCTAAGGTTAGTCAGCACTGGAGTTTGAACCCAGAATTTTCTGAATTTGACTGTCAGATGCTACTAGTTGAGTCAACTCACTTGGTACTTAATATTATAATACAGCTAAATGTTAATTGAAGACAGTTGGACCATCCCAACTTTCAAACTTAGTACGAAGTAACACTGTGAGGTATTAATAAAATTCATCTCACCTCATAATGATGATGGAGTAATTGCTCTGAAACTGGTTGAAAAATAAGATAAAATATGAGGTGAATTTTATTAGTATTAAATTTTGGAACAGTTGTTAAAATATTTGATCGCTTAAATAATTTAACACCAAATAGTTATTGAAAAGGCATCTGTACCTTCTTCTTCAAGTAATTTCTGGTCACTAGGGTTGACTGTAACAAGAATCTCCAGCCTTCTATGTCCTCCCATGTTTTAGTTGTATGTATCTATCCATGTTCGTCTCTTCTATATTAACCATTTAGTTAATGGTCTTCCTCTTGGTAATCGTTCTGCCAATGTGTCCACATAATTTTAATCTCTTTCTTTGTTGTTTTTAATTTCCTCTACTTTTAATTCATCTCTTATCTCTCAGTTTCTAATTTTGATTTTTTTTTCTCCCTAAAATCCCAATAAAGAATTTCATTCAAAGTTAAATATGAGAAATAACATTGAGGTTCTTAATTCATCAATTAATGAGTCATTTTTATATCTTACCTCATAGTTTATGTTGTCTTAAAAATGGGAACTGCAGTTTTCAAAAGGTCAGTCCCTTTCATTTTGAACATCATTATGAAAACATAAACTATGAGGTAAGATGTAAAAATGACTCATTAATTTATGAAAGAATTTCATTTCCACTGATTTTCAAAATATGAAAGTTGTATTTTCAATCCAGTTCTATATAATAAAAGAGTTATTTGAAAATCTCCATTCATTTATATGGGTTAAAAAGTAAAAAAAAAAAAATATTTTTAAATTTCTGGTGAAACTTGCCTTTCTATTTTATTAACTTATTCGCTTCAGATTTGAATGTCCAACAACAGTGTCATTTTTAAAACCAGAAAAGTGTGGCCATGTTGAATTTTTCTCTATTTTCAAAATACTAAAATTGAATAAAAGGTGTTGAAAAGAAAGCTACATGTGAGTCTTCTTTTTTTTTTTCTTCATCCAACCAAGTCTTAGGCCTATAGGCCTATTACAATCTCACTGATGAATTTTGTATCCAGCGTTTCCTTGGACAGCCCAGAGATCTAGCTACATGCGAGTATTAATTTATATGCTAACTAAAGGGCACTCTCTCAAAGGATATGAAAAAAAATATATTGACATCTGATTTATCGAATCTTGCTCATGTTCTAAAATGCATATACAGACATATCTCATCTTCCAAGGTGAATGGGTTGAAGTAGTTTAATATTTTAATTTAAACACAAATTCATAGGAGATATTTTATTTTTTAAAAATTGGTTATTTACACCTCACCTTATATCTTCCTTTCTCACCTGGGACATTCAGCTAAAAATCCAACTGGAAATGTCTTTCAAAATGTGTCCCAGTTGAGAGGGCAAGATTCAGTTATTTTGTTAGCTTAATATTGGTAAATCATCATTAATATTTGAAGGAAATTAGGTTTATTATAATTATTAATAGAGTTAGAATTTAACACCTCACCACATAATTGTAGTTATTCATTCATATTTATTATTTACAATTATGAGGTTAACTGTATTAATAAACTCCATGGCACGACAGGCCTAGAAGGCCCTTGACCTACCAGCCAGCTGCTGGCCTCACATTCACATGTGTTCATCACAGAGGTGTGGGGGTGACATGTTGGGTCTCCCAGCCGTTATAGCTGGTTCTCTAAACCTGGTGCCTCTACTTATTGCAGCTACCAGATGCCTCACGATGCTCGGTGGGCACCGGTCCTACACTGACTGAAATTCCATGAGAAAATTTCTTTCCCAGCGCTCTTACCAACCAAGTTCTCTCTTGTTCATAGTAAAGATTGTCTTATTCAAATTTAGTGCACTCAAATATAGCGTTTCCACAGCATCTCATAACATCTGATTCTAGTATAACTATTTTGTTTACGTAGGTAAAACTATTAACCAGTACAAGTTCCATAGCTGTATGCCAAGGCTTCCTAGCTTAACCACTTGATTCTAATGTATTAATAAATCTTGTTACAGTTAAATTTGAAGAGAAAATTTTACACCTAAATTGAGATTTGAACTCAATGTCTCTGGTTTTGTACATCAGCGCTCTTACCAACTGAGCTATTAGACTTCCGATTTCCTCTATATTTATACAGAAGGCAATGAATATTTGCTCCACTAACACCATCTAGCAGCTTCCTAAACAAGAAAACTTTAAGTGGGAATTAACACTACATTTGTAGCCACTTGAAGCTTAGATTTGATGTTGAATATTACATTTATCACTTCTCCCTGAATGACAAATTAAAATATGAAATTTTAAAGGTCATTCAGTGACAAGTGATAAATCTAATATTTAACATCAAAATGTTACAGTTATTGGGTCTAAATGATAGAAACACTTTAAATTTGTAAATGATTATAATTCTGAAGAATAGTTATAATTTGTAATTAAAAGTTAATGTTCTATAATAATAAATAAATATATCTTCAAACATATAGTTTTTCTTTCACAAATATATTCCTAAAAATTATCTTTTCATTTATATTGTGTCCATGTTGTATTATAATTTTTTAACATAGTGATGATGATTATATGTTGAAGGTTTTCTCAACAGTCACCAGATCTGTGTATAAAAAAACTTGTCAGATACATCATAAATTATAAAGAAAAATTGTGTGTTTTAAGATATTATTATTATTTAATAAAAATCGCCGGTATATGTAAACCTTCAGATTTTAGGAACATAAGTTATATTTTGTAAAGTATACAAATTATGACTTACTTTGTTCAGGGTCCAGTGGGACACTGGGACGACCACCTCTGAACACGCCTCCCAATGTAGTTATGGGTTATCCCGTAGGTTCGCAGGAGAGAGGAGTTCCGAAAGAATCTCATCATTCTCCTGCACCCACCCCACACTCTCAGACTCAACAGCAGCAACAACAGCAGCAGCAACAACAGGTAAGTGTACTAAAACTCACACATGGGTCGGGTTTAACTTGAGATCTATAATTCAACTGTTACTAACTCTTCTTCGAAAGAAACACTTTTAGCCAATTCTGCACGAATATAGCTATTGAAGTTGTTCTCGGGAAAATATTAAAATTTTTTATGAATCATTCCTACTTACAACCATTGCATGAGGAAACCTACCTTGAAATTTCTCCCAGAGACACCCTTGTGATATACCAAGGTCATGTACAAAAAATATCTCCTGCTTTTAACTGCAAGGCACTAATATCCAGTGCCAAATCTCTGATTTAAACTACAGGGAAATAATACAACTCCTGGCTTGGTGGATTGGATAATGCTCACAACCTGCCCTTCATGCTGTGGCCCGCTTTGGGATGTTGTTCTGCTTCACACAGTGGGTTGCCATTGTAGGATTCTGACTGCAGTTTCTTTGCCTCACTGTTGAAAGCGACAGATAATTTTTTGGACATGCCTTGGTACATCACAACATTTCTCTAGGAGAAATTTCAAGGTAGATTTCAGCATACAATGGTTGACAGTTTGCTTGTTCTAGACACTGAAAACAGCCATGACAAAAATGTATGTGCGTGTTTTTTCTAACACTTAGTGACTGCAATTCTCTTTTTTTTTACAAATTTTCCGCGCAGAAATCAATTAAGAACAGTAAGGTTGAGTTTGTTAATGCAAAATTGAATCATTAGAAGTGTTTGTTAACCTGAAGTAAAATAATTTTTAATTGCTCTAATGACTGCAATTTTCATTTTTTTTACAACAAAGCCCCGGATACTTCATTCAAATAAAAACAAGAAAAGTCCAAAAATGGCAAAATCTAACCATTAAGAATGAAGGTTTACCTGAAAGCCAAAATATAAAAATCTCTAATGAGGGACATCTTTGACCTCAAATGACCCAATCTGCATAAAAACATGCTTAGAATAACAAGCAATCATTAAAACAAGAGTGGTGTGTTATTTCCATGCAAGTGACTTTTTAATAGAGAGAAACAAGATATCAATACCATAGGACGGAAATCACACGTAATTCAATGACGTAAGTGTATCATTACTAGGGCTCAGAAGTTGAGGATCTATAAAATGCCTATAACAGACCTTTATCATCATCATCATAGTACATTCACGAATTTAGGCTATTTGTTGACCTGTTTCGGCCTCAAGAGAAACACCATCCAGAAGTCTTATGAGTGGACGTCCTGGTCTTCTTCTTCCTGCAGGTTGATATCTTAACATTTGTTTGGGTATCCTGTGATCTTCCATTTGATGAACATGTTGCATCCATCTTGACTTGTAATCGGAAATTATGTTTTCTAAAGGTTGCATGTGTAATTCTTCTAAGATGTCTTCATTTTTTTTTTGTGATCTAGTAGTGTGTATCATACAGTCCTCCGAAGGTATCTCATTTCAGCAGATCTCTAAGGGTCGAATTTATAAATGCATTAGACCGTAAAAGGCGTTCTCTGCTAAGAAATTTTTATCCTAATACATTTTGCTTACTCAGAAATCTATTCATGCGATAATAATTGTAAGCTACCTGATGAGGTAACTTAAGATCATAGCTCAAGATAGAAACTTATCATGAGAATCCCGAAGGGAACCGATGTAGTTTGAAACCTTGCCGCTTTATCCAAGATGTCGGACCTTGAAGACTTTGATCATGTTTTCGGTATACGCGGAGAAGAGGAATTTGATAGAGTCTACCAAAGAATTCAACTGGAAGAACAGGAGAATCAGCGTAATATTGCACGATGCAGATGTCGTTGTATATGGTATTATTTGCAGGATGCAAGCGTAAATGCGTTCCTCTATAGCAGACGAAAATAACGGAAGTGGTTTTATCGCTGAGAATTCTGGGTAATTTGTTGCCAATATTACGAAAACGTCGACTTTCATGCATGACCGGTAAGTCGGCCGTTAATTCGATCTCAGCAATTGCTCACAGTGAGTCAGCTCACCAGTGATTGGAAGTAATTTGAGTAGAGACTAATGTATTTGCATGCGGCCCTAAGTCTCTGTGCATCCTTCTGTTTCAATGTCTATACTTCGCTACCATACAAAAGAGTTGGAAGAGCCAGTGTTTTATACACTTTTAGTCTTGAATGTTTTTGGACTAGCTGTGGCTTGAAGATAGAAATTAATTAACCCTAAAATTCCTAAAAAATTTAGATATTTTTGCATTTACATCCTTTTCTTCTTCATATGAGATAGTGTATCCTAGATATGTAAAATTATTCACCTGCTTCAAAATTGTATTGTCAAGTACAATTATACTTCTGACAGGATCTACACCTTGAAATGCCATAATTTTCATTTTCTTCTAAATTTTCAATTATTATTTGGTCATCTGAAAACAATAGGGTGTTTAATTTTGTATTTTCTGATATTCTTATTCCAAATTTATATTTCTTGTCCCAGCAACATATTACTTCGTTGATATAAATCGTAAAGAGTGTTAGGATAGGGGGCAGCCTTGCCTCACACCACGATTTATAATTCCTTCTTCAGAAAATCTGTTATTTAATTTAATCTTTATGGTGTTGTCTTTGTAAATATTTTGTATGTTCTGCAGAAATAAAATTTGGTATATTTCTGTCTTCCAATATATTGAGTTTTGATCTCTTGGCTGTGTCGAATGCTTTTTTTAAAATCTATGAAAGCAAAAGCGAAAGACAAAAAAGCAGTTCAAATTAAACAATAATTTTAGTTTCAACTGCATTTTTAATGAATGTAATAAATTTATGTTTAAAAAGTACAACATTCCAGTGAAGTGCAACAAAATGCTTCTTCTTTCATGCTTATGTTTTTAATCCAACATAGTTTGGAAAGGAATTCTGTGTTCATTTAATGGAAAGTTCTTGGAGAATTTAGAATGAACAATTTTTCCCGCATAGAATGAATTCAGCGGTCCTGTAATGGATATTCTGCAGAAAGAAATTTAAATTGGTATTACTAGAAGCATACTTGACTTAACTACACTAGATTAACAAAAATTGAACTTTGAAAAACTCACCTCAGTTGACATTACAGTATATCACAATAGTCATCTCATTGTTACAAAGTCACAACTTCTTACAAGTAGGCTGGTAAAAATAACAGGATATTTTGTGAGGGTTCAATAGTTTCTCATGGAATAAAGGTATTTGGAATGTGAAAAGTCTTTGGAAATTAAAAGTAGATAATGTTTTTAAAAGAAGTTGGAATTAAGACTAGGCTCTGCAGATTCTTGAATTATACAAATGGTACAAATATAGTCAAAAGAAGGTAAATTTACAAAAAAGCCATAAATACCTAAAAAAAAAGGACCAATAAACAAAAAAGCGAAAAACAAAAAGGATGCATAAAACACACCATTTTCTGGCCTACAATGACCCAAAATGTATATATGTATTATGTTGGGCTTCGTGTTTAGACATAAAAAAGAAAGGATTTTCCTCAACTTTCAAGCCCTAATCATAACATTTTCAATCAACAGTGCTAAAAACTCTCTGCTTCAAGTACTTCTAATAGCACAAAACACACATATACAGCAGTACCACAGACCTGGTAGTCTCAAAGTGCAGATTCAGGATTTCGATGAAGTGGTTAAAACAAAGTGGAAGAGAACGCTGTGCACACCTCACTAAAGTTACGTTAACACATTCCAAATCACTTTTGCATTCACACAGTCCAATATCAAAAGCCACACTAATTACATTTTCAAATGATGTCAGTGTCATAACCTGACTTTCTCCAAGCATATTGCAACATGCATTGTAAATCATAGAGTGAAAGTTTCATGATTAAATGACAATCATGTATCTTCACTTGTGATTTGGCACATTATAATCTTACAAAATCTGTAATCCTTCTGATATAGAGCTTATATTACCAAAAGAAGTAAACATCAAGGGGTTGGCAATATTTTGTTATTTTCGATGACAATATCTTCAGCATGACATCTTCGTTTGGAAAACTTGCATCTAGAAGGGTACGATCTGTGTGACCTGACCAGGAATCACACAACAATAAGCTCTTTTTGTTACATGTTCACCAAGGACTGAAGTTAGAAAATGTTTGATGTGTTCTTTAGTCATTTTTCCACTTTTGCTTGCCTCCACATGAATGTTTCGTGGACAGGTTGTTTCAAATCTCTTTCAAATATTTTGGCCGAAAGTACCTTGCGTCTCTAGAAAATTTGTTTGCTAGTCTGCCTGTCATTGATAAAGCTACAACTTCTCTCTCCTCTGAGGGACAGTGTTGATCTGAAGACATTTCATATTGGAATTGACTCTGATCACTGTTCCAAACATTACTTTTCTCCACACCCTCCTCTGTTATATACATGTTTACTTCCTCCACAAACTGTTGTACCTTTTGACATATGCTATTGTCATTTTCTATGTCCTTACGTGTGACAGATGTAGTAATATGCTGGATGAAATGCCATATTCAGCTTTGAGATGGTCGATAAAGGAAATGGAAGCTTTGAAATTGTCCAAGCCAACGATTTTAGTCGCTTCTAGTGCCCATATCTGCAGATGCCAATAGTGAACTGGAGATCCATACCTCCTTGCACTATCAAATTGCGATATTATGTGCTCTTTTATAATTTGTAATTGTGACAGTCTGTTTCCTTTAAAATGAGATCCTGCATGCCGTTTACTAGACACATAATTTAAATTATTACGAGTTATGTATTTTGACTCATCTCATATTTTTTTATCTTTTTGCAGACTATTGTTTCGTCGCATTTATGTAACATTGTCAATGCATCATAATAATTAAAAGAAACCTTATAGCATTATTTCCTAAAAATATTAAACATAATTTAGAATTTAATGAGCTATTTAATTTACTTTTAATGCACTTATAGCACTTCATTAGTTTGCTGTAGGAATTGAAGCCACGATTATAATAGTCTTCATAAATGTTCTCTAGTACACTGTCATCAGTATCTTCTAATATACTGGACCTCGACTTTTTGTGTGGAGAGAGTTTGTACTCGCTTTGACTTGACTGTTCCTGTTGCTCTGGAGATGAATGTCATGTACTGCTTGAAAAGTCATCTTCAGCTTCCTCTTGTCCTTCAAAATCAATATATGTATCCAATGTAACATCATGTATTTCTGTGTCATCCCCATTATATTTCTGAATTATTATGTTATGTAATATATCTGTGAACTTCATATCCTTGGCCCCAATGTCATTTCCATATTCAGAATGTTGTAACTTTGTCCCTAGGACCACATTTGTAGGATTAATTCTCTTTATGATATCAGTACACTGTACACAGTTTGCACAGTAACCCGCTTACAAACACTCCAAGAGACAAATATGTACTGCAGCTATACCATTCACGCAACTGGAACACTGGTTAGTGCAGTTACAATATACCAATAGCCGAAAAGTGCAGAGTTTTGCATGGAAATAACTCATACCACTGTTGTTTTAATGATCTTGTTGTTCTAAGCATGTTTTCATGCGTATCCGATCATTCGAGATCAAAGGTGTCCCTTGTAAGGATGCTGCTATGTGAGTTTTGTTGGATACTGGATGTATACAATCTAATTATTAACAAAAGAAATATATATTCTGTAAACAGCAAATTCAGATTATAAATTTGACTTGCTGAAGAATTTGCTTATTTTATGCTATTCCTACATTATGCACTTTTTTCATAGTTTTATTGTACTTTTGTGTAAGGGTCAACTATGCTGGCCTGGGTTTGATATTTGTCAGGATTGAATATTTTAATTATTCATTTAATGAAATTAAATTAATTTAATTGTAAAATTTTTTATCTCTGAGCCAGGAAGGTTGGTAGTGTACAATTTTGGTGCACCCAGATTCCTGCATTAAATTGTAAACCCCTCCGCAGTACATGTGTTAAGAAGGCATGTGGTACTGTTGATGGTGATTTATCTGTCAGATGGGGACGTTACGCCTGGTGACCCTTTGATGCTTTTAGACAGGCCGCCACAAGGTTTCACCTTAACCTCATCATCATCCCTCATTTAGCACACATTATGCTACAGTGCATGAGATGCAAGAAAATGATTGATGTTTCTGCTCCCAGTTGGTGCGAAGGTCACAGCATTGCCAGATGTCCTCTCAGTCACTATTGGTCACTAATGGCTACACCCAAGTCTTCATTTTCACTCCCAGTGTTACCTGAACTAGAACTCTCATTGTCTAATGACACGTACAGTTGCTTCTTCTTGTTTAGTTCATTTTACTACATTCTACCACTTTTCTCTTTAATTGTATTAATGAATAACCCTGAACTTTGATGAGTGTCTGAAATTTATTGTCAGAAATTTGTCTCACAAATGCCTTCAATTGTGCCCAAATCAATTCATAGCATTGAAGTGGCAATGATAAGGTGGAATACGGATTACAACTTATGTCCGAGTGGCCATGAAGCTATGGATTTGATAGTGTCAGTTAGTCACAGAGTACCAGAGAAGAAAGTGGACAAGTTTCGCATACATGCCATAAGCGGCGCTAGTGTAGAACAACTAACGTCATCTAAATTTTTTTAGATTTTTTTCTGGTACCAATATGAAATTCAGCACCGCCTGGTGGTAAAATTATGAATTATAATTATATAACGCCATCTGGTGAATAATCATGAAATTGAACTTTTATAGGAATAAATTACGTATTAATTAATCTTAAATTATGGAATTATTTGTACCCAGCCTCTCAGACCTAAAGATTTTCTTTAATTTTAACAGAAGGGAAGAACGGAAATAAATAAGAGATGTTAATTTATTTTCATTTATTATATTTTGAAAACGTGCATTATGAGCTCTTTTAATAAATATGTACAATTGACCTACCCCCTTATTCTCACATACATATTTTATACACTATTTATTAAAGAACCTTGCATCTGAAGTCCATTATAAAGTCACATTTTTTAAAATGTTTATTAGAAATGGCTGTACACTAACATCAGTCTTCCTAACCTAACAAATCTTAGAATGTTATCACTTCTAGTAGGTTTATCTTTGAAAATAGATTCACATTAAAAACGTAAACAAGCTTGAATTTACTTACAAATTAGAGTAAAATAAAAATCTAAGTAATGATTTTAACTATCGATAATACATAATTCTTACAGTACCGTCTACATAGAACGAAAGGATAGCAGTTAGAAAATTTAAATTTACAAAATGGCTAATTTCCCATAATTCTGAGTGAACACGCTATGCAAGATGCCGTGTGCCCTGCATTTGTTTTATTTAGTTACATATTCAGTTACTACGAAACAGTGCTACCATTGTAGCTTGCTCATTGTAGTTCATCGTAAACGACCGAAATTTTTTAGATGTCACTGTACTCAGTTTCCCCTCTATTCGAAATTTCTCCATGTCAGTTAGTTAGTTAGTTAGTTATATGAAAATGTATCGAAACTAGTCTTCAAGAAATCTACAATTATAAGGTATTAAATCTAACTATTTATTAATTAAAATAAACCTCATAGTGTCACTTCCTTTAAACATATATTAATAAAAATACGTCTGCGAGTCTATCCTTTATGGACTCAAAAAACTACTTGACCTATTTGGATGGGGTTTTTACCATCATTTAGAGATTTTTTTTTTTGGGCAATTAACACATTGTGCCATGTTAGCCTTGATTTTTCTTCTAGGTTATTTATCCGTAAATAAACACAATGAATTTATTAAAAATTTCACTACACTCTTTATTTAACTCTTCAATTATCAATAAATTTCTATTCACAATTACAATTCCTGAAATGATCTTCTTTTAATTGATATCTCAGTTAAAATAGTTTTCCATTCACTGATAAATAAATTTACCACAACTTATTGTCGCACTGTTTACCACAAGATTCGCTACTGCAAAACTGACTGCGGTCTCATGCCTCTGCCCTTTTTTATATATATATATGGCATGAGGAAAATATCCATAAACAGCTTCTAGGCAGTTTGATGCCCAGAATCCTCTAGCATGGATTTTTCTCCAAAGAAGAGAGAGACTCCGGTAGAACCATCTGGCAACACACTCCAGACAATTCTGCTGGTTTGCGGGTAATCTAGCTCGCTATGCGTGACATGTAACACTTCTCCATCCTTAGAGCTGATAATCCCGATCAGCTTCCTTGGTATGTATCCAGTCGATCCAAATGATTCACAATTGTTCCTCTTCCATGCTGGCGCTGAATCTTTGCAGACCATGCCATTGCTTCTTCTCCATGACCATACCATCCTGTATGGTCCATCCCATGGACACCAAAACTTCGGTGGCTGTTGTGAGGCGGACTACCAGTCTGACGAGGCATCCAATGGCTAGCGAAGACGTGGGTGTCATCCTCCATGAGATCCTCTCTCATGGGCTTGCTGCTTTCTCCTTCATTAATATCCTGCCCATCCTGGATGCGTGGTCACCAGGATTGACCACGCCCACCTCTGAAGTTATGACGGGCGAAGCGATGATGAGGTCTTCCATGACCTTCATTTCCTCCATGATTTTCCTTCAACTCGCCCCCTCCTTTGTCTGGATCTCGTTTGAGGGGCGGATGCCAGGGTAGCTTGTTGTAATAGCTGCCAGGCTCAAAGAGACGATGATGTCTGTAGCGATGAGGCTGGCCTCCATCTTTACCTTTATTGCCCTCCTCGGCTTCCCTTTCGCTGCTCTTGACATGGAGTAGGACCTCATTATGTCCAAAGCGGAGTACTCGTCTGATGTCAACCGTAGCATCGTACATTCCGAGGCTTAAGATGATATCCTCAGTAACTCTGGCGATGAATGCCCACAGTCGCATTTCGCACCCTCCCAGGACCAACTCCAGGAGAACCACATTCACTACTAAGCAAGGAGATGATGATGTCGGTGCCGGTGGCTCCCTCCTCACACCGGACCATCTTTGGTTTGCAGACCTTCGTCTGCAATCCTGCATCAGACAATTCTTCCATGTCTTCAAGCTCGGGTTGTGGTGAGCATCACTCCCCGGCATTGATTATAGTCAGTCATCACACTCATGGCGATGCCTCCAGGTTGAGGTGGCATGTGGTCTCCTTTGCCACCTCGAGATACAGTGCCGCATTCAGGGCTCCGTTAATGGCCTGATGTTCTGCCAGCAGCAGGTGTTGTTTAATTTCACAATCCGTCAGACTGCAGATGAAAGTGGATGCCGCCTCTCTGTCGAATGCTGAGGACCTTGTGGGCTAGTTGTTCAATGGCCATGGCGTATTCTTGTAGTGACTCTCCGATGCACTGGACATGGGCTTTCAGCTGGGCGTGGTAGACTGTGCTGAGGTGATGATTGCCATAGTGATTATCTAGGGCCTCCAATATGTCCTCGGCACGACATTCTCCTGGAAGGCTTCTTAGAATTTCTGCAGTAGAACCTTGCAAGGAGGCGATTAATTGAGTCATCCTTTCTTCCTGTGTCCAACCATTGTTTGTTGAGATGGTGTTAAATTGCCGTTTAAATATGTCCCATGATGTGGAACCGTTGAACTTGGGACTCTTAATTCCATGTCGGCTTGGGGCATCATTCAGTTGTCGAACTTCATAAAATCACTTTGAAAATTTTCCATTGCACATTGAACTTCAGATGTTATAAACTGATGATAATTCTTTTGTTGTTTTTCAAACGGCCTTCCCATTGTTGTTTCATGTTGCTCAAAATTATGTCATGTTGAGTTAATTTTAATTCAAATTCTTCTCTAATATTGTGTAATTTGTCCTCTTGTTTATTCAACCTGTCTTCAGTTTTAGAAATATCAGTTTTCAATTCGTCTTTGAAATGTTTGATTTTATCTTGTAATTTTTCATTCTGTGTACTAATCTGAGTTAACAATTCTCTTTTAATTTCTTTATTTTGCGAATTGATCTATGTCAGCAATTCTCTTTTAGCAAGTTCATTTTGTGTGCTTTTCTGTTTTTGCATTTGTGTGTTTCATGTTTCAAAGATCTGCTTCATTTCTTCTTTTTGTTTCTTCATTTCTTCTCTTGTATTTGCATTCTGTTGTAATAATTCTTTAAGCATTTCTTGAATGTTTTCCATTTTTTTAATTTTTATTTATTTTTTTATTACTTACTGATGTAGTTATACTTCTCACTGATAGATCCTTCACTGATCAGCACTCGGCTTTATCAACTTCTCCGTTACCGGTAGGTACGTAATCTTACTTCTGACCGCCAGATTGTGCCATGTTAGCCTTGATTTTTCTTCTAGGTTATTTACCCATAAATAAACACAATGAATTTATTAAAAATTTCACTACGTACTTTATTTAACTCTTCAATTATCAATACACTTCTGTTCACAATTACAATTCCCAAAATAATCTTCTTTTAATTGTTATCTCAGTTAAAACAGTTTTCCACTCACCGATAAATAAATTTGCCACAACTTGACACACTGTTCACCACAAGACTCGCTACCGGTGTACTAAAAAAGTCACTTTTTGGATGCTTAAATGTATCTTTCTCAAAAATATATATTGCAGAGCTATAATGTTTCTCCTCTCCTTTAACATTTTATGAGAGGAATAGACTGTCTAACAGAATCCAAGATTCTTCAGAATGCACTGTAATGAAAACGATGAACCATTGAAAAGATTGGCGTCTTTAAGAGAAACCAACAACTTTTTAAATATTGGATAACACTGGTCAACAGTGGTTTTGTTGCTCTTGATATAAGATTAATTTCAGATATATTTATGCTCGCAATTGATGAAACTACTAATGATTTTGGAAAATTTGCTGTGGTTTTTTTAAATGTTTATTTTCATTTTACACTACAAAAATCGAAAAATATGAAAAAAAAAAAAAAAAAAGTGACATGTATTTATAATGTCAATTGTTTTTTGAAAAATTAGTGTACACCAACGTAAATAGAAAGAAAAATGTTATACTTCAGTGAAATGCCTTTTATAAGATTTTCTTCTATAATTTTTTAAGGGACAATCTCTTTTTAGAGACCAGCAGTATTCTGCCATCATGTGACGGTCCCATCTACCCTGATATGTTTCTTCCATTACTTTTAGATCCTGGTGAAAGTGCTTTCCTTGTTCGTCACTATAATTTCCTAAATTATTCGGAAATCTATCCAGGTGACTGTGGAGAAAGTGTAACTTTATACTCATATTTGCTCCTAGAATCTTGAAGCATATCATGTTTTGCACAATTTCTTTATAATTTGGTGCTTTATAGCTACCTAGGAAATTTTCTACTACCAATACAAAACCCTTCGAAGCTTCACTTTCTGGAACAGTCATAACTTTGATAAAATTTGCATCTTTCATCAATTGCCGAGTTTGAGGACCATCAAATATTCCGCCTTTTAACTTTTCCATACTGGGCTTACGAAATTTTCTACAGATGTATTTGAAACATTCTCCTTCCTTGTCCAACATTTTGACGAACTGTATTATCATACCTAACTTGATATGTAATGGTGGAAGTATGATTTTGTCTCTGCTTAGTAATGGCTTGTTTATTATGTTGGCTTTACCGACAGTTAAGGCCTTTCTCAACCCACCACACATCTTGTTCTCAATGAAGTTGCTTTGCTCTACTATCCCACAAACAAATGAAGCAAGGATATTTTGTGTATCCATTTTGTAGACCAAGTAAAAAATTAACCATTTTCAAATCTACACAATTCGGCCAAATGGTTGATATGCGGAGTGAGCGGTGCAAGAGTGGGATCACATGATGTTTGTATGCACGAAAAAATGTGCAGAAATCAAATCATGACTGGAAACATAAATTTTATTAGTAACAAGCCATTTACTGTTTAAAATATCCATCCATAATAATTCTGCCCGAGGGCAGGTATTTCACTGCAATCTTAGCATTTCATGCTATGCTTTACAGCTTTACTAGGGAATTGTAGGTGTGATAGCTTCCCGTTGCTTTCCACACCGGTGAAGGATGATGATGATGGCCATATGATTTTGGGGACCATTTGGGCCTTAAAGTTTTCCTGACATTTGTCTTACAGGTGAGGAAAAACCTCACCCAGGAAAACTGCCCCGACCGGGGATCGAACCCGGGCCCACTGCGTGACAAGGCAGCACGCTACCTCGAGACCACAGCGGTGGACGTTTAAAATATAAGATATGCAAAAATCATAAAAACAGAGCACATTCAGCACTTTCGTGAATATATTCGTAAACTATGCACTTGAAAACATAGAAATTCGCAGAGATATCCAGGGCAACAAAAACTTTTTTTTTAGAGCTGTGTAATCTTTCCTTTTATAATATTCATAAATATAATGTTAAATGGCTTATTCTTGGAAAGGTCCATATTTGTCACAGCTTTATTATATTTCCACTTCTTACCTTGTGTTGATAGGCATGTAGAAGTACTGGCTTCTTCTTATTCTTCCAAAAAATGTTCATTGCAAATTTTTAAAACACTGTTTTTGTGGATACATATTGCAGCAGAAGCCCTTTGAAGTACTTTTATTTGGAAGGAAGGTTCATATTAGTTTTTTCATTTTAAAAATATTTCCTCATTGAACACACTATTTCACGAGTTTGACCTCGAATAGGTATCCCTTTTGGTGTTTTTATTATTCGTTTTATACATCTGAATGATGGATAAATTATATTTGAAGAGAAAAATATACACTTAGACTGGGGTTTGAACCCAGGATGAAAAGTGTGCAAAAGGTCCTGGGTTCAAACCCCAGTCTGAGCATATATTTTTCTCTCCAAATATAGGTATCCCTTTACCCAACAAATATATTCCAGTTTTGTTTTGGTTGGAAGACATTGTCATAAAAATATAAAAAAGTGAGTTTATAACTTCTCTATACATATAAAATATGTTACAAAAATAAAACTACACTATATATTTAAATTGGCATATTTTATGCATTGTACATATATTCAATGTCCCCTGCACCTTAGCTGAGTGGTTAAGGCAAAATGCCTTGGCGCAGAGTCTCCATGTAGGAAGAAATTTTCTCGTGGAATTTCAGTCAGTATGAGACCGGTGCCCACCCAACATCGTGAGGAATTTGGGTAGCTACAATGAGTAGCAACTACAGGTTGAGAAAACCAGCTATAATGGCTTTGGACCTGACATGCTAACCACGTCACCCCTATTCTGGCTGGATGATTGTCTGCCTCTGATTAACACATGTGGATGTGAGGCCAGCAGCCAGTTGGTGGGCCAAGGGCCTCCTAGGCCTGTTGTACTATGGAGATATAGACATATATTCAATAGATTGCTTATATGCATAACTCGATATGAATTAAAATTATTGTCTCAATTAACATGCAAGTCGTGGTTTCACACAGAGTACTGCATGCACAACACTGGAACTGAGTCAACACATGGACTGTGATCGAGCATCAGTAAGGTGAGCATCTTCACATGCACAGTTGCCCATATGCTGTCACTCCCTTTCTTGCATCTCATGCAATATACATGATACATGAATTCATCATCATCTGCGCAAAGAAGTCTGCCAAAGTGGTTCATAAATTGAAAATATACCAAATCAACACCATCTATCTGCCCAGTGCAATGGGTGACATTAGAAATACAGACATACTTTTGTATAAGATGTAGACTAGAGCAATGTTTCCCATTTGGAATAAATTATATTTACATGTCAACATATCAGAATTGAGCATTTGAATATTTTAACAACTAGCTCTCCCGACATATTCTAAAAACTCGTCCTTCAAGTATGGAGTAATACAATTAAAAACTTTATCTGAGGAGGAGCAAAAATACAAAATTGATTGGAAAATTATTAAGTATTTTATCAAAGAAATTGAAAAGGGACTCAGCGAAATCATATGAAGCAGTTGACAGAATATTTAGCAGTGAAATAATTTCAGCCCAGAAGACATAAAACTTTTTTTGTCAATATTACCATCCATAAATATTAGAACCTCTGTACAACTTTGTGGGCTTCTATGGCTGATGTCTTGATTCTTAAAATTATCTTCTGGAATGAATGGGTGTAGTCCAGTATTGATAAGACCCAACGTTTTATCTACCACAACAGTAAATGAAGCATCAACACTGGACCATGCCAAGATGATTTTAAGAATTATAACATTTTTGTTTCTAAATATCCTGTAGAAGTGAATTATTAAATCTCAAGTTAATCCTTGCTTACTACTGAGTCACTGAAACTTAAATGCCTTTTCTGTTGGAATTATTAGTGTTTGTTTGTATTCAATACATAGACATAGAGGGTTGTAGTGGCATGCAGTAAGAAAGCTAATGCAAATGCAAGTTGCATCATTGAGATGTAGCCACATAGGAAATTATATGGATACACATACTAGTCCAAATATTGGAAGTTGTAATTTTTCTGTTATTATAGGGTCATGCATTTAAATTGATGATTTATGTTTGAAGAGAAAAATTTTAGATCTAAATAGGGATTTGGACCCAATTTTCCAGTTCTCTCCCACTGAGCTACTTTACCTCTGGGATTAAAAAAATTAAATAGCATTTTATGATCTCTCAATATTGCCTCATAACCAATAATAATTAGTTTCCAGTATATCGCTATATATTAATGTTGAGTTGAAACACATGTTATTATGTATTGCAGACTCTCTTGCCATTTCGACTCCTCTATAAAATGTTAAAACAAAAATATATATAAATGAAGTGGTTATTCTTACATTTACATTTTATGGATGTGAAACATGGTCTCTTACTTTAAGCATTACGAGTATTTGAGAATAAAGTTCGTAGAAAAATTTTTAGGTCAAACAGAGATAGACAGAAGCTAAATTTAGGAAACTACATAACTGTGAGCTACACAACCTTTATGGAAAAGTTAAGAAAGTTGAGTCTTGTAGATTTGCAATAGGCAGGACATGTGGCACTAATGGGGAATGAGAGAGGGAATGGAAACTTTTGTACGAAAACCAGAGGAAAAGCATTCCATTTGGTAGGCAAGAATGAAAATTAAACTTGATTTGAAGAATGTGAATTAACAAGGAATGATTTGAAAATATTAGCTCAGGATAGAGATGTATGGAGAGCATATGTCCACACTGTCATGAACCTCTGGATCCGATAGTGCCACTGTGTTAATTAGTTAGGTTTGTTAGTAATTAATTTAGCATAAATTTTCATTTCCCAATTTGATAGTGTATTTTAATTTTGAAAACATTTTGGCAGACAAATTCATTGTTTGAAACACAACAGGGAGAGTGTTCCACTATTTAATCCATGGCAAAAAAATGGAAACAAGTTGCATCTCTCCTCGACAAGACAAGAAGAAAAAAAAAGTCAAGATCATGTTGATGATAATCTGAGAAGTTTTGTGACAGGGTATTCATGGCACATGTCAGAGAGCTGCAAAGACTGCCTACAGACTGTGTAATATATCAATTAAAAGAAATAGACCCGGAAAAGCAGATGCATTATTGCCAATGGTTTTCATTATTCTCTTCCTAACCTGGTTTATGGACAAACTTTTCTTGCTATGTATAAAATTATTTCTTAGAATTTAATTTTTACAGTAATTAATCACTATGAGGTTTAATTTATGGTAAAATCAAATGTTTCTTACCTCTCCTCATACAAATCTTTTAAGTAGATCGCGATTTCGAGGCCATAAACGGTCTCGTCTTCAGTACTATTTTGGCGACTGATGTTATGTCGATCGGAAGTAACTCTTCTTCTTCCCTCTGTTGGTGGACCGATGAACCTCTGGATCAGATCAGAATTTGCAGAAATTTCGAAGTTCATAAGTTTATATTATTTTTAGTCTGATCATCTTATCTCAATATTAATGTTGATTTGTTCTTGAAAATGTTTCAAAACAAATCAACATTAATATTGAGGTAAGATGATCAGACTAAAAATAATATAATTAAAATAACCTCAAAATATTACTTCCTAAAATTAAATGTTCATAAGTTTTCCTATGTTTTTCTGAATGTGGATCTTTTCCCAAACCGTGAGTTCCTTTTGTTTTTCTATTTGTTCAATTAGACTGGCTTTTGATTCAATGAAATGTTTTTCGGACCAAGCATGAGCAGCTACTGCTGACTTTTCCACTTCTCCATTTTTGATGTTTCTAAGATGTTCTTTCACCCTTGTTTTCAAATTTCTGTTTGTTTTTCCAATATAAATTTTGTCACAATCCTTGCATTTGATCTGATAAATTCCTGATTTGTTTTCTTTTTCAATACATTTTTATTGGTTTTAATTATCCTATTAAGGTTGTATTCGTTCTTCGGTGCTAATCTTATATTAAACTTTTTTTAATGTATGGTGTTTCAATGGATGGTAAGTGAATTTCTTGAATTTTATTTTTTCTGTTTCTTTTATAAGTGTGCTTTCATTATTTAATTTTTGTCTTTTAAATTTATTTATTTTCTTGTATACCATATTTTCTTCATAACCGTTATCTATTGCAACATTAATTATGTGTTCTTTTTCTTTTTCATAATTTTCTTTGCTCATAGGTATATTTACTAATCTATGTATCAAACTATTGTATTTAGTATTCAATCGACATAACATCAGTCGCCAAAATAGTACTGAAGATGAGACCGTTATGGTCTCAAAATCGCGGATATACTTAGAAGATTTGTATGAGGAGAGGTAAGAAACATTTGATTTTACCATATTTCTTAGAACATTGGTTATTATCAGAGAACGGAAGTTCATGCCCTAAACACATGAATATGTATGCACTTATGCCGTAAAAAATAGCTAAATATGCCACAAAATATGCTGTTAAAATAGCTAAATATGATACAAAATATGCATAATCAATCTGAGATTATTTTAACAGAATAATACATTATAGGTAACTTACGTTTAGTCTCTGGATTTTGAAGTGCTTGCCTCATTGCTGAATGCTCCATTACTACTGTTGCAGTTCACAACTAACCAGTGACATATGTTTTCTGTTGTAAATCTTCGCCTGTTGTCTCTCAGCATAGCTTTGCAGCGTGTAAAACTTTGTTCTACGTAGCAAGAAGTAAGAGGGGCTTGCAAAAAAACTGTGAGCTGTTCTATAGATAACTTTGTTGGTTTGTTTGGTGTTTTTCCTTCGAGAATATCTCGAATTTCTGCAAGTTTATAATAGTCAGGGTTTTTTGAAAGAATATTTTCTGTTTTTGTCTTTCACTATATCTCCTACATTTCCCGGAACTGATATTAAACTGGAGATCGTTTTATCAAAATCTGCTAAAGACTGCAGTAAAGGAATACCAACTGCTTCCAATGACCTAATTGCTTTAGGAATAAAATGAAAATGAGATGATATGAATACAAGGTTGCTTTTTAATTCATTGTCCGATACAGTTTTCTGTGCTAATTCGATAGATGCTGCTTCACTTGAATCAAAAATATTGATAATTTCTTTAATTTTAGAAAAATGTTCTGAATAGTATAGGGCAGCTTCCAGCCATGTGCCCCAACGGGTTAAAATTGGCTGTGTTGGGAGGGGAACGTCAGGCGCTATTGTTCTGAACTTTTGAACTCTGGACGGAGCTTTCTTAAATACTTTTTTAACAGACGACACTAGCTTGTCCACTAAAGGATAACATGTTCGAATAGTCTCTGATATACGATGGAAGGCCGTGTGCAAGACATGTTAAGTGAATCATATGAGCAAAAATACCTTTCAGTGTTGTACCTGATTTTATCATATAACTAGCAGAGTCCATTATCAAGAGGAGCACATTATCGTACTTAATGCCATCAGGCCACAATAGTTTCAGCGAATTAATAACAAACTGAGTAATTGTTGCATTGTTAGTAACTTCTAACACTGCAACATTCAGAAGATACGGAGTTGTGGAATTTTCTTTACAAAGGGCTCCAACTATAAAATTCGCTATGTAACGACCTTCACAATCCATCGTTTCATCAACACTAATCTATACAAATTGATTCCTAAGAGTATTCTGAATATTTGATATTACACTGTCGTAACACTGGCTTACATATGTTTTTCGTAAAGTACTTTCATCTGGTACATGTTCGTTGGTGTATTTCTGAAGAAAATTTCTTAGTGTTGGATTATTGAGTTTAAAGAGAGGAATATCGCATGCTTTAAAAACCTCACACACGTCTGAAGAAAACTGAGTTAACCTACCTAAACACTCTGCAAGTTGTTTTTGCTTTGGATTATTTTCCGTTTCACGTTTTTAAATTACTAATTCCTTATGTTTGGATGTGTTTATATGCTGCAACACTTGAAACCATTTCTCACTGTCTACTTTTTTCTCACATGCTTTACAAAATAAAATTCTATTATCCGTGGAAATAAACTCTTTACAAAATTCATTTACAAATGATTGAAGTCTACCTGAATTACTTAATTTAACTTTGGGCATGATTTAATAGCGGTATAGAAAGCCCCCTTAACAGTTTACATCCACTTCACCACACACAAAAACTAGACATTTGTTCAATGAACAAAGACACAACTGCTCATGAGTCCGATACGTAAGCGCATTACTGTTGACCTTCGCTGCACGTGGAATACATATGGGGATTCACCAACGGACCGTGTGAAAAATTGATGCCATCTCATGAAAACTTGAGGGGCTCCCAATGGGTGTGACATTTATCGTTAAACAAAATTCATAAACATAAATTAATTATGTTTACTACGTTACATTTTTAAATTAACTATTTAATTTAAATTAATGAAATTTTAAAATTTAAAAACCTTTAAATATTTGAAAAATATAAATAAATATACCAAAAGTATTCCAAATATGCAGCTTCCCTGCATAAATGTTAAAATATGATGCATTTATAAATAAAGGTAAAATATGCACTTTTATGCACAATAAAAACAATATTAATGTATTTTGGAAATTTGTGATTCGTGTAGATAATCTTTCGGCATATTTGCACAACGAGAGAGAACAAATATGCAAATGCATGAACTTCCGTTCCCTGGTTATTATATGACCATAGTGTTTCAATCAATAAATTTGTCTGCCAGTATATTTCCACAATCAAAACACACTGCCAAATTGAGAACTGCATGTTTCTAATTACTAATAGATAACAATGTACTGTAAACTAATTATTACTAGACAACAAGTCATAAGGGTACAATGAATGGTTGGAATACCAATATCAATTCTTCCAGATAACTGAAATCAATAAAACATGATTTCAATTTTTTATTACTTTCCAGGGGTGAAAAATCCTGGGTAGAGTTTCTTTGGAAGGTAACTAAAGTTGTGGGCCCTTGTCATAGATTTATGGAACATAAATAAATATCAAATCTGGAAGAAGAAAAAAAAAAGCAAAAATTTTTGGCTCTTTAAAGTGCAGATTTAAATTACATTATTTTCATTATATTATTTTCAGTCTGATCATGTTATCTCAATATTAATGTTGATTTGTTCTTGGACACGTTTCAAAACAATTCTGTTTTATCATCAGCTTATTAAATACCTACACTAGGTGACTAGTTGTTATAGAGCATCGTTAAATAAACAATAACAATAAATAACTGTATACGTACGTAAGCCCATGTTTTCCCTTTACAGAGATTTAGGTACTCTTCCCCTACAGGGAAGAATTTGAACCATACTAATTTAGTTATGCTTGTTTTCGTATAGATGTCATTTTTGAGTGGTCCGTGGTCAACGTTCCACCTCATACTGACATCTAGGAAACCAAGGTAGCACTAGGACGGGAAAATTCGGTAAATTTTGCTTAGTGGCCTTTTCATTCAGGCTTAAGGATTTTTTACAAGCCTGGAAATCTTCAGACTCGGGACCTACGGCTTAAAGTCCCTCCCGGAGGACTTGCTCCTTGGATTTTTCCGTCCTAAAAAAATCCATCAACCCCGGCCAGGTTTGAACCTGCAACCCTCGGGACCAGAGGCAAGGAGCATAACCACTAGTCTACCGCGGCCGATAATAACTGTATAATAAGATAAAATGTACAAAGCAAAAGATTGAGTGACCTCTACATCACTCAGATGTTCTGTACTCTTTTCTCCATGGTACAAAAGCCCAATTCAAGGTTGTCTGAATTAGCTGTCACTGTAAGCAGCTGACAGTACGAAATTCACTTGATTAGTATAACATAATCCCCGACATTAATATTGGTTTTCTTGACAGGATTTTGCTACTTTTCATATCAAGGAGATATTGAATTGTCAGAGTGAACTCCGCTCCAGACCTTATACTGAAATAAAATTTCTCGGGCTGACTTTTGTTTCCAGCAATACTCATCATCATCACAACAATACAGTTTTAACCTTGACTTCCCTTAGAATCCTCTTCCAAACTTCTCTATTCCTGGCAACCAGTTAATTCCTAACTTTCTCAAGTTCTCTTGAACTCCATCTATCTTAACCGACCCACACTCCTTTTATCTTTAGATTTACCCTCCATAACTTTGCTAGAAATCTCATGTTTGGATGTCCTTGCTGTCGCAATCTTGAAACTTAATTGATGTTAGTAGTCTTGAATAACATTATTGGCTGTATTTTATTCTTACTCTCTCCAATCACATTTAGGGCAATTAATTTTCAGGTGAGTAATATAATCTTACAAGTGTTCAGTTTTGATATTTCACTATCACACATATTCATTCTAGTTTTATATAAATTACATTTCATTTACATTATTATAAGTTTTGATTAAATATGTTTTTATAAATCGAGAAATATGCTTTATTAGCATTATATACTCTTCTGACAATTACTTCACTTATATTTTTAGGATCGTTAATTAGGGAGCTAGGTGTACAAAATTAGAAACCTTCTCAAATGTATAATCTTTAATATTCATATGTGTAAGATTTCCCTTTTTTGTTCTGTTATCTATGTATTCTTGGTTTTCCCTTCATTTATTCTCAAACCCATTTTTTGAAAGCCCTGGAATATTGTTTATTCATTATATCAAGAAAGGGTTGTAAAAGTTTTGAAGTGGTCTTTACTTGTGATGATGTGTCTTCCTATGTGGCTACTGCTGTACTTTGATTTCTCAAAACAAATACAGGCATTCAAGCTTTGGTAGCATAATAGTTATACAAGGTGTTTCTGTGAGGTCAGAACTGGCTCCTGGACAGCCAGCAAAATATTTGGGGAAAATTTTTTTCTGAAATTTACAGTAGATTCACATTGGTGAGTACTGTATTTCATCCTTAAAATTGATATAAAGTAACTCTATGAGGCTATTTATCAAGAGATTGATAATACCTGAGGTCATATTTGTTTTCTCATCTAAAATGTTTTGGCAGAAGTTTCTATAATTCTTGACAGAAACTGAGAATAAATTTCTGGCTGAAAACGACAGAGATATATACCGTGATGTAGATGTGTATTCTAAGGTACCATGCCTCGGTGCAGAACTACGGGTTATGTACTAGTTCTAGTTTCCATGGGAGAATAAATTTTCTTGTGGAATTTCAAACAGTAGGGAGACTGGTGCCCACCCAGCATCATGAAGAATTAGGGTAGCTACAATAGCTCCAGGTTGTGAAAACCAGTTATAATGGTTTGGGGACTTGACATGCTGACACCTTTATTAACTAATTGATTGTCCACATCTGCAGTCGACATTTCTGGATGTGAGGCTGGCTGGTAGGCTAAAGGTCTTTGTAGGCTTGTTGCACTATAGAGTCTGCCAAAACATGTTGCTGAGAATGATAGAGATGTCCATCGAAATATATTGAGGTGAGGAAACAAAATATGAGGTGAGGTCTTATGTTACTGATTCAGTCTCTTGATTCTATATAATAACTGAATTAAACTGCACTGCACTGCATGTCTATATGATACAATAGCAAAATTGGAACTGAATAAACTTGTATTAAAGTTTCAAGATTGAGCAAGCTAGCAATTGTTGTGCAAGGAAAATTTAATGCTGAATTGTTGGGCAACAACCACTAATTTGTGGAAATCCAATTTTCAAGGCTCCTGTCTTGCCCTTGCTGAAACACCTTGTAGATGTGCTATGCACAACAAAATATTGAGTGACTATGTGGCACTGTTATAGATTCTTGGCACTGTGGAGAACAAAGCTCCAATGGGGTCAGCTCCCCTGCAATTGTCAGACCAGGTACTGTAGTACTCGATGTGGTAGCTGTAGGGTTGTAGTTGTGCATGTCTTGTTGCTGGCTCCAGTCAAAATTATGTTAGGTGGCAAATTATAGGGTTTCAACATTTCTGTATCTCAACTTATCTTAATGATTAACACAGTCATGGTTGGTATTGAAAATCAGGTGTGTGCTGTAAATATTAAGTAGATATTATATCCACTTTTAAAAATACCAAGTCTATTTGAATAGCCCTCCAGAACAAGCTTGTATTCCTCAATTTTTCCCAAGTTGAGTTTTACATTCCAAATGATAGTAAGTGGCACATCCAAAAATCAATTTTTGGGGAGAGGATAGGGATACAGTCTTGTTCTGGATAGCTATTCGAATTGAAAAATTGCTAAATTGGCATGACTCATCAGGGGAAAAAAGAAAGCATTACACAAATTCAGTAGTTGAGATGGGAAAATAAGAGCCAATTTTAAATTAAAATAAATCAAATTTCTTTCCTGAAGAATGGTACTATCAAATCTTCAAATGAAGGTTCCACCATTGGGAGAAAAAAAAAATGCAAGACCCAAAATTTAAACAAAACAATTCCAGTTAATTTTTGCATTCCTGAACCAGTGATGTGTGGAGCACTGTGAAATCTGTAGCATATATGGAACATTGTACACAACTTCATAGACAGGATCTCAAATTTTTGCATTACTATAACACATTGAAAGATATTGGAACAAGAAGAATACATTAATAGCAAGAAAAATGAAAACTGTACAATTTGAAATTAGATTTTTCTTTATATCACTAGTGTGCTACAGCACATATGGAGCAACGGCTCCTGAATGAGCAGCATTGACAGCACTGTGAAAATTACAAGAATTATTCAAGTAACATTGACAACACCCTGAAAATTACAAGAATGTTCTCAAGTAATATTTACAACATCCTGAAAATAACAAGAATACATTCAAGTAATGCTGGCAATACCCTGAAAATAAGCAACATTAACATCAATAAAATACTGCTTGAATAAACACCTACACAGAATTGGCATAACAGATTCACCTAAATGCCCTTTTTGCAATTTAAATGAAGATATGGAAAGAAACCATCTCCTCCGTTGTCCAGCTTTTGTAGAAGAGACCAGCCTTTCTGCTAAATATTGGAGTGCAAGAGAGCGAATGATTTCATTATCAAGTGCTCGACATTAGATACCAACCAACCAACATCAATAAAATGGCAAGAATGTATTCAAGCAATATTTACAACACCCTGAAAATGACAATTTAACACAAAGGTGTATTAAGCAGTGATATTTCATTACAAAAATGTTTCCTATTTTAGCTGCCTCTGCTTGCAGTAATTTAAGTAACACTTCTCTTTTTCCTGCAAATGCAGGACTTCTGTCTGTTGTTACACCAGATAGATATGTATATTTGAAGCCAAGCTGACTCAAGGTTTTGGTGACATCACCCCTTAAATCATTGGTTTTAGTGGTGCCTTTAAGAGGGACGAGCAGCTAATTCTTCTGTAATATTAAAATCTTTATCAACTCCCCTTAATAAAATTGCTAATTGGACAGTATTGCTAGCATCAGTACTCTCATCGAGTGTCAGAGAATAGAACTGGAAATTTATGGCTTGGTGTTTTAAAGTTCTCTCTATATCGGAAGCTAATTTTTCAATTCGACGAGTTACAGTCTGTCGCGACAAGCTTAATTTTGCCAACTCCACTTTTTTTGTCAAGGCATATAATATCAGCAATACTCTCAATGCACGCTTTAACAAACAAGATTTTTTGCAATAATTTCTGCTACTGCGTAACTCACTTTTACCAGAAATTTGGTTTGGAGTGACACATTCTTTAAAATTAACTGCTGTCCCAAAAGTTTAATTTCAAGTTTGGATACCTTGTCTTCACAAAATTGATCCTCAAATTTATCATATGATGACGCATTTTGGTGTCGTAATGTTGCTTTTTGTTATACTCCTTAAACACTGAAACTGTTTAACTACAAATTAAACACACTGCTTTCTTTAATATAATAAATATGGGAATTTTTACATTAAGAGGTTTTGTTAATAAGAATCAAATGAATTGTGAATTCTTCTTACCTCATACTTCTATACACTGCGCTTTCTTGTTTACTTCAGTAAAAAAGTACTGATTTGTCCACTTCGTTTGAAATGAGCTACCTTCGTCTGAATTTTTTTTTCACCTTAATTAACACTTATCAAACTCACAGAATTAATTATATTCTTCAAACATCTCACTAACACTGACACTAAAATGTGAGCAAACAACTGCAAACTGGAAACTAACTTGAAATGTACAAAAAGGTAACGATAATAAATCATCTGACACACACTTGCCTTTGAAAGTGGTAACTGTGCAGTCAACAATACAAGGAGACTTCAAAGCAATTCACGGTAGGTAGGATCATAAATAAAAATATGGGCTGGGTGTTTCTTAACACGGATGTGATTTCTCCATGTTTCGAGTAAGAGGATGAGTAGGATGAACTTTTGCAAACACATGTGTTGGAAACAGAAAAAGTCTTTCTCTTTCAAGTTTATCTTATACCAAATAGAATTTCTTATTCATGAATGATATTAGCCTATAACTTACAAATATCACTGCAGGCCAAATGCGATGGGATCGAGGGCCACGGGTTGGACACACCTGTGTTAGGTGATCAATGATAACAAAGTACCAGAAGAATGCACATTTTGTGCTATCCCTTTCCCATCTGAGAACTTTTTTTTGTGAAATTTTGTATTCTATTAATGTTTCCTGCCATATTTTAAGGTGCTTAATTAGGGAAAAATACTAAAAAAAAATTTTTCACTTGCAGTTTTCATGAAAAGTCACTAGCACGATTGTAGCAGTTAGGGTTTAACTCAGCCAGAACTTTCTTGGAATTCTCATTTTAAAGCACTTTTATTTTCTAATATATTGTAACATGTTTTTATACATAAGTAAACACTAAACATTAAGTAAGCACAATGCATGGTTAGTGAAAATTTCTTGATATGCATATATAGAGACAATAAAATGTTACATACAGTGATAAAATTAATCCTCCTACAATTTTTAATCTGAAGTCAATTCACCTCTTCTACAATAAAGAAAACAACAGGCAAGAAAGTAAGTTAAAAGAAAACCATCATTAACCACAAATAAAAGTAATTACAATTTAACATACTATATCCTAATATTACAACTAAAATTAAGAAATGGACATTACTGCATATTTGTTGTTCACCATCATTCATTTCAAATGAAACAATTTATCTTTTGACAGACATAAATACTGGTCACATTTTGTGCAACGAGTCTTTGCTCTACTTTTACAATTTTCTAGCTGACAGATACGAGGTGAAGCTATGTCATCAACTGGTAGCCAATGGTCATATCGCTTATCATGCACAGGTTTTGGAGAAGGTGTGTAGATCTTTGTCTTTTTTTTTTTTAGCCTCTTCATCTACTACTACTTCTCCTTCTTCATCCAGTCTTCTCTTTCTCTCTGGAGTAGATGTTAGGGCTTCTGCAATTGCCATTCTGAATTTTAGAAGGTCGAGAATTTTTCTTTTTGGAATTTTGTTAGCCCTGCAGTCCTCTCTCTACACCAACCAGCTGTTGACAGCGCTCAAGTCAAGGAAATGCAGAATCACTTTAAGTATCCATTTTCTTGTTTTGAACCATGTTCTGTAACACTCCATTTGTTGGTCGCAAATGTCTATACTGCCCATGTATTGATTATATCTGCAAACTACTGAAGGACAATCAACATCTATATATTTAGCCTCTTTCATACTCCACCTTTTTACTTTGGATGCTGGCTCAATTCCAGAACTATTTTCTGGTTATCCTTCCACTCCACAATAACAATGGCATTATCTGAATGGACATATTCATAGCTTTCCCCTCTTTCCATCTTGCCTTCCTTCAGGTTTACATTTTTAATCCTGTTCACCATTATTGTATCTGTTCCTTCAATGCCACTCTCTACCAGCTCTTCCAACAGTGGCAATGTGGTGAAATATCTATCAAAATATGTAAAACTTCCTTGTGGAAGAGAACGAACTAATTGCATTACTACCGATGGACCTAAATCCAATTCTTTATTACTGAGTGGTCTACTTCCTCCCTAATAAATCTCAAAGTCAAGGACAATACCGGAAGATGAAGTAATAAAATTCTTCAGACCTACAGGTCTTGGCTTGTTTTTTATAAACTGTTTTAGCTTGCATCGTCCTGTGAAGGGTATCATTTGTTCGTCAATGGAATAATGTCCAAAATTGCGAGGTATTTTTTCACATGTGCTTCTCACTGCATCTATTACCGGCTGAACTTTCCAGAGGCTTGTTAGTGTCAGCTTCCTCTCACCCTGTCACAGTGTTGAAAAAATGTATGTTTGTTCTTAATGCTAAGAACCTATCTCTAGACATTTATTCACTAACTTGGGCTAATGCAATTCCTTTCTGCCAATACATGCTTAATCTAGGATATGGAATGCATCCCATTTATAAATTTAGCCCAAACAATTTTTTTAGCTCTACTCCTGTAACGTTCATTGATTTTCCAGTTTTAACAATCCTGTATATGTTGGTAAATTTTGTCCCCGACTCATTAAATTTGTCACTAAAATAATCTGCTAAATATTGTTGTGGAGTACATATAGGTGGTGGATTCTGAAGCACGAAATAAAATTACTTTAGTTCTAGATTCTAGAAAAACATGTAATTTTTTATAACTCAGTAAGTCTGATATTATTTTTTGCCATGATATCACTTGCCTGGAGAAAATTATAATTCTTTGGTTGTGGATGAATTTTCTCGTGGTAAGTTGTATTTCTAAATATGTGTCTTCGGTTGATCGGTTGTGGTGCCAGTAACTTTATTTTCACTGCTTTCTTCTAAAACCTCCAAAACTGGACCAGCAGAAGAGGCAGGAGGCACCCATTCTTCATCATCACTCGACAGGTCACTAATATCAGACTCATTAAGGAGCTTAACTAGTGCTTCCTGTGTTAAACCTACAAGTAAAAATTTACTTTTTTCTGTAGAAATAATTGTATTATTATTACTAATATAAGAAAGCGAATTAAATTAATTTTAACACAAACAAAAATTAAATAGTAATTTTGAGGTTAGGAAATCGGATAAACACAAGTAAACCCTGAGTAGCACGATAGTGCTAGTTAATTTTTAAGGGATAATTTAGCTTTGCAGGAAATACATATGTATCTCTTATTAATATGTTCACATACTTTTATCATTCTTCAATTAGTACATATATAAAAATGCAGGTATATAAAACATGAAAATATAATGCACTTACCTTGAGAGCACATGTTCACTTTTCCTTGTCTTCAATTACAAGATTCTCATGCACTCTATTGGCAAGCATCCAAAGATAAAACTAATATGACCTTGAAGCGCACAATTGTTGCAGTCCGTAGCGAGGCAGAAAAGTAGCTAGGGGAATGAGATAAAAAAATAAAACCGAAGTCGCACAATCGTGTGGGCTAGGGTGGAAAGAGCTATATATCACACTTGCATAAAATCACTATCTCTAGTCATTACTCGTTCCAGTTAATGTGATTAATTATAGTGAATAGTTATTGACTCTCACATAAATTTATAAGAATGCACGCAAGATATTTAACATAATTTTCTAGAGAAAAACCTAAATTCACCTTTAAAAACTTTGATGTCATGTTAAACAGTACATTGAATGTGTAAGAATTGATTTTGTCAAAATTGCAATGCATTTTTGCCAATTTTCTTGCACCCATTAAAAACCTCAGTCTCTAATTCTGCTCCCTTTACACTTTTTCCTTGTTCTGGTCACTTTTCTTCATGCAAATTGTAGAATATCTCCTGACCATACCAAGTTCTGATCATTTTTTCCATAGGGGAAGCCCTAAATGATTTTGAATTTCTCCCATGTTCTTCCACATATTTTTAACACTAAAACTATTGGAAAATATCAAAATGAAGACAAAATATCTCAACATGTCAACTTAATACTAGCAAACATTGGTGACTCAACTAAGATACAGTATTATGAAGCTAGAAAGACATATTTCTATTTGATTGCACCATTAACTGCTTACAGGGATCTTGAAAGATGAAGGGAAGTGTGTATAACTTTGAAAAGAGGGCAACAAATCTTTACTTTTATTATATGAGATGCGTTGCATTATAAGATGAATTTTAAATGTAATTGTACACTGAAAAATGTAGTAATTTAGCTTATTGGAGTACTGCTACTAGGGTAAAAAATAAATGGATTTATTTGGGTGCAGAATAAAGAACTGAAATGTGCGCAACCAAAAACATTACATATTTCACAATTGTATTTTTATCATGTTTGCATGTCATGCATACACTTCATCTGGTCTTGTGTTCCTCTTACGTGGGTCGAGTTTTGGGCAAAAGCCTCCATCTATCTTGGTCATTCCTTCATTTCCATTCACTCAAAACCTCTTTTCTCGACATTCTTCTTAACATGTTCTTCCCACCTATATCTTGGCCGACCTCTTGGTTTCTTTCCTCTCGATCTAAATTCCAATCCTTGTCTTGGTCTCCTTCTCAGTATTCATCCTTTTAATGTGGCCATACCATCTTATTCTACTATCCTTAATTTCTTGAATTTTGTCCAACTTCATAATTTCTCTTAATTTAGCATTCTTTCTTTAAAAAATAATTTTAGCACAATGATTTCTAAAAAGTAAGTAAAATAATTTTAAAAGTTAAATTTTGATTTGACTTTCTTCATATCAACATGCCGTTAAGTTCAGTTTATTTTTGATCTGCTGGTATGATATGTGTTTAGTGTATGATTTATTATAATCAAATTATGTAAAATAATTATATGAAAACAGTGAAGCTTATAATAAAGTCTTTAAATCTAGTGCCTGGTGATAGGCTGAAAAAACTATACACAAAGAAAAGAGCAGTCAGTTAAAAGAATTCCTCAATGCATGACATGGAGCCAAGATGTTAAGCTTCAATTTGTTGTACTTTTTTTTTTTCTCGTGTTGAGTGTTATTTTCTTTGTTTGAAAATTGAACTTAGAATGGCAAGGTCGTGCTTTTCAGATTAGGACAAATGACTTGATATGCATGTTACAAGGGTCACAGATTTTGAACTATTTTTATGCTTATCAGTTGTCTTTGATTAAAGTTGCCAGCATATTTTTTCCTACTATTTTGACTTCTACCAACAGTCCAAAACTACATCATACATCATGTGATTTTTGGAGGACGTAATTTGTTAGCAATTAACATTGAGTCATTAATATACCTATGTTACCTTAAGTTTCGCATCTTCTACCCTGATAGAATTCAAGACAACATCAATAGTGACAGGACCAGCAGATATGAACCATCATTCCTTTAAGTTCGCAATATTGTTGTAACATCACCATTGCATGATCCATAATCAAATGGTAAAGAGAAAAATGTATGCCTGAACCGGGAATCGAACCCAGGTTCAGGCATAAATTTTTCTCTTTATCATTTGATTACAGTAATTTAGTTGTGTACTTTAATATACTAATTTCAATCATAGTAACAGCTTTAGCTTCTTAATATTAATTTAATGATCCATAATGTTTATATATTTCTATCACCATTTCTAAACTTTTTTCCATATTTTCTTTTGACCGAAAACTATATGTTTATATATAACTATATATAAATTCCCCAGATCAGTAATCACATTCCACAATAATAATTTGTTTTTTTGTCGAGTTTTTAAAATTACAGTATCAAGTCTTCACAAAGTTGTGCACTATGGTACGATTCCTTACAAGGAATTATTAGTGTTATATTGAAACCTACTTTCAAATTTTTTTGATAAAGTGATCATGTAGTAAGGATCCATATGCAAAGTCAGGAGATAAAGACTAGAATATTTTCTAGCACACACTATGTGTTTTCTACCTGCTTCGAGGGCTGCCCAGGCATAACATTTTAAATTTCACAATTTATTGGGGTAACTAATTTCAGTTAGAATTAAAACTAGCAGCTAATTTTTGTCTTGATTCAGAACAGTATGGAGAAGCTATCATAAAAACTTCAAGTTAGGTTTTGATAAGAGAGTTGACAGTTCTCTTGCTACATGATTGATATAAGAAGTAGTGAAATTCATTACCCAAACTGTAACTAGGTTTGAAGGACTTCATCATGCGAAACATATGATTCTTCTTCTAACCATTGACAGCAGCCTTTGCTGTTTGGACCTGTTCTACTACTATCAATGTTCCCATTTTAAAATCTTCCTTGACAATTTGATAACAGCATCTCTTTACTTTTATGAGCCAAGAGACAAAAATTAGCTGCAAAGTTTCAACTGTAAGTAATGAAAATCAAGACTCCGATTTCTGGAAAAGATGCGGTGAAATTTAAATGTTATGTTTGGGTAGCCCTTGGTGTAGGTAGGAACGAGTGCAGATAACAGTAGTGCAGTTGTCCAAGTGCTACTGCCGCACTCTCATTCTGGAAAATACGCAGCAAATTTTTGGTACACAGGATCCTTAATAGATGAGCATTCTGTCAACAAAATATGAAGATAGATTTCACTTTGACAGCATTCAGTATTGTACTTCTTACCAAAACATAGAAACCTCGGTTCCTGCAAATCAGCAAACATCCTCAATCCCTCTATTGTAAATACAAGTCCTGGTGGACTAGTGGATGCCATACTTGTCTCTGGTTCTGAGGTTCAAACCCTGTTCATGGTTGATGGATTTTTCAGAATACAAAAATTCTGAGTGTGGATTTCTTTGGAAGGGAAATAAAGCCATGGATCCTATGTTGTACATTTATAGCATGTAAAAGAACCTTAAGAAAGAGGCCTCTGTGTACAATTTTTGATCCTTTGAGGCTTAGTTTTGAATTGTGGCACTATTAAAGAGAATCATTAACGGGGAACGGAAGTTCATGCCCTAAAAACATGAAGAATATGTATGCATTTATGCCGTAAAAAATAGCTAAATTTGTCACAAAATATGCTGTAAAAATCAGTAAATATGATACAAAATATGCATAATCAATCTGAGATTATTTTAACAGAATAATACATTATAGGTAACTTACGTTTAGTCTCTGGATTTTGAAGTGCTTGCCTCATTGCTGAATGCTCCATTACTACTGTTGCAGTTCACAACTAACCAGTGACGTATGTTTTCTGTAGTAAATCTTTGCCTGTTGTCTCTCAACATAGCTTTGTAGCGCAAAAAAACTTTGTTCTACGTCGCAAGAAGTAGGAGGGGCTTGCAAAAAAACTGTGAGCTGTTCTATAGATAACTTTGTTGGTTTGTTTGGTGTTTTCCTTCGAGAATATCTCGAATTTCTGCAAGTTTATAATAGCCAGGGTTTTTGGAAATAATATTTTCTGTTTTGTCTTTCACTGTATCTCCTACATTTCCCAGAACTGATGTTAAACTGGAGATCGTTCTATCGAAATCTGCTAAGACTGCAGTAAAGGAATACCAACTGCTTCCAATGACCTAATTGCTTTAGGAATAAAATGAAAATGAGATTATATGAATACAAGGTTGCTTTTTAATTCATTGTCTGATACAGTTTTCTGTGCTAATTCGATAGATGCTGCTTCACTTGAATCAAAAATATTTATAATTTCTTTAATTTTAGAAAAATGTTCTGAATAGTATAGAGCAGCTTCCAGCCATGTGCCCCAACGGGTTAAAATTGGCTGTGGTGGGAGGGGAACGTCAGGCGCTATTGTTGTGAACTTTTGAACTCTGGACAGAGCTTTCTTAAATACTTTCTTAACAGACGACACTAGCTTGTCCACTAAAGGATAACATGTTCGAATAGTCTCTGATATATGATGAAGGCCGTGTGCAAGACATGTTAAGTGAATCATATGAGCGAAAATACCTTTCAGTGTTGTACCTGATTTTATCATATAACTAGCAGAGTCCGTATCAAGAGGAGCACATTATCGTACTTAATGCCATAAGGCCACAATAGTTTCAGCGAATCAATAACAAACCGAGTAATTGTTGCATTGTTAGTAACTTCTAACACTGCAACATTCAGAAGATACGGAGTTGTGGGATTTTCTTTACAATGGGCTCCAATTATAAAATTCGCTATGTAACAACCTTCACAATCCGTCGTTTCATCAACACAAATCCATACAAATTTATTCCTAAGAGTATTCTGAATATTTGATATTATACTGTTGTAGCACTGGCTTATATATGTTTTTCGTAAAGTACTTTCATCTGGTACATGTTCGTTGGTGTATTTCTGAAGAAAATTTCTTAGCGTAGGATTATTGAGTTTAAAGAGAGGAATTTCGCATGCTATAAAATCCTCACACAAGTCTGAAAAAAACTGAGTTAACCTACCACCTAAACACTCCGTAAGTTGATTTATGTTTGGATGTGTTTATATGCTGCAACACTTGAAACCGTTTCTCACTGCCTACTTTTTTCTCACATGCTTTACAAAATAAAATTCTATTATCCGTGGAAATAAACTCGTTACGAAATTCATTTACAAATGATTGAAGTCTACCTGAATTACTTAATTTAACTTTGGGCATGATTTATTAGCGGTATAGAAAGCCCCCTTAACAGTTTACATCCACTTCACCACACACAAAAACTAGAATCTTGTTCAATGAACGAAGACACAACTGCTCGTGAGTCCGATGCATAAGCGCGTTACTATTGACCTTCGCTGCACGTGGAATACATACGGGGATTCACCAACGGACCGTGTGAAAAATTGATGTCACCTCATGAAAACTTGAGGGGCTCCCAATGGGTGTGCCATTCATCGTTAAACAAAATTCATAAACATATATTAATCATGTTTAATACGTTACATTTTTTAATTAACTATTTAATTTAAATTAATGAAATTTTAAAATTTAAAAACCTTTAAATATTTGAATAATACAAATAAATATACCAAAAATATACCAAATATGCAGCTTCCCTGCATAAATGTTAAAATATGATGCATTTATAAATAAAGGTAAAATATGCACTTTTATGCACAATAAAAGCAATATTATTGTATTTGGAAATTTGCGATTCGTATAGATAATCTTTTGGCATATTTGCACAACGAGAGAGAACAAATATGCAAATGCATGAACTTCCGTTCCCTGATCATTAAATAAAACAGGAGAATAATAAGTGGGAATTAGTACTGGCAGTTTTTTCTGCAATGTGTAGCCTAGTCTTTACTGGAGTTTCAATGTAAGTGGATATCATATTCTGTTTCGTTCTCAAGATATTTCAATGTGTGGAATATTAATATAGTTGTAATGTTGTTACCATAGTTTAGTGGTTCAGGTTCATAATCCTCACAGTTTCATGTGTATTAGAGCTTTAATAAGTGAGAGGATACCTTATTATATTCTTATGTGTAAACTGCCTTGATGGGTGAGATTTTCGTGTTTTGGCAAGAAGTGTGCATTGCTATAATTAATGAAAAATGCATACAAATTAAATTATCTTGCTAGTCTATGTACAGTACCTCATTTAGATGTTTTCTGGAGCTTCTTTGAATTGTATGTAGGTTGATGTCAGTAATTATTATTTTAGATTTCTCCATAACATTGTTTTGAAATGTATTTGTCCAAATGTTAAATATTATGAAACTTACAGGAACGAGTGCGTGTGGATGAAACACAAACACCTGCACAGCGTCAGGCAGCGGCAAAGTTAGCACTACGCAAGCAACTAGAAAAAACTTTGCTACAGGTATGTAAATCTTGGTATAACAGTGGGGGAATAACATGAATCAAGATTTGAGGGATGGGAATTATACTGATAATGATTAGCTCAGGATGGGGATGTATGGAGAGCTTATGGGTTCAAAGTTATGTACATGGCATTTATTTTATTATTAGTTTAGTACAGTGAGTTTATTGTTTCTTACGTGCCAGCTTGCATGTTTAGAGCACACTTGTGACAACAATCTCAGTGAAACTATTGTCGAGTTCAATTAAATTTATGAGTTCTGTTTTGCACACTTTTGATAATGCCTCAACATATTATTAGTAAAGGTTTTTATTTGCAATTTGTATGGTAATAAATTCCTCATAGTGCTGCACTGTAGTTGAGTGATCTAAGGCATCATGCCTTGGCGCAGGGTTACAGGATATTCAAGCCCCAGTAAAGGACCATGAGGAATTTGGGTAACTACAATAAATAGCAGCTCCTCGTGCACTAGTGGTTACCATGCTTGTAGGTCAAACTGGCCAAGCTTACTTAGAAAGGAACTAAAGCCATAGATCCCCTGTTTTAAAAGAATCTCAAGCTTGAAATAATAGGTGTCTGAAGAAAATTCGTAAACCCTTTGACATCCAGATATCAATTGTACCTCTAATGACTTGAGTTGTTGAAGAGTGTTTTAAACTTAAAACATAATTGTCTTCCTGGCGTGTATTAGGCCTGATAGAGTCACATGCCATCTTTCTTTGGGATGGTAATTTAAAATGTGATGAGGATGCAGGTTGAAGGTGATGCTGTAAGTAGATATAGCCTATGGATGATTGAATTAACTATAAAAAAAGTTATAACATCAAAATTCAAAATGATTTGTTGGGTATAATAAATCAGTGCAGATGACATTGACATAGTGGGTCCAACAGTAAATTCTGTTAAGGAAGCTTTTCATGCTCTCTCTCAACCAGCTGGAAAACTAGTTCTGGAAGTTCATCCAAATCACCTAAAGACCTATGAACACTAAAAGATAGAAATTGTAATTTTGAAATTGTTGAGTAATTTAAATATTTGGCTGCCGTTATAGCTGGAGCCCAGATTTTATGTATTATCAAATTAAGAAAAATGTACTTAAATATGTAAAAGTGAAATATGTAAATAAATATGTGGTAAAGCAATTATATGTAAAATCCAACTTTTCATTTCTTTGCTACATAATAAAAGTTCATAGGTAAACTAGTCAAATCTCTATGTTAATTCTTAATAAGTTCACTTCTCCTACAAAGTACTGAAATATAAGTGTCTAGCATTCAAGCATTGGAACGGTATGCACAATTAATCATCATATACTTTTCCAAATGTTCTGCTGTGATATGTAGACTTCTGTTTAACAAGATTTTTTATAGAGATAAATCACTCAACTTCACATGTAGTCAATGGTGCATATTTATACAGAGGGATTGTGCTAGGAATAATATTCTTAGGAGGTTCTACAATTTCACCATTAAATAAGTGAGACAAAATAACAAGATTTAAGTACCTATGGTTCTTATTCAGCACAGATTGCAGTTTAGTGGAAACTACACCTGTTACAACACTGATCTACTGAACTGCACCTTCCATTATTCCCACAACTTCTTGGAGAGACATACTTGAAGTCTCTAGTTTCTTGATACTGTCGGGAAGCCAGCTTAAGTGACTTGTGATGTATGAAACTGAACTGAGCACTTTAGAACTGTTGAATGCTGCCAGGAATTCACCTATAGACACTGCAGGATCAGAAGAAAAGTTCCCCATCATTGACTTCACAGCTTCGAAGTGCTTACTGTAGAATATCACAGCTTCAATCCATGTTGCTCATCTTGTTATCACTGGCTCCGGAGGCAGAGGCACAGCAGGTAGCTGCTGCTTGTAGCATTGTACACAATGACATTTCAAGAAAACCTCCATCGTTGCTAATATCAGTATATTTACTTCTGGGAATTTATATCTAACTGTCTCTGCCACTCGTTGAATGGATGACTTGTATATGTAAAATACAATAAGTTTGAATAAAATAGAGTAAGCTATTTCTGTGCTTTCAACATGTATGAAGCTGCATCTGTGTACATCAATAGGATCGTCTCTTCTTTTACGCCATCTAGCCATAGTACTTTAAGTCCATCATTAATGATCTAGCAATTATATTTGAAGAGAAAAAATTTTTCTCTTCAAATATAATTTATCCTTCTATGAGAAGTGTTAAATTAATAATAAAATCGTCAATAGAAGCCCTACTGGCTATAAAGTAGTGTTAAATTCCCAATAAATGTCTTCTTAACTAAGAAGCCGCCATTTGCAAAGATAGAAGCTATGGTTTCAAGCATTTGGCGCGAGGGAATTACAATTACGTACATAAGAGAAAAATTTGCGTCTAGATCGTAACTCGCCTCGGTAGCTCAGTTGGTAGAGCACTTGGCCCGGAAAGCCAAGGGTCCCGGGTTCGAGTCCCGGTCTAGGCGAAAATTTTTCTCTTCAAATATAATTTATCCTTCTATGAGAAGTGTTAAATTAATAATAAAATCGTCGATCTAGCAATTGTTTAACTATTTGTTGCCTCAAAGGTACACAATATATTAAATAGGGCTATGATGAAGCAACAGAGTGCAACTTGCCCACAATTAGATTAGCGATGAAACAACCTGCAGCATCCATTGTCTCATCAACAGAAATCCATATAGGTGATTTGCCTATGTCAGCCCTGATTTTTTTTTCTAATATGTCAACATAACAAGAACCCAAGTAATTCTTCCTGAGAGTGGACTCGTCGGGAATGTTGCAATTGCAGTATTTTGTAAGAATTGTTTAAATTCAAGTATCTGAAGTTTGTTCCCTGTAAACCAATGTCATGTACAAGACGGACAAGGGACATTTTGAAAATGAGCTCAATTATTTTCATTTGAATTAGAAGTGAACAAATCTCTACTGAAGAAAATGCTTTCTGGATAATGAATCCTATTTTATACACTGTATTTCCAAATGTTTGTGTGTGGGCTACATTCTTCCAAGATTACAATGTACAGATGTATTTAGATCATCCTTTAAATCACTACAAACCTGTGTAAAAAGAGGGTATTATAATCAAATTGACTTATTTTAGGAAGTATATTTTGAAGTTCTTCTAATTAAATTATTAATAAAAATAAAACATTAATTACAACTACTTAAGTTACATCAAACTGACTTGTTTATAGGAAAATGGTGACCTTAAATTACTTCCACAAATTTATGAAAATGAACAAGGAATGTTTTGAAAATAAGCTCTTGAGTTGCAAGAACAAGTGCATATTGTGGTAAATAAGATGTTTTGTGTTTCAGATACCACCTCCCAAGCCACCTCCACCGGAGATGCATTTCATTCCGAATCCTTCCAACACCGAATTCATCTACCTGTTGGGTCTGGAACATGTTGTGGATTTCATTACTAAAGATCATAAGACTCCGCCCCCTCCAGATGCATTCAAATGCTCACAGTGTCATACGGACTTTACACCTGTTTGGAAGTGGGAGAAGAACCCAACCAAAGGTATGATCTTCTTTATTAACAGTTACTCAGGATTCTAGGAAAACGTCTGTTTTTGCCTAAGGATAAATAAAATAACTGAAGATAGTGAGTATAATGGAAATAACTCAGAAAACAAAAATGTCAGTAGCCTATATTAGTCATGACATACTTTATGAAAGTTCTATTCTATAGTGTTCTGCTCGAGGGCAAGGTCTTTCACTGCAATCATAGCATTTTCATGCTATGCTTTGCAGCATTACTAGAGAATTATAGGTGTGGTAGCTTCCTGTTGCTTTCCACACTGGTGAAGTGATGATGATGATGGCCGGATAATTTTTGAAGACCATGGGCACTAGCTTTATAGAAAGCCAGATATAATAACAGTCAAGTCTCGTAGACTGCGATGGGCAGGACATGTTGCGCGTATGGGGAATGAAAGACGTGCATGGAAGCTTCTTGTAGGAAAGCCAGAGGGAAAACGCCCAGTTGGTAGACCAAGAATGAGGTGGGAGAACAACATTAACTATGATTTGAGGGAAGTAGATTATACAGGGAATGATTGGAAAGCATTAGCTCAGGATAAGGATGTATGGAGAGCTTGTGTCCGTGCGGCCATGAACCTACGGGTTCGATAGTGCCAGTGAGTAAGTAAGTAAGTAAGTATGGGCACTAGGCTTCCTGACATTTGTCTTTACAGATGAGGAAAAATCCCGATAAAAACCTCACCCAAGAGTCTGTGCTGACTGGGAATCAAGCCCGGATTCGCTGAGTGACAAGGCAGCATGCTACCTTGAGACCACAGCAGTGGACTTATGGAAATTAGGTCTGGATAAATACTGAAAGAAAGAAAAAAATACAAACATTAGAAATAAAATGCTTACATAACATAATTGGGAAAACATCGAAGAATAAATTTAGACATAATAATATTGAAGCTCTACAAAATAATATCAAATGGTTTGGCTACATAAACATGGGATGATAGTATACAACAACTTCCAAAGAACCAGAATGTGATATTTGAAAAATCAAGCTGTCCTTATATAGAAAGGAATGGAAGGACCTCTATAAAACCTCAATGCCTACTAAGCTATAAGATAAACTGGACTAGTAAATAATTAAAATTATAAAATTTGTACCAGATCTCAGTTGTGAAACCTTGGTTAAAAAACTTTATAGGCCTTTTGGAACAAGTTCAGCCCTTTGAAAGGTACTGACAAGTAAACCTTCTCTCCTTTGATACCGGTTTTCTGGAAACCCATATATTTTCTGTAAGCTTATGCTACAAGTAGACAACCCGTGAAATCTTAGGGGCAGAGGGACAAGCATTTAGAAAGTCAGTAAAGTGTGAATAAATGGACATATTCCCGTTTGCACTGTTGTTGGATCAGTCTCTGCAACACAACACAGCTTAATGATTATGCCTGTATTTCAATGAAAGGTGAAACACTGTGGCCAACATATGTGCTTGTATCCGAGCCATCTGGAAAATTCCCGCAGTCAAAGCCAGCAGATCCTCCGAATAAATGATCGTCTGCTGGAAGAATAGCGAACATGTCGAAAGCAGACCTCAAACAGTTCTATCGTGGCGTGTTTTGGCCAAGTATGCCTGACAACAGGATGAAAATTCTGCTTTTAGTGGATTCATGGTGTTCTAACAAAGATCATGCATTGTCAGCTTCCAAAGTACCTGATGGTGAAGTCCTACAAAAAGAATTCATACCTGAAGGTTGTATGTACCTGAAGGTTGTATGGGAAAGATCAAGCTCTGGATTTTCATTTTTTCAGGCACTACAAATCTTTTGTTCGTTACATAATGGACACATTCTTTATCGAGACACAGGAGCACATTTGGCATCGTGATAGTTTTCTGGCCCTGCAGTCATTTACCCTATATCAGTTCAGTGCTCCTCGTTTCAAGAACTTGATTAAGTATGCTTCTTATAAGGGTAGATACTTGGACGACGAACCTGGAATGTGGGTTGCACCAATGGATTACTGTTTCGAGTCATTGACAAATGATGAGTGTCCAAAGTGTGAAGCTATCATTTTTTTAAAATGTGCCCATTGAGAACTGTATTTCTGCCCGTCTCAGTGTTTATTTGATGAGTTGCATATTGATTATCTCTTGTAATAGATTTTGATTGAAGTCAATAATAATACACATTTTCAACATCCCAATGTACATCGTTTCTTTTCGGGTTGTTTCTTCCTCTATATTGAGATCATCTCCTTCGTACCATATTATTAGTTCGTACAAATACATGAAACGAGCATTTGAACAACTTTTGGTGTCATGTTTCCAACACTTTACTGATACTTTGTGTGTCCTATTGTCTACTTGTGACATAAGCTTTCAGAAAATATATGGGTTTCCGGAAAACTGGTATCAAAGGAGAGAAGGTTTACTTGTGAGTAGATAATGTGTGATGCTATTCTCTCATAACAGATAAATTTGCCAGGGTCATGTCAAGGACAGTAAGTGGGGAAATGAACATATATTAATGAATCCATTTGTTCTGATTGATTAGTTTTAGTTCATGAACAAATGTCTTTTTGTGAGCATAGATTCAAAATTGTTTTTTCTCTACGAATAGAAAAATATAATATTTAAAGGATGCAACACTATGAATGAGGTTTATTTTAATTAATAATGGAGTTAGAATTCAACACCTCATCTCATAATTGTAGATTTCTCGAAGACTAGTTTCAATACTTCTGTGTAGCATCTTCAGCTCTATCTAACTGAAGTAAGTGTTTAACTTTAACTCTATTATTAATTTTAACTTATATATTGAATCAGAGAAATATTTTTACTTTTCATCATCATAATCCGGTATTATTACAACTGCCGCCGTCTTCCAGAAACCAAATGCCATTCCTCTCTGTCCATCCATTGATATTCCTCCAATCCTCTGATAACCATAGCCAATTGCTCACCTATCCAGGTTTTCTATTGTCTTCCTTTCTTCCTCCTTTCCATTGGGATCCATTCCATAATAATTTTAGGCAATCTTTGCTCTGGCATTCTTTTGATATGGCCATATCACTGTAATCTTTTCTTTTCTATAATGTCTATGATGTCCGGCTCCTCTTGTACAACCATAATTTCCCTTATTTCTTTATTTTATATTCGATCCATTCTAGATTTTCTTCTTAAAACATCCATTTCTGTACTTAAAATTCTTTTCATTTTCCTGGTAGGAATTTGCCAAATTTCAGCACCATATGTTAAAATGCTCTGAACTATGGTTTGATATATTTTTAATTTTATATATTTTTGCTTCACCAAACAGAGTTTAAAGCATTTATTGTTTTCTTTTAATACTGTAGGAAGTAAAGAGGTTTGTTTGGTAATTAAAACATTTTGTCTGTTCATTCTTACCTCTTATAGTTGTTTTTGTTGAACATGTGTTTCAGGGCTTTTTAGCCCCATCATCAGCAATTACAGACTGAATTTTTTTTCATGTTGTCGGCCCTGATCCTTGATTCCTACTCTCTTTGCCTCTGGTCCAGTGAATGAGGTTCCTTTCTGCAGGAATTTCAAAGTTCATAATTTTTTTTTACTTTTATAGGAATTAATCACTATGAGGTTTAATTTATGGTGAAATTAAATGTTTCTTACCTCTTACCTCTCCTCATAGATCACAATTTCGAGACCATAACGGTCTCATCTTCAGTACTTTTTTGGCGACTGATGTTATGTCGATCGGAAGAAACTCTTCTTCTCCCTCTGTTGGTGGACCGATGAACCTCTGGATTAGGTCAAAATTTGCGGGAATTTTGAAGTTCATAAGCTTTCCTTTGTTTTTCTGAATGTGGATCTTTTCCCAAACCGTGAGTTCCGTTTGTTTGTTTATTTCTTTTATTAGACTGACTTTTGATTCAATTAAATGTTTTTCGGACCAAGCCAGTCTAATTAAACAAATAGACAAACAAAAGGAACTCACGGTTTGGGAAAAGATCCACATTCAGGAAAACTTATGTACTTCGAAATTCCCGCAAATTTTGACCTAATCCAGAAGTTCATCGGTCCACCAACAGAGGGAGGAAGTAAAGTTTCTTCCGATCGACATAACATCAGCAGCCAAAAATGCACTGGGACGGTCTCTAAATCGCGATCTACTTAGAAGATTTATATGAGGAGAGGTAAGAAACATTTAATTTCACCATTCATAATTCTTTCCTTGTTCTTCTGTATATAGATTTTTTCCCATATGGTGAGTTCATTTTTGTTTTCTAACTGTTTTAATAATCATTATTATAATTATGAACTTTGAAATTCCCGCTGAAAGGAACCTCAGTCTTTAGTAAATTCATTGGACCAGAGGCAAAGAGTGTAGGCATCAAGAATCAGGGGCGACAACATGAAAGAATTTAATCTGTAATCGCTGACAATGGGACTAAGAAGCCCTGAAACATATCTTCGACAAAAACAACTATAAGAGGCAAGAATGAACAGACAAAATGTTTTAATTACATTTATTGCTTGTTTTGTTTGTGTGATTCTATTTTTAATTTCTGCTGTGTTATCGCTTGAATGGTATAATTTTGTTCCTAAATAAAGTGCATTCAATACTAGGTTTTAGTTCTTCTCCATTGTTGAAAATTATATTTTCCATTTCTTCTCCTATACACAGATATTTAGTTTTCTAGCCATATATTCTGTCATCATGATCTTGTGCTATTAATACCTGGTCGTCTGCAAAATTGAGTGAATATATATATGCATATTTTGGATTGGTATGCCAATTTTTTGACATTTTATCCTCTAGTCTCTTAGTACTCTTCCAAGATAAATTTTGAATATTGTTGGAGATAAACTGCAGCCCTGCCTTTAACCTTTTTTTAACAGTAAATCCCTCTATGATATGATTTCAAACTTTTATTTTCAAATGATTTTATAGCTTCTATTAGTCTTTTAGTAATGTTTGAATTGTCTAAAGTTTCCGATAACATTTTTTGAGGAATATTATCATATGCTTTAGTTAAATCAACAAAAAGTAAATTTATATCTCTGTTAGAAGCTCTTTTTTTCTCTATCATTTGCATTATGCAAAATATATTATCTGTGCATGATCTACCACTTCTAAAACCAGATTGCTCTTCCATTTCTTTAACTTGGTATTCTAACTCAACCATTTTACTTAGTATACGTCCATAAATTCTACTTAATGTATTTCTTAGTGATATGCTTCTTTAATTTTCACACTTTCTCTTGTCTCCCTTCTTGTGTATCAATGTTATAATAGCAACTTTCCACTCTTCTGGCACTTCTTCGCCATTTATTATTTTGTTAAACAGTACAGTGATCATTTTCAAGAACTTCTGGTTTACTTCTAATCAATTCTATAGCAATATTTCCTAGACTGGCATTACTACCATTCTTCATTATCATAATTTCCTTTTTTACAGTATTTATATCAATTTTGATTATGTTTCCTATTTCCATCTCTGATAAATTGACATTTTCTCTCAAAAATTCTTTTTGGTCCTCTACTAAAAGTTTTATGTAATATTCTTCCTATTCATGCATCCCTATTAGATTGAGAAGATTCTTATTTCTATTCAATTAATGTATACTTTTTATAAATTTCCAAGATTCAGAACTCTTCTTGCTTCCTAAATATGTTTGTATTTCTGTACAAATCTTGTTTCTGTGTTTAGTAACCATTCTTCTCACATTTTCTTGTGTTTTTTGATATTGTATTTTGTCATTCTGGTTCTTTGTACTAAGCTATCTTAACCCGTCAGCGTGGAAGGACGTGACATGTATGCAGTCTGCATGCAGTGCTTTAAACTGTTATTATCTTATTTTTTACGTTAACTATTTCCTGTTTATAGAACTATGATATAGACTTCAATGTTTTTATTAGTGTGTACATTATTCGATGATGCCATTAAGGAACATTTTAAAACAATTTTAGTTTTACAGTTATTCTTGTCTCTCCTGACACTTTCTTACATTTATAACTTCATAAAAGATTTTTTTGTGTTATGCCCTCTTGTTAGCTGTAAACTTCAAGAACAAACCAGAATGTTATATTGACCAATAAATGGTCAGTAGACCTTTTTTTATTTATTTTTTTTTCGAAGAAAGAAAATCTGTGTTTCATTCTGTGTTTAGTTCTTGGTGATTTTGTCTAGCGTATACTAAGGAAATGGCAAAAAGTTTATCGAGTTCAGAGATTCAGAATCTTTTAAATTCTCGTTTTAGTGATTCAGAAGAAAGTGTTTTTGATTCTGATGATGAATATGAACTAAGTGACGTAGCAGTGGCAGAAGCGGAAGTGCAATCCGATTTGGAATGTGATTCAGATGAAAATACGATAGCAGGTTAGGCAGAAGGGGTTGAAATATTTACATGGGAATCCATGTGTAATTATGTCCCAAAACGTGAAACATTCACTAATGTGTTCGGCCCACAAAGTGTTGCAAGAAATGTTAGTAATGTGGTAGAAGCATTCACTCTTGAACTTGTCAGCAGATTGTTACAGAGAGTAACCGTTATGCAGATCAGTACATGAAATCCCGGGGTATGCTTTTCTCATTTCGATCCAGAGAGAGAGAATGGACTCCTGTGGCACTTGATGAAATGTATGTTACTTTAGCACTGTTTATGTTGATGGGAATAGTACAGAAACCTACTTTTCGCTCTTATTTTTCACGAAATTCGACAGTAGCCACGCCCATATTTGGTTCTGTTATGTCCTTGGACAGATTTGAGTCTATTTGCAAATTTCTTCATTTTAACAACAATGACACAAAATTCACTACCTATGATGGCCCAAAAAAGTTATTTCTGATTTATCCCTTAGTACGGTACCTCAACAATAAATTTCAAACAATGTACATACCAAAACAAAATATTTCAATCGACGAATCCCATACATTATGGAAAGGACATCTATCATTAATTCAATATCTACCGCTAAAATCATCAAAATTCGGAATTAAAACTTTCGAACTCTATTAATCGACTACTGGCTATTTGTGGTCATTCATTGTTTATACAGGCAAGGACACAATATTGGATTCTAGTTTGACGTCAGGTGTTGCGAATAAAACTATGGCTATTGTATTTCAAAACTTATGAAACCATTACTAGAAAAAGGGTATACTCGGTGGATGGACAACTTTTATAATTCTCCGTCATTGGCAATGAAATTAAAATATTTTAAAACTGACTGACTGTGTGGGACTCTTCGACTAAGTAGGAAACACGTGCTGAAGACAGTAAAGGAGAAAAAATTGAAAAAAAGGGTGAACTTATTTCACAACATTCAGGTCCAGTTACAGTTATGAAGTGGAGTGAAAAAAAGAATGTGACAATGTTATCTACATACCATAGTGACGAAACTGAAATTGTGAAAACAAAAAGAGGGCAAGATAAGGTGAAACCGGTGATGATATGCAACTACAATTACTTCATGGGGGGCATGGATTTAAAAGCTCAGTTACTGCAAGGTTGCCTGATTAAGAGAAAAAAATGAATAAATGGTCCATGAAAATGTTGAAAAGACTTTTAAACATATGCATACTAAATGCAAGTATTATATTCAAGCAAAACATTGGAAATGAAAAGAAAGACAATTTGAAATTTAGGGTCGATTTAGTTGAAGATCTCTTAGCTCAACATGGTTCATGTATAGAAAGGAAAATTCCTGGAAGGCACACGAGCAGTAATATTGTACCCAGATTGTTAGAAAGACATTTTTTGGAGAAGATTCACCCAACAGGGAAGAAGTCTAAACCACAAAAGAGGTGTGTTGTTTGTAATAAGCATGGAAAGAGGAAAGAGTCCGTTTATTGGTGTGCTGATTTATGTCTCGAAAATTGCTTTAAGATTTATGACACTAGATGAAGCATTGCTGCCGATAGGGTTACCCATGCCGGACTGGTCGAAGGTGATAAGCCAGATGAAAAAAGTACCTTGGGCGAAAGAGTGACGATCTTTCACCGTAAAAATACAACCGTCAAGAAATGCGGACTTGGGTTCATCTGGAGTAAAATTTTCCGGAGGTCAAATAGTCCCCCATTCGGTTCTCCGGGCGGGGATTACTTCAGGGAACTCATGCCAAAGGCTCAAACACAGGGACATGTTCCTAGGATCATGGAATGTTAGGACTTTATACAATAGCGGGGCACTAGAGATATTAATGCGGGAATTAGATAAATCACCCTTGGATATAGTCGCTTTACAGGAAGTTAGGTGGCCAGGAGTAGGTAGTCAGCCAGCTTTGCATTATACTATGGGGGTGCATAAAGACCTGCATTTGGAACGGGTTTTTTAGTCAGAAGGAGGATCCTATCCACTATCCAAGATATTAAGTTTGTTAGTGATAGGATATCATACATAATTCTAAAGGGTAAACGACATGATTTTATAATTGTAAATGTACATGCCCCCACAGAAGATAAAGATGACAATATCAAGGATGAGTTCTATGAAGAATTAGAATTGTTTATTTTTTATTATTTCACTCACCTCATACTTCATAATTCATAGCAGACCCTGGGTTTCTTCACATAATTTGTGACATTGTCAATGCTGCATCACGTTCACAACTGACGTCCAACGGCCTTCTATCCTGCAGACTGACCTCCGCGCCATCTGGTGGCCGACCGAAGAATTTCCAAATCAGTCCTCTTTCTTTATAACCGGGTATTTCAAAATTCATATTTGTATTTTCATTCTTGCATATGTAAATTTTTTCCCAAATTGTGAGTTCCTTCGGTTTTCCAATTGTTTAAGTAATTTTGTTTTGGTTTCTATTCTATGTTTTTCTGACCAGGCATGTGCAGCTATTGCAGATTTTTCGGTTTCTCCATTTTTAACATTTCTGAGGTGTTCTTTTAATCTTGTATTTAGATTCCTTTTTGTTTTTCCTATGTATATCTTTCAGTCTTTGTGGATTTTAGGAAGAAAATGAGACCTATCATCAACAATATCAACTCACCGACATATAACATATCCAAATGGCTTAACAATAAATTTAAAGGTATGGAAAAATTTGAAAATTTAGCAGTAGAAAATTCTTACCAATTAGTTGAGAAATTAGAAAATGTAGAAATAGAACCTTCAGAAAGATTGCTCTCATTTGATGTTACTTCATTATTCACAAACATACCGACTGACACAACTTTGAAAATTTTAGAAAAATGGTTGAAAGAAAACAAATTAGATGATGATAGCGTTAAAGAATACATAAAACTAACAAAATTATGCTTAAATCAAATGTTCTTCACCTTTAGAGGAAAATACTTTAGACAAAAATCAGTTATCACCATTCTTAGCAGACATGTTTATGGGGAATTTTGAATGTCATGTAACCAAAGCACATTCTTTGATGTTTAAATTTTGGAGAAGATACGTAGATGATATCATAGCAATAGTAAAAGAGAAACAATTAGAAGATGCCATTAAACTGTTAAATATTCAAAATAAAACAATCAAATTTACAATGGAAATAGAAAATAATCATGAAATACCATTTTTAGACCTTAAATTGATTAGGAATGAAGAAAAAAAGAAAATAGAATTTGGAATCTACAGAAAAGAAACTCACATCGACAATTATATAAAAGCTACTGGATTTAACCATTTTTCACACAAACAGGCAGTATTTAATAGTTTAACACACAGACTTGTGAATGTCCCCATGAGCAAAGAAAATTACAATAAAGAGAAAGAACACATCATACAAATTGCTAAGGATAATGGTTTTCAAAAGAAAATGATACACAAGAAAATAAATAAATTCAAAGAACAAAAAGTCATCAATGAAAGTACTCTTCAGACAGATAAAAATATAGGCAAAAAATTCAAGAAGTTCACATACCATCCTTTCGTATTTGACAAGTTTCAAAAAATTTTCAAACAAATTCAACATTAAATTAGCACCGAAAAATGATTACAGCTTAGGTAATTTAATAAAAACCAACAAAAATGAAAAGATTGAAGACTGCAAAAAATCGGGAATTTATCAAATTAATTGTAAAGATTGTGAAAAGATATACATAGGAAAAACAAAAAGGAATCTAAATACAAGATTAAAAGAACACCTCAGAAATGTTAAAAATGGAGAAACCGAAAAATCTGCAATAGCTGCACATGCCTGGTCAGAAAAACATAGAATAGAAACCAAAACAAAATTACTTAAACAATTAGAAAAACCGAAGGAACTCACAATTTGGGAAAAAATTTACATATGCAAGAATGAAAATACAAATATGAATTTTGAAATACCCGGTTATAAAGAAAGAGGACTGATTTGGAAATTCTTCGGTCGGCCACCAGATGGCGCGGAGGTCAGTCTGCAGGATAGAAGGCCGTTGGACGTCAGTTGTGAACGTGACGCAGCATTGACAATGTCACAAATTATGTGAAGAAACCCAGGGTCTGCTATGAATTATGAAGTATGAGGTGAGTGAAATAATAAAAAATAAACAATATTAAAGAACCTCATAGTGTTATTTCCTATCTACATAACTTAAGAATTAGAATGCTTATTTGATAGCCTTTCATGATATCATATGAATATTGTCTTAGGAGATTTTAATGCAAAAGTGGGGTGGGAAGATATATTCAAACCAACAATAGGCAAATTCAGTCTTCATGAAGATAGTAACGACAACGGGGTTAGATTAGTCACATTTGCCACATCAAAGAATCTCATTGTTAAGAGCACAACATTTCAGCATAAGGATATTCATAAATGCACCTGGACATCCCAAGATGGAGAAACTCAGAACCAGATAGATCATGTATTAGTGGATAAACGCTGGCACAGTAGCATCATCGATGTTAGATCAGTTAGAGGGACAGACTGCAATTCGGATCATCATCTGGTCAGAGTGAAAATCAGACAACGGCTATCGATTATAAGAGGAACACACGCTAAAAATGATTCTGTAAAATATGAATTAAAAAACTTGAAAAATGATGAAATGCGGCAAGAATACCAAATCAAATTGCTAATAGATTTGAAGTAGTGGAATCTTCAGATGACAATGTGGCAAACGAAGAAGAAACTGATGTAAATAAAGAATGGGAGGCTATATAAGATACTATTAAATTGTCAGCATCAGAAAGCATTGGTTGTTTAAAAAAGAGGCAAAACAAGAAATGGTTTGATGAGGAATGTGCCGACATTGTAAAGAAAAGAAAGTTAGCAAAAATGAAATGGTTACATGAGCCAAATGAGGTAAATTTAGAGCAATTGGGTAGTGTTAGACAGGAAACCACCAAGTTACTAAAGAGTAAAAAGAGGGAATATTTGAGAGAGAAGATTAATGATCTTGAAATGAATGCAAAAAATAGGAACATTAGAGAATTATATCAGGGAATTAGTATAGACAAAAAGTGAAAAAGCCCTGCGACCAGTCATTAAAATGACAGGTGGTTAGCGATTTCTTCGGCCCACTGAGAGTGGTGCCCCGGGTTCCAAGACAGAGTCCATTAGCCCCGGTCTACCTTTTGAGTAGAGATAGTGTGTGAATGGATGATTGGCTTTTGATCAGCAGCAGCGATGTATGAATTTTATTTTTATTTTTTTATTTATGTATCGAATTGTTCTTTTTCAAATGTAATTAATGTTTGAATATGCTTTTTAATTTGTTTATATATGTTTAATGTTGGTGAGCGGCGAATTTTGCGTGTTCAGCTTGACGCTGATCGGTCCGTAAGCGCGACCTGTTTTTTTATGTTTTAAATGTTAATAATGTTGATTTTTATATTTTATTTGATTGTTTTTATATAGTATTGTATCCTAGAATCGTAATCTGGATGTTAATTTATATTGTAATAGTTGTTTTCGGGTGTTTAGAATTTGTATTTATTGACCAATCAGAGTGTCTGGTTGGTCCCGCGAGGTGAGCTGTATTTTCGCGATTTTTATTTTTGAGATTATGTAATTTAGATGTGTTAATACGGGATTTTTGTTTATAGTAATAATTTATGTTATATATTATGATTTAGACATGGTATGACGATAATTTCTAATAATTGTTGATATTTTGAAATTTTTGATGGTCGGCCATGACAGCTCGGCTGTTGGTGTTCCCAGCTGGTCACCCATACTGGTACTTGCCATGTTCAGGCTGTTGTAGCCTGCTTGGAATACTTTGGCAGGCGAAGGGCCCGCTGTGAGAGGTCCCATGTTCCCGGTGAACATTGATGGACTTGTAAAAAAATTTTGAGGTTGTTTTATTGGACTTAGTATTTTTTTGTCGAATGTGTTATGATTGATCCTTTGAAGTTCGCTTTTCGAAGAGGCATGAAGGCAGCAGTCACAGGAGGTGAGAAGGCAATGGCTACAGTCCCAAATTGAAACGAAATCTTCCCAATGTCCTCTTTCCCGGTCAGTTGGGAATTATATGAATTTACTGATGGAGCAAATAGGACTACTCCGGTATTCACCTTAACGCCAAGGAAACCATCAGAAACCTTGACAGAGTAGTTGTAGAATATATAATTTAGAATCTATTTATTTATTTTTTTCCATAATAGGTTATTCAATTTGTATTTTTTGGAGATAAATTTAGTTAAGTTGCCCTTAATTTTGAATATTGATATGGGATATTATAAAAAAAATTTTTTTGAGAATTTACTGGTGGTTGCTAGGGGCCTACTCCGGTATTTATCTTAGCGTCAAGGAAACCACCGAAACCTTGACAGAGTAGGTTTGAATTTATTGAATGTGATCCGAAATGTGGCCAAAATCGGTCAGGGCCATCCGGCTCTTAAGGTGACTGGCTGGCAACAACCTTTTTGTCTCATTTTAGGTCGGTTCTTTAGGCGTATAGCTGACCGAATTCGCCTAAATGAGAGTTAGCGTCATCTCAGACATTATTTGCGCTTATACGATCTTCTTGGGGGGAAATAGTCGTCTGCGATTGCCCGAAATTCTTCTTCTAGACTAGGTCGAGAGCGATTGGGAGGATTGTATTTTTCCCTTGGTTTATAATGTCTTATTGGAGGATGTTTGAAATCCTCTTCTTGACTATCAGAAGGACAGATGGGGTCCTCTGTGATCGCACGAAGGTCTTCTAGACTAGGTCGAGAGCGAATGGGAGGATAGTATTTTTTCCTTGGTTTATAATGTCTTATTGGAGGATGTTTGAAATCCTCTTCTTGACTGTATCTCTCAGAAGGACAGATGGAGTCCTTTTGTTGACTATTTGGTTCTAATAAACTTAAATCCCATCCATCATATTGGCCATTGTTATCCCAGCTCAATGTTAGTGATAGATTTATGTTACCTGATCTTTTTTCATTATAAAGCCGGTCCACTATTTTCCCGAACGTATGCATTAAGTTCGTATTTGTGTCTTCTGCATATGTTGTCCCAGCATAGGCATTTTGGTTTGGTGCTTATCATTTTGTCCTTCATTATTGGATTCAATGATGTCTGGCACTCTTTATTCGCTCGCTGTGGAGGTGAATATTCAGTCTCTGGAGCAGTCTGAGTGCTCTCATTGACGATTTGTATTCCATGATCTATTTCTGTCAGACATTGGTCCTCTGTTTGAGAGGCCTTTGTTTTCTTTTTGGGAATCACTGGCGCTGGAGCTGCTGGCTCTACAGGGGCAGTGCCTTTCTTCCTGGCAGCAGGAGCTAGCTCGACTGGAACTGCCGAAGAAGGGACATTAGATTTCTTTTTGGATTTTTTATCCTGGGCAGGAGGAGACGGAGGAATGCGCATATCCTTGTTTTTTTGCATTCGTCTATATTCAACTACTTTGACTTTATGAAAGCAAAGAGTGGATATACTGAATGCTTCGCGGACTGTAGACTCATCTACTAGGACTGCCGTGAACATTGGCAACGGGCCTTTGGTCCTTGCAGAAATCATGTTTGATACTTTTAGGACCCGGTGTCCGAGACTTTCCAAGTCCTCCTGTATATATGATAAGTCCATTTGTGGGTCAAGCCCTTTTATTACGATTCTCCTTGTCTTGAGTCTTTTTTTGGTCCGTCTACGAACGGTATGTTACGTTCTTGTAGCAGCCTTTTATATTTATCGAGGTCTACCGTTGATGATAGCCTCACCCTTATGTCGAGTCTGGATAAATCACAAATTAATGTGCCAGACTCGCTTTGGAACTCCTTGTTCAAGGCTGCCAATTGAGTCGAGTAAACCCGGCATATCAGCAGATGAGAGGAGTTATTTACGCAAAAGCGCTGGTCCTGCGACTCCGAGTCTTCAGTCTCTCCTCCATTATTTGGTGGAGAGGCAGTAGGCAGGGAGTCGAAAAGTGGGGACGCTTCTGGATTTGTCGAAGTCGATGTTTGTGCGATTATGCGATGTTTTCTTTTTCTGCTACGCGTTCGGAGCGCAATATGGGGCTCTGAAGGCAAGCTCGTCGCTGACGTATCCATTCCTATGTGTTGGGGGTTCTTATTTGGTGAAGGAATAATTTGGTAGACAGGTAGGAGTCGCCCTGACAAAGACCTTCGGAGAGAGGCCGAGCTAGGGGCAGATGGGAAGGCCTATGCCTGTGGGGTGAGGTGCTATTCCTGGTGAAAAAGGGGGGGTTGGAGAACCCATGTCCTGAAATGAAAAATGCCATCAGACACGTGTTTTGCTCAAGCAAGGCATTGCTGGCGCCTGCTTATGCTGTCGGCCAATTGCCGGCGATTTGTCTCGGTGGTGGGGGGAGCGTGCTTGTAGCACATGGTCTCCCTGTGATGCTGCCGAGCTCTGCTTACGCAACCGAAGGGCTGGTCGTCTTGCCGGTTACATGACGTCCATCAGCCACGAAGCTGGACGAATGCAGGACCGATGCGGAGAACCTTCTTCCTCAGCTGCTGACGCTCGACTCCCGAATGGTCGAATCATCAATGGTCAATGGTGGGAATTAGTATAGAGAAGAAAGGGTTTCAGCTAGAACAAACATAATTCAGAATGAAAATGGGGATATGATTGCATGTTCCAGGAGTATATTAAATAGATGGAAAAGTTACTTTAATCAGCTATTAAATGTACATAGTGAACAGGACATTGAGGAGGATAAGTTACAGACAGCAGAAATGCTAGTCGCAGAGCCAAGTGCATTAGAGGTTGAAATAGCAATTGAAAAATTGAAAATGTATAAAGCATCAGGTTCAGATGAGATCCCAGCAGAACTGATAAAATCAGGGGGAGAAAAATTGATGGACAAGATACACTGGTTGCTTAGTATGATTTGGGAAAAAGAAGCTCTTCCAGATGAATGGAAGGAATCAATAATCGTACCAATTTATAAGAAAGGAGATAAAACTGATTGCAACAACTACAGGGGTGTCTCATTGCTTTCAACTTCGTACAAAATTCTAACAAATATATTAGTAAGCAGACTTACTCCCTATGTTGATGACATTCTAGGAGATCATCAATGTACATTTAGAAGAAACAGGTCTACAACAGATCAGATTTTTAGTATAAGACAGATTGTAGAAAAGAAATGGGAATATAATGGTACTGTACATCAACTATATGTAGACTTCAAAAAAGCATATGATTCAATTAAGAGGGAGAAGTTATATAGTATCCTGTTGGAGTTCGGAATTCCTAAAAAAGTTAGTTAGACTTATACGAATGTGTCTTAATGGCTCAAAGAGTAGGGTGCGTGTAGGCAAACAGTTTTCAGACACTTTTGAAATCCAGAATGGGTTGAAGCAAGAAGATGAACTGTCTCCTCTACTATTTAATTTTGTACTAGAGCATGCCATTAAATCTTTAGAGAATGAGGAAAGCTTACATCTGAATGGTATTAATAAGCTGTTAGTTTATGCTGATGATGTACTACTGACCGATAGCGAGGAGATACTAAAGGCCAACACACACACACACACTATTAACACTAAGAAATTAGGACTGGAAGTAAATATCAATAAAACTAAATATATATATGGTCACACATAGAAATACATTATATAATGGAAATGGACAGCTAATGACAAATGAGGGAAATTTTGAGGAAGTGGCTGAATTCAAATACCTAGGAACAATAATCACAAATAGGAATGAGATTCACAAAGAAATTAAACATAGGCTCAATTCTGGAAATGCATGCTATTGTGCATTGCAGAGACTTTTGATGTCCCAATTCCTTTCAAAAAACGTTAAGCTGAAAATATATAAAACTATTATTCTACCAGTTATATTATATGGCTGCGAAACATGGACTCTTACTTTAAGGGAGGAAAGGAGATTACGAGTATTTGAGAATAAAGTTCTTAGGAAAATTTTTGGACCAAAGACAGATGAACAGACAGGTGAATGGAGAAGACTACATAACAATGAACTACATGGTCTTTATAGGTAGCCAGATATAATAAGAACAGTTACATCTCATAGACTGCGATGGGCAGGACATGTTGCGCATATGGGGAATGAAAGACGTGCATGGAAACTTCTTATAGGTAAGCCAGAAGGAAAATGCCCAGTTGGTAGACCAAGAATGAGGTGGGAGAACAACATTAACTATGATTTGAGGGAAGTAGATTATACAGGGAATGATTGGAAAGCATTAGCTCAGGATAGGGATATATGGAGAGCTTATGTCCGTGTGGCCATGAACCTATGGGTTCGATAGTGCCAGTGAGTAAGTAAGTATAAGTCTGTTTTTGTTGTTCTGAATATAGATTTTTTCCCAAATAGCTCTTTTGTATTTTCCAACGGTGTTAATAATTTAGTATCCGAATTTATATTATGTTTTTCAGACCAAACATTAGCGGCAACTGCAGATTTTTCTGTTTCCCCATTTTTAATATTTGTTGTGTGTTCTTTGGTTCTAATTTTTATGTTTCCTTTTGTTTTTCATATATATACAGGGTGATTACAAATGATTGGAGCGATTTCATGATTTTATGGTAGCTGTAGTATTCGACATATTTTCACGAACTTTTACAGATACATAGAGCAACTTCCCAGGTTTTTTTTGAGATGTTACAGGTGCTCCATATGCTCCCCCTTGGTGATTCTGCAGATATCAAGTCTGTAATCAAGTTCGTCCCATACTCGACGTAACATGTCCCTATTAATTTGTTCAAAGGCATTGATTATGCGAGCTCGCAGTTCTGGTAAGTCTACTGGTAAAGGAGGCACAAACACTGAATCTTTCACATACCCCCAAAAAAAAAATCGCACGGCGTCAAATCGGGGGAGCGTGGAGGCCATGACAACAATTTCTGATCATTCTCTCCACTGCGACCGATCCATCGGTTTGGCAATCTCATGTTTAAAAATTCACGAACATCGTGATGGAAGTGTGGTGGAGCACCATCCTGCTGGTAGATGAAGGTCTCACTGTCGGTCGTCAGCTGCGGCATGAGCCAATTTTCCAGCATGTCCAGGTACACGTGTCCTGTAACGTTCTGCTCGCAGAAGAAAAAAGGGCCATAAACTTTGAACTGAGAAACCGCACAGAACACACTAACTTTTGGGGAGTCGCGAATGTGCTGCACAATAACGCGGGGATTTTCTGTGCCCCAGATTCGCACATTGTGTTTGTTCACTTTGCCATTCACAAGAATGTTGCTTCGTCACTGAAGACAAGTTTCTCACAAAAACCATCCTCATCCATAAACTGCTGCATTTGTGTACAAATTCAAACCGACTCACTTTGTCAATGGGCGTAAGGGCTTGTAGAAATTGCAAGTGGTAAGGTTTATGCTTCAATCTTTTCCGCAAGATCTTCCAAACGGTCGGTTGTGGAATGTTCAGCTCTCTGCTCGCTTTTCGTGTTGATTTCTGTGGGCTACGTGTGAAACTCATCCGCACACTCTCAACCTTTTCTTCACTCACTGAAGGACGACCCGTTGATTTCCTTTTACAGAGGCATCCTGTAGCTTTAAATTGCGCATACCATCGCCGAATGGAGTTGGCACTCGGTGCATCTTTCTCGAACTTCGTTCTGAAGTGTCGTTGCACAGTTATCACAGATTGAGTTGAATGAAATTCAAGCACAGCATATGCTTTCTCCTCGCCTGTCGCCATCTTTGATAACTGCTGCGCTCTCTCGGTTTAAAGTTGAAACACGGCTGCGAGAGAAAACAAAAAAAAACCTTATGAGTTTTTATACATAACTTTAAAGTTCTGTGAAGATATGTCAAATAAGATCGCTACAATAAAATCATGAAATCGCTCCAATCATTTGTAATCACCGTGTATATATATATATATATATATATTAAAAATGGGGAAATAGAAAAATCTGCAGTTGCTGCTCATGTTTGGTCTGAAAAAACATAATATAAATTCAGACACTAAATTATTAAAACAGTTAGAAAATACATGTTCTAGAATGGTTGCTGAATGTGAGGGTAAACATTTTTTAGCTCCTCCTCGTTTTCCATAATTGTGTATTTCCCCAAATTTACACCACTTTCCCTCATGTAAGTGTAAAAGAGGGGTAATACTGTAGTATAATCCCCATCTGCTGTTTTTTTTTTTTTCATGTTCTGAAATGGATGCAGAGTATGGGGAGTCAACATTTTTGAGCTCATCTCCATTTCCCTCAATTTACACTTTCCCCTATTTTACCATATTTCCCATGGTCCCTTGAAAAGTGTAAAAGAAGGTAATACTGTACTTATTCATGTTCTTGTCACAGAGTAGGAAATCCTTGTTCTTGTTCTGTAGTTTCGGACAAAAGCCTCCTCTTGGTCATTCCATGTCACTTTTTTTCAATTATTTTCTTTTGTCAAATCTATTTATCTTGTTCCAGATGGGATACTGAGGAATTTTCGCCTGTCTACCATATTACACTGTCAAAAAATTTCAAAACTACAGCCACTTCAAGAATGTTTTTAACTAATTAGTAGAAATATTATTCTAAAAAATTGAAAGTTGAAAAATATGAAGGAATATTCAATTTTTACTGAAATATGAACACTTTGCCAAAATATTATGAAATGTGATAAAATATGTAGGTCTTATTTGATTGTACATATCATAAAATGTAAAGATACTTTGTGTCAGCGCTCTCTGACTAATAGTTTAAAACATGAAATTTCATAAAAATCCTCGCTCTAGCAATAACCATGTCCTCGCATCCACTCTTAAAAAACTGATAGAAGTATATATCTCACAAACTGTGCCTCCTTACAAAGATTTCATATTGAATAGTGCTGCAAAACAATCCAGCTTTCTTATTGTTTAAATGCTGTTTTCATGGCAATGCGAACATGTTTTTCTGCATACTCTAATACTGGAACACAGCACCAAATATTCTGGCATTAGTACCTTGGCTGATAGGCTTTTTGTCACTAATGAAATGAAACATATTCTTCTGTATTATTAGCATGGACATTTTCATCTAACTCTCAAAAGCTGTAATTAATATTGGGATTACTGTATTAGTATTCTGATAAAATATTACAGAGACCGGGACTCCGTCCTGAAAAACCACCACTCACTTTCCTCCAGTATTTTCTCTAAAATATCCAAATGTTTATTTTCTGTTAACACAAGGATCATCATACATCAGATCAATTTTCTGAAATAAAGAATGCAGGGATCAGAAGAATAATGGAGATATAACTATAACAGTGAGAAAAAAGACTACTATAATATGGAGATTCCTGATTTAATCCATGAATAGAAAATTAATATAATTTTCACCTATTTGGGGGGGGGAAATTTCACAACAAACATATTTTTTGATAGGAAGTAACAGTATGAGGTTATTTACACCTTTCCTCATTTTGCCCTCTCACCTGGACTCAGAAGTCAGGTTTTGGTTGATGATGGAAGAAAATGTATTTTGAAACATGTTTGAGTCAGAGAGATGATGTGTAAATAACTGATTAAATTTCTTTGATGCTCTACTTATTGTAAATACATTTTTCAACATCCCATCAAACTAAGAATAGTTAGTCCCTTTTTTGAAACTCTTGTTCCTGAGAGCTTACAATAATCTGTTCTTGCCAAAAGTCAAAGAAAAGTTACAGTGAAAAATTGATAGAGGGTAACACTATGAGGATATTATCAAGAAATTTTACCTGAAATATAGATACAGTAAAACTTGCTCAAAGCGGAATCGCATGGGACCAATTTTTTTTCCACATTAGACAAAATTCCGCTTTATAAAAAAAACATTAACCAATCTTAGTAGACTGCCATATGTGTCTTTTTACGTACTTTGGATTAATTGTAGTTCCACTGTTGTTGAAAAGTGAAGTGTAGTATGTAGCCAGTTGACATTAAAGCTTCTGGTTTATTACATTATTTAATATCAATACTAGTAAAATTCATATCAAATTCCGTTGAGGTGAATGAAAGTTAAGTTGCTGCTACAAACAGACATCACCGTACACAACAACAAGTAGTGAAAACTCAACCTGCAGAAGATGGAAGCTAACTTCCAAAAGCGCTCCAGTTAATTTTATTTAATGTACTGATCTGCGTTAGAACTTAAACTACATTGAAATACATGTATAGTATTATACACACTTATAGGACACTATTGATGTTCTGATAATCACTTCTTCCGAATACAGTAATCTAACAGAGAAACTTGTTTATATTTTTTTTTGCTGTTATGCCTTTCTCGATTGAATCTTTAGCACTGTATAATAATTCCACAAGTTTAGGATTTTTTGTGTTTATGGCAATCTGAATGATGTCGACAATACACTCAATAGCCTTTCCATAAGTACGTATTTTAGGCTGAGTAGGTTGTTCCTCGGAGTCTTCTTCCTTTTCTTCTTTGTCCTTGTCGTTATTCTGCATTGCCACCAAATCTGCAGCTGATTCAAAAGTGCAGCGGGTGACAAGACTTTCATCACTGCAAATGAAGTGTTCTGCATCACTGGAGAAGTTATTTTCCTGGCAAAGATTAATTATTGCCAATTTGTTTTATTGCACTTCGGTCATTATGTCAGCACCATCATCTTCACCTGCTTTATTGAAGCACCTTTGATTTTTTTTGCTGCCAACCGAATCCAATTTACTGCATCCAAAATAGACACCGATCTTGCCAAAGTGTAAGTGCTGTCAGCAGTTTCTACATTTCCAACCAAGGATTACATTAACAGCTGTCTATAATATGACCTGAATGTATAAATTATGCCCATGTCCATAGGTTGCAGTACGCTTGTTGCATTTGGGGGAAACCAGACAAGAGCTTATCTAAAAATATAACTTTTCGATTTTGGCTCTTCATTCTTGAATTAAATGTATTTAGCCACTCTTCCTTTAATGAACTCTTCATCCATGCTTTTTTGATGTTTCGCCATACCACTGGGAGGTTATTAATATTAATGTTTTTAAAGCATCGTGGTTTAGCAGATTTTCCTATAACTAGAGGTTTCTCCAGATCTCCTACTATATTTCCACACATTAAGACTGTAAGTCTTTCTTTAGACATTTTCCTTTCAGTATGAGCGACTTCGACGGTAATGCGCGAAAAACAGTCCCATTTTGTCAGCGTTAAGAATGTCTCTATGTGCATATCCTGAAATTAAAATATGTAGTTTTGGTTTCCACTCATTAACTATACTTCTTCTTCTTCCTTCCAAGTATTAAGCCAAGGCCTGTTACGATCCTATAGAAAATTTTCCCTCCAGCGTTTCATAGGACGGCCCATTGATCTTCGTCCTATTGGTATATAATTATAAACAGCTTTGGGGATCCGATTTGAACTCATTCTTTTAAGATGCTGTTTTCAATTTAGTTGGTACTGTTTAATATATTCCAAAATTGGCGTAGTCTTCAATTCCTTTAAGATATTAGTGTTCCTTTTCCGATCCCATCTGGTGTAACCCTCTATTCTGCTCATGAATCTCATTTCACAAGCCGTTATTCTGCTTTCATGTTGTCTTTTTAGTGTCCATGCTTCACTACCATAGGTCAACACTGGTCTAGCCAAAATGTTATATAAACATAATCTGTGTTTTTTTGTACAAGGGATGGTTTCATAACTTGATTAATAATTCCCAAACTTTTATTATAACTAGTAATTTTTTCAGGGATATCCTTTTCATCCCAGATAGATAAAATCCAAGATATTTAAATTGATTTGATCTCTCTAAAATTTTAATCTATACTTTCGTCCATATCCTTTAATTCCCCGCAAATTTCATTCCACACTACATTATGTCGTCTTTTAAAACTGTCCGGCCAACCTGAAGATGCCTTGAAATCGTTATTCCCTAGGGATTTAGCAACAGATAGAGCTTGACTTTGGAGCATCGGTCTGGATATTTGAAGATTTTTTGATCATGCACTTGTAAACCACTCCCACACTACTTCATTGATTTCTTCATTCCCTGTTTTTTTGGCTTTCCTCTTCATTTGACTATTTCCTTGCATCCATCCATTCATTCATTATTTTGACCTTGTGCTTTAAAGTCTCATAAACTTGAGTTTTTCCACATTTAAATTTAATCATTATTTCGCGCACTCAAAGTTTATGTTTTTCTTTATCTTTAATCGCTTTCACTTTTTTGTTTAATGATAGTGATACATATGATTTAACCATCTTTATTCCTTCAGAACGCTACCGGTGAAATATACGTACACAATCTGTCTCGGAACTTAAACTAATTTAAGATATACTGTGTACTGGTTATTTGTAAGACAGATGTCAAGTACTGTAAAAGCTCCTTATTTGCGGTTCCTTTATTAGTGGATCCAGTCAGTATATTAGAAGGATTAATGTCCTTTACCATCAGCAGTTTTTTTTTACTGCAGGCAGGTGGCAAGGCAGCTTTTACAAATAGTGATTCAAACCAATGGACAAATAAATATCAAAACAAAACAAACCTTATTGTCACTGACCCTAAAGTTCATTGTTAAAAGCTATTGTCATATTTCACATGCAGATATGCACTTTGATAAACACCTCCATCGCCATGATCGGTATATTATTGTTTCAACTTTTCCGCTTTATAAAAATATTTTTCAAGAATTTTGTAGAAATGCCTTCCGTTTCCATGTTGGACAGATTCTGTTTTATGCAAAATAAATACACGTAAAATTAATGTTATTTCGCCAGGACCAATAAATTTGTTCACATTGGACAGATTTCTGCATTATTCACGTTCTGGATTAAACAAGTTTTACTGTTGATGTTTTTTTTATTATTAATTTAACATTTCTCAATGAAAGATAAATTAAATTTGAAGAGAAAAATTTTCGCCTAGACCGGGACTCGAACCCGGGACCCTTGGCTTTCCGGGCCAAGTGCTCTACCAACTGAGCTACCGAGGCGAGTTACGATCTAGACGCAAATTTTTCTCTTATATACGTTGTAATTCCCTATCGTCAAATGCTTTTGAAACCATTGTTTCTATCTTTGCAAATGGCGGCTTCTTAGTTAAGAAGACATTTATTGGAAATTTAACATTACTTTAAAAGCCAGTAAGGCCTCTAATGATGTTTTTTTATTATTAATTTAACATTTCTCAATGAAAGATAAATTAAATTTGAAGAGAAAAATTTTCGCCTAGACCGGGACTCGAACCCGGGACCCTTGGCTTTCCGGGCCAAGTGCTCTACCAACTGAGCTACCGAGGCGAGTTACGATCTAGACGCAAATTTTTCTCTTATATACGTTGTAATTCCCTATCGTCAAATGCTTTTGAAACCATTGTTTCTATCTTTGCAAATGGCGGCTTCTTAGTTAAGAAGACATTTATTGGAAATTTAACATTACTTTAAAAGCCAGTAAGGCCTCTAATGATGTTTTTTTTATTATAAATTTAACATTTCTCAATGAAAGATAAATTAAATTTGAAGAGAAAAATTTTCGCCTAGACCGGGACTCGAACCTGGGAACCTTGGCTTTCCGGGCCAAGTGCTCTACCAACTGAGCTACCGAGGCGAGTTACGATCTAGACGCAAATTTTTCTCTTATATACGTTGTAATTCCCTATCGTCAAATGCTTTTGAAACCATTGTTTCTATCTTTGCAAATGGCGGCTTCTTTCAAAAGCATTTGACGATAGGGAATTACAACGTATATAAGAGAAAAATTTGCGTCTAGATCGTAACTCGCCTCGGTAGCTCAGTTGGTCGAGCACTTGGCCCGGAAAGCCAAGGGTCCCGGGTTCGAGTCCCGGTCTAGGCAAAAATTTTTCTCTTCAAATTTAATTTATCTTTCATTGAGAAATGTTAAATTAATAATAAAAAAAACATCATTAGAGGCCTTACTGGCTTTTAAAGTAATGTTAAATTTCCAATAAATGTCTTCTTAACTAAGAAGCCGCCATTTGCAAAGATAGAAACAATGGTTTCAAAAGCATTTGACGATAGGGAATTACAACGTATATAAGAGAAAAATTTGCGTCTAGATCGTAACTCGCCTCGGTAGCTCAGTTGGTAGAGCACTTGGCCCGGAAAGCCAAGGGTCCCGGGTTCGAGTCCCGGTCTAGGCGAAAATTTTTCTCTTCAAATTTAAGTTTTACTGTATTAAATTACTAAACCAAGATTTAAAAACTTGCATTAATTTTTCAAATAGTTTGGAATATTATATTGCTGATATTGAAATTGCAATAGCTGAATTTAAAAATGAAGATAACATAATCATTAGTAAAGAATGTGAGACAGTTTTAGAAGATTTAAAGAACACACCTGAAAAATAATATAAAAGTGAAGAATATGGATGATGCCTTGAAGAAGATAAACAACTAAAATGTAACAATTTCAAAAGCAGATAAAGGAAATAAAATAGTTATTTTGGACCAATCAGATTACATTAATAGAATGAACAATATTTTTAATTCAAAGGAATACAAAGAATTAAAAAACTGATTCGTTTCCGAAGCAATAAAAACATTGGATGATACATTAAACCATACATCTTATTTATCATTGTGATGTATGGAATGAATAATAAGAACATATAAAACATACTTCAATTTTAAAATATGGTTTCAATCATATTACACATAATCATGCCATATTCAACGTTTAATATACAGATTAGCAAACATTCCATTAAGTGAGAAAACTTTAAGAAAGAACATAATCACATTTTAAACAATGCTGCATTAAATGGTTTAGGAAAGAATATGCCACCCTACAATCTGATTCCATGGAATGGAAACAATTCAAGAAAAATATTTATCATCCTGGAACACGTAGGAAATTAAAAAAGAAAATATTTAAATTCAATATTACATTGGCACCAATTAAATTTAGTCATAGACAGCAGAAATGCTAGTCGCACAACCAAATGCATTAGAGGTTGAAATGGCGATAGAAAAATTAAATATCTATAAATCGTCAGGTTTAGATGATATCCCAGCAAAACTGATAAAATCAAGAGGAGAAAAATTGATGGACAAGATATGCTGGTTGCTTAGTATGATTGGGGAAAAAGAAGCTTTTCGAGATGAATGGAAAAATTTGATTATCGTACCAATCTATAAGAAAAGAGATAAAACTGATTGCAACAACTACAGAGGCTTCTCATTATTATCAGCTTCGTATAAAATTCTAACATATATTAGTAAACAGACTTACCTCCTATATTGATGACATTCTAGAAGATCGGTGTGGATTTAAAAGAAACAGGTCTACAACAGATCAGATTTTTAGTATAAGACAGATTTTAGAAAAGAAATGGGAATATAATGGTACTGTACATCAACTATAAGTAGACTTAAAAAAAGTACATGATTCAATTAAGAGGGAGAAGTTATATAGTATCCTGCTGGAGTTCGGAATTCTTAAAAAGTTAGTTAGACTTATACAAATGTGTCTAAATGGCACAAAGAGTAGGATGCATGTAGGCAAACGCTTTTCAGATACTTTTGAAATCCAGAATGGGTTGAAGCAAGGAGATGCACTATCTCCTCTACTATTTAATTTTGTACTAGAGCATGCCATCAAAGAGGTTAAGAAGGCCTACAACTCAATGGTATTAATAAGCTGTTAGTTTATGCTGATGGTGTAGTATTATTGGGCAATTGTGAAGAGATAATAAAGAGCCAACATGCACACTCTTGAATAACACTAAAAAATTGACTGGAAGTAAATATCAATAAAACTAAATATATGGTCTATCATAGAAATACATTATATAATGGAAATGGATAGCTAATGACAAATGAGGGAAATTTTGAGGAAGTGGCTGAATTCAAATACATAGGAACAATAATCACAAAGGAATTAAACATAGGCTCAATTCTGGAAATGCATGCTATTTGTAAATATGGGCTCTTGTTGTCCCAACTCTTTTCAAAAAACATTAAACTAATAATATCTAAACTGTTATTCTACCAGTTATATGGATGTGAAACCTGGACTCTTACTTTAAGGGTTGAAAGGAGATTCTGAGTATTTGAGAATAAAGTTCTTAGAACCAAAGAGAGATGAATAGACAGGTGAATGGAGAAGACTACTAACAGTGAACTACATGGTCTTTATAGGAAACCAAATACAGTAAAACTTGCTTAAACTGGAATCGCATGGGGCCAATTTTTTTTCTACATTAGACAAAATTCCGCATTATAAAAAACTATAACTTATTAATAATCTTAGATTATACAGTACCTTACATGTCTTTTATGTATCTTGTCTTAATTGTAGTTCCGCTGCCGTTGAAAAGTGAAGTACGGTATGTATGAGCAACTTCTACAGTATAACATGCAAAAAAACAGTCCCGTTTCTTCAGCGTTAAAAATGTCTCTTACACGTATCCTGAAATGAAATGATGTAGTTTCGATTTCTGCTCACTAACTACACTTTCGCCCAAACCTTTTTATTTCCCGCAAATTTAATTTTACACTACATTTTGTCGTCTTTTAAAACTGTCCAACTAACCTGAAGATGACTTGAAATCGTTATTCCCTAGGGAATTAGCTAGAGCTTGACTTTGGGGCATTGGTCTGGAAATTTGGAGATTTATCTTCAAATACTTTCACTTTTTCGTTTAATGAGAATGATACATACGTTTTAGCCATCTTTATTCCATAAATTGACAATGCTACCTGTGAAAGATGTGTCTCAGAACTTTAACTATTTACAGTGCATTTGTAAGATAGGTATCTGTTTTTCGCAATAACAGGTGTGTAGTTCGAAGGAAAATTTCAGGTACTGGTAGAATCTCTACTTCACCCAGCGGCAGGAATCATTCCTCTCTCTCTCTCTCTCTCTCTCTCTCTCTCTCTCTCTTTTTTTTTTTTTTTTTTTTTTTTTTTGCCTAATGTGAATTCAGTGAAGTGAAACTAATTTATTTCTCTGTCTGTCTTTCTGCTTTATAATTTAATTTTTTTCAATAATTGGGTAGAAATATCCTTCCGTTCTGCGTTGGACAGGTTCCGTTTTATGCAAAATATATACATGTAAAATTACTATTATTTTGCCAGGACCAATAAATTTTGTTCACATTGGACAGATTTCTGCATTATTCACATTCCGAATTCAACAAGTTTTACTGTATAATAAGAACAGTTAAGTGGCATAGGCTTAGATGGGCAGGACATGTGACAATGAATGGGTAATGAAAGAGGTGCATGAAAGCTTCTTGTAGGAAAACTAGAGGAAAAATGTCCAGTTGGTAGACGTAGAATGAGGTGTGACAATAGCATTAACCATGATTTGAGGAAAGTAGATTATACAGGGAATGACTGGAAAACATTAGCTCAGAACAGAGATGTATGGAGAGCTTATGTCCATGTGACCATGAACCTACATGTTTGATAGTGTCAGTGAGTTAGTTAGTCTGGGCAATCTAATAACTAATAAAATGTTAATGCCCAGATAGTAAGAAATCTGTATTTTATCTTAAATAATGCCATGAGTGATTTCTAATTTATCTAGAGGATTTGGAAATCAAGAGTGGCATTTATTAGGACTATTTAACAAATAAAATTAAGTTGTTTACTCAAATATAATTATTTAAATATAGTTACTGGTATTTGAAAATATTTATATATTTAATATAAACGGCAATGTTTGAAAACAAATTAGAAATGTATGGTTATGTTTCATTTGTTCATTCACTGCAACTTGATTATATTATTTATTGCCAAATAGGATCACAATTACTTATTTTAGGAATTCTCACTATGAGGTATATTCATTAAGGTAGAATTTTTTATCACTCACCTCTTATTGTTCTTATTTGACTATAAACTAGTTTCGGAACATAGTTTCTGTTCCATCCTCAGTATCGTCACGACCGTTGTTCTGTCGTCTTGAAGAGCCGTCCTTCGCTCCTTCCATTGGCTGACTGAAAAACCTCGAAACCAGGTCATTCTCACCGGGAATTTCAAAGTTCAACAATTTCTTCTTTTCGCTCTTTTGAATGTAGATCTTTTCCCAAACAGTAAGTTCTTTTGGTTTTTCTATTTGTTTTAATAATTTAGCTTCTTTCTCGATAAGATGTTTTTCAGACCATGCATGGGCAGCCACTGCAGATTTTTCTACTTCCCCTTTCTTGACATTCCTGAGATGTTCTTTCGCTCTAGTTTTCAAATTTCTCTTAGTTTTTCCTATGTAGAATTTCTCACATTCTTCACATTTAATTTGATAAATCTCTGATTTGTTTTCTTGTTTAATTTTCTCATTCTTATTAGGTCTAATCAGTCTACTGATGCGGTAGTCATTTTTGGGTGCTAACCTTATGTTTGAAATCTTTAAAAAAATTTTGAAACTTGTGGTGTTTTAATGGATGATATGTGAATTTTCTTCTTTTACTTTTAGAAGAGTGCTTTGATTAATAAATTTTTGTCTTTTGAACTTGTTTATTTTCTTGAATATCATTTTTATTGCAAAACCATTTTTCGTGGCCACGTTGATTATGTGTTCTTTTTCATAATTTTCTTTGTTCATTGGTATGTTCACTAATCTATGTGTCTTCTTTCTGTAAATTCCAAATTCTATCTTATTTTCTTCATTCCTTTTTAAGTTGAGATCTAAAAATTGTATTTCTCCATTGATTTCCTTTTCCATAGTGAACTTTATAGTTGACTTTGAATGTTCAATAATTTTAATGCATCATCTATCTGTTTATCATAAACAGATCTCAACTTAAAAAGGAATGAAGAAAATAAGATAGAATTTGGAATTTACAGAAAGAAGACACATATAGATAACCATATAAAAGCTTCAGGTTTCAATCACATAGCTCACAAAGAAGCAGTTTTCAATAGTTTGACACATAGATTAGTGAACATACCAATGAACAAAGAAAATTATGAAAAAGAACACATAATCAACGTGGCCACGAAAAATGGTTTTGCAATAAAAATGATACTCAAGAAAATAAACAAGTTCAAAAGACAAAAATTTATTAATCAAAGCACTCTTCTAAAAGTAAAAGAAGAAAATTCACATATCATCCATTAAAACACCATAAGTTTCAAAATTTTTTTTAAGATTTCAAACATAAGGTTAGCACTCAAAAATGACTACAGCATCAGTAGACTGATTAGACCTAATAAGAATGAGAAAATTAAACAAGAAAAACAAATCAGGGATTTATCAAATTAAATGTGAAGAATGTGAGAAATTCTACATAGGAAAAACTAAGAGAAAATTTGAAAACTAGAGTGAAAAGTAGAAAAATCTGCAGTGGCTGCCCATGCATGGTCTGAAAAACATCTTATCGAGAAAGAAGCTAAATTATTAAAACAAATAGAAAAACCAAAAGAACTTACTGTTTGGGAAAAGATCTACATTCAAAAGAGCGAAAAGAAGAAATTGATGAACTTTGAAATTCCCAGTGAGAATGACCTGGTTTTGAGGTTTTTCTGTCACCCAATGGAAGGAGCGAAGGACAGCTCTTCAAGACGACAGAACAACGATCGTGACGATACTGAGGATGGAACAGAAACTATGTTCCGAAACTAGTTTATAGTCAAATAAGAAGAACAATATGAGGTGAGTGATGAAAAATTCTACTTTAAGGATCACAATATTGTAAGAATGCGCCCTAATGGTGAAAAAATTAAACACATCAAATTTTATATTATAACCAACATTATAGGTTATTAATTTTTTAGTAAACAACTCAGTAATATCATTATTTAAAAACACAATTATCAAATGTGTAGTTCAAAGGAATCTGTTCATTATTTGCTACATTCAGTGTATTTGTTGGAGAGTCAGTCATTGCAAAATAATGCTGTGACCTATTCAGAATATTAAAAAGGAGAAGCTTTCTTTATCACAAAAGCAGGAGCTGGTAAAGAGAAATTGATAAAGAGTGAGGTGAAACATGACTGTGATTGGTTGTAAAACAAAATTCATTGACTTCCATTTGGGACATGAGTTAAATAGTAAAATTAATTGCAGTGACTGCAGTAAAGTAAACATAGGGAAAACTAAAAGGAATTTAAAGACTCTTACAAAAGAACACTCTAGAAATATTAAAAATGATTAAATTGAAAAATTAGCAATTGCAGCTTATACAGTAGCTTGCTAGAAAATCACATAATTAGAAGAGAAACTAAACTTTTGAGATATCTAGAGAAGCCTTTGGAATTAACAGTTTGGGAAAAGATATACATTGGAAGAACAAATATAGATCCATGTATTTTGAAATTTGTGGCAAACAAAATTTAATCTCCAAGTTCATAAAATAGGCACTGGATGGCAGTTTGGAAGATGATAGTAATAGCATAATTTCAAGAGTCAGAGTTTTGGCTGATGATGGAGGTGATGTAAAATGGAATAACATTTATTCGACTCAAATTGCAAATTAAATTATACACATCACTTTATATTTTCTCATATGGATGTGTTTTGGAGATCATAGTTCCCATTTTCAACTAGATTCCAATGTAGTGTTGGCAATCCAGTATTTTGTACATTCTTTCCCTCATAGTGGTGAATGGACAAATCTTCCTCCATGGAAACTTAAAAATTCATTCATTTCTTCTTACTCTTCTAGATGCAGATATTTTCCCATTCTGTGAATTCTGTTCATTTTTTCCACTTGTTTCTCTTCAGTTCTATGATTTTCTTTCCAAACATGAGTAGCTACTGCAGTTTTTTTTTAATATTTTCCCTTATTTTATATTTCTAAGCTGTTGCTACATTCTAATGTTTCTTGTGGTTTTTCTTATGTACATTTTTCACATTTCCCATAGTTGATCTCATAAATTCCTGATTTTTTTTATCTACAGCTATTTTATTTGTTTTCATTTGTTTGTTAAGACATTTTCTTATCTGGGATTGTACTTGGTGAATTTAAGATTATATTTTGTGTTTTTCAGGGAAAGAACCTAAGGTCATATGTGAGCAATGTGTTACTACAAATGTAAAGAAGGCTTTGAAAGCTGAGCATACAAATCGGTTGAAGACAGCTTTTGTGAAGGCATTGCAACAGGAACAGGAAATAGAGCAGAGGTTGGCACAAGTATCTTGTGCATCTCCGCAACCTGCGCCACCAGCAGTACCAGAACCTCCTGCTCCATCGCCAGTCATAATGTCAGCACCTGCTACGCCTAAGCCTGCCACGCCAACCCTTCCCCCACGCCATGCGCCCACTCCCCCAGCTCCAGCCCCACCACCAGCGCCAACGCCTCCTCTTCCTCACCGCGACCACCCTTTGGCGAAGTTGGCTGCAGAATCCAGCAAATTCGGCTCACACCATGCGGCAGCTGCAGCACTTCACCAACAATTGCTTCGGGGTATACCGCAGCATCAGCCTATGCCAGCACATATGATACCGTTCTCACCACTCTTGTATCCGTACCAACTGGCCATGGCCCAGGCCACCAGTGGCAAGGGTTCCGTAGGCTCTGTGGCAGCCGCAGCTGCGAATCTTGTGGAGCTGCAGCGTCAGGCAGCAGATCTCCAGCGACAGTACCTGCTCGACATGATCCCCTCCCCTCAACCGTCTCCTTCGCGTTCGCACCCCCATTCTCTCAATAACTGGAAGACATGATGGAACTAGACATGCTCAAATTTCAGACAGTATTCTCGATGTGGGGCAGTTCTCGGTGTACGTAGTCCAACCCTCTGTCGCAACCCCACCACCTAAGTGTTAGAAGTTCAATCATTATAATTATTATTACATTATAAAGCTAGTGGAAGTGCAATTAGGATTGTTACCTCCGCATGCGTGTTGGGAAGGTATACATGTGTTCTGCTCATTTTTACATTTGCTAACATAGCAACGTGTGCGTGCGTGTGTGCACGTGTTACATTTCTCTTGTCTTCTTGTCATCCCTCACCCCTCCTCGGGGGCTGAGAAGTGGCTGTCACATTCCTGGTAGTCTTCCACTCAAAGTAAAACTCAGGTCCGCTTGTCTGCGGTCACTCACAGAATGCAATGTGCCAAAATGCATGCATTTTATTCCCGTGGAAGAACTTTGCCCTGAGTGCCCTTCTTGGTTCCCGCACAGTATCCTCTGTATGGCTGGTTGATTGTCACTGCCCCCTTACAATCGGTATTAAAATTCTTTGAATGTTGATCTTGTTGTTTGATTTCAATACCTAGAGATAATTTTGATACCTCAATATCAAGGACATCGACAATGCAACCGTATTTATTGATATGGCAGATACACATTTTTTATCTTATATTTATTTTGTGTCGCTTGTGATTTTCTTTTTGTTATTTTTTTTGTTTTTTATTTATGTTTCAAAAAATGAAAGTTAAAGAGTTGTTGCATATTTTTACGACGCGACTGTAAAATATCTATAAAACATTCTGCCCGCAAACGTGTGGAAAACTAGGGAGATTTCTTTTTCAGAACAAATTTAAAACTCATTAAATTCTCAGCATTTCTATTATATTAAAACATACTAGTTTTATAACTTCCTACTAAATATATACAAAATGATTGCTCAGAATTACAAATGTACCAACAAACATAAATTAATTATGAGAAGAATTTAAGTTCATCGATATACCAAGAAACCTCGATTCATTGTTAAAAATGACCTGTTCTTTCTTAAAAATATATATATATATATCACTTTTGAGACAACTTGATCCGAGAAAGTTTTTTAAAACCTATGTCAATAAAATCTGGATTTATCATTCCATGCAGTTTTTTTTTATCAGTAGGCCTAAAATTGATCCTAAGTGAATCTAAATGTGTGTACAAACAGTGACTGTTCTTATCCCACAAATAGTCAAGTTTCCATCAAACACCTACAACCTCTTTCTTTCTTCATTTTAAGTTTAACCTCACTTTATACCCTAGGCCTTACAATGGCACATGACTTGTCAGGAGAGTATTTTAAACTCTGGATCCCATGCATACTTTTTTGACCATACAAGGACATGGATGAATGATTAGCTCCATGCCAAGACCACCTCGCAAACAACACAAAAATACACATCATTCATTCATGTGGATGGTTATGATGGCCAAATGGTGTTTGGAGACTAATTTTGGGTCTTAGAATTATCTGACATTTATCTCACAGTCAAGAAAAAATCTCACCCAGAAAACTCATCCCATCTGAGGACAATGATGTTACCCTAGACCACAGCAGTGGACACACCTAGAAACTCTTAAGAAAAAAAACCTTTCAATGGATCCCCTCATATTGCAATATAAAAGGCAGTGATAAGGCTGACTTTTTGGCAAAAAATGTAACAACAATCCTGCAGGTTTACCATAATGAATTATCACTTCATTCAGCAGAACTAATTATTAAAAAATATAAACCAAAATCTGCAACAAGAAGTGGAGTGATATATTGAAGGATGGCTGATAAACATGTAGAGCTGTGTACTCTATAGTGAGTGAATCACCTTCTATAGGCCAGTACTTAACTTTATTATTTTGAAAAGAAAATGAATGCCTAAATTAAGATTTGAACCCAAAAACTCTTGGTCCGTTTGCTTAGTGTGTTAATCATTACACTGTTTCAGGCTTCCGTGCAAACGTTAATTCTTCCTTACATACAATTTTCTTTATTGTCAGAAGCAAATAGCCATCGCTATCTGGTATAGCTTCTAATTCAAGAAGATTTTTTAATGAGAAATCATATAACCTTTATAGCAGTTAAGCATTATATTTAATTTAAATTTTAACATTTGCAATGATGGACAATTATTATTTTGTAAAGTAAAATTAAAATTAAAATAAAATGTATATAAGGAAGAAGAGCCAGAGGTTTAGGGTTCAAATCACGATTCAAGTGTTTTTTTCATTTAATCACTTTCTTTACTGTATAATATGCTAAATCCCTTCTTTAATTTAAAAAAATCGCTGGAACTATAGTATCTAAAAACATAGTTATGAACAAAAAATAAGCTCTCTCTCCAGAACATATGTCTGACATTCAACATTACATAGAATTTCCTGGTGCAAGGATAGAAATGCACATTGATATGTTGTGAGGTTTCAGACAGTGCCGCAGGGCTGAGAAACCAAACTATTGGCATGTGGTTCTTCAAGAGTCCTGCCTTTTCTGCTATGAAATAATCTGCACACTTTAAAAGTGGAGTTGGCAAAACTGATGATGATGGTTCTTTAATCAAGTTTGGTCATATTTTTATGTGAACACGGATGCTTGTTGAATGAAAACATACAAATATAGACTTTTACTGAATTTGTAATTGTTTTCATTTTATTTGCACCTCACTTCATATTTTGTACAATCATTAAATAAATCAAGTTTTACACCTCATTTCATATTTTGTACAATCATTAAATAAATCAGGTTTTACACATCACCTCATATTTTGTACAATCAATAAATAAATCAGGCTTTACACTTCATTTCATATTTTGTACGATCATTAAATAAATCAAGTCTTACATCCGAGGCTTGATCCTTGGGACTGCGAGCAATGTATAAGACACACCTTGAAGTGGGTTGCTAGCCCATTTTCATGGCGAGTTTATTATTTGGTGTTTCCTCCCTAGACCGATTGCCTTCACCCAGCTCCAGAGCTCAGCCTGCCACATTTTATTTCGGAGTTGTCTCCTACATGGATTGTCTTGCAGGACTAACAAACCCAATCTGCCCATTCGTCAATCTAAAGGCAGTAGTTGTGTAGTTGCCTCTTCCGCCAGGTACATCGTACCAAAGGGCTCCTCAGCTGTATCTAGTGTTGAGATCTTCACCGTACCATGGCAAGGGGCCCTCACAAGGTACTATGAGCTGGGCAAGCTGAACCAAGGTTTTTTAACAAGGTGTTACTCCTCCCCCTCTCCTTTTTCAACCTGGCTTGGGACAGGCTAAGGCGGGTTTATGTTTATGAATATCAACATCAAGATAAATTAATTGAAGTAACTGATACAGTAAGGAGATTGAAAAATCGAAAGGCTGCACGTCCTGATATGATAACAAATAAAATGTTGAAATATGGAGGAATACAACTGATAAATGAACTACAGAAGTTATTCCAAAATATCATAATAAGCGGTACCACCTCACTAGAATGGAAATCGAGTATAACTATTCCAATATTTAAAAAGGGTGACAAAACTAAACCAGAAAATTATTGTGGAATTACATTACTTAATCGTTCTCTAAAAGTATTCACAAAAATATTAAACAATAAATTAAATGCATTAATCCATATTAAAGAACAACAACAAGGATTTCGGAAAAATAGATCCACATTAGATGCAATTTCCATAGTTAGACAAATTGTGGAAAAATCATGGGAATTCAATAAACCGGTATTCTTATGTTTCATAGATATGAAGAAAGCTTTTGATAGAGTACAGCTTGAAGATTATTACGACCTTTATAGGATCAGTAATACGGTAGCGAGAAGAGCTTAAAAAGGGCATTGATTTTTAAATGTAATAGTTATCTGGGCCGGTAGCGTCAGAAGGCAATGCTTTGATGCAATGTTTACTGCTGTCACCAGTCTTGTTGTAGAAGACGCTTACTGTTATCTAGGTTAGGGGATCTTTCAAGGTCTACTTCTATTTATGGAAGGAATGTTTGTTCCGTTATAAACTCCACACATAGCCCAACGTTAACAACTTTATTATAACATTTATATATTAGAACATTTGCTGAAATAATTCATACATAAAAAAAATACACGAAATTATAACTTTTTATACAAGTAATAGTATTTACTTTATGACGCTAGATACTTTAATTAATGATGAGAGAACTCAGAATCACGACGTATGTCGTCGTAAAGGTTGGAGTCCTTCCTTCGACTCCAGATAAAACCCTAGATTCAACTTAAAGCTTTCCAACTACAACCTCAATAAAATCTTAATTTATTCTAGTTATATATTGTTCAATGTATTAATATATTCAAGTTAACTCAAAGTGAGTTTAAATTATATATTGCTAAATCTTAATTTATTCAAATAATTTTAAAGTTAATAATTTAATTTTCCAATATTTTTAAAGTTAAATTTGTCCAACCTGGAACTTAATAATTATAAATCGCAAATATACTTACACAACCCGAGGTTCGAAAACATGTCCGTCCAAGATCGTTCCAAAAGCTGCCCTCAATCTAATCTTTGGACTCAAAATCGCGGTTATTTATTCCGATATTTTTCCCCTTCCAGCGCGAGCCATAGTCATTATTTCTTAATATGGGGTAATAATTTGGTTTTGTCAGGCGTAGATTATATAAGTTGTTTGTCTCCTTATATAATGTGTTATTCAAAAGGTGCTATATTTCTGGTATTTTCGTAATTCTGTCCTAATAGCTTGAAAAATATGTTTTTCCCAAGACCTGAGCTGTTTCTGCAACTTCCAGATCTTTTCATATTTCATTAATTTTTTCCCTGTTTTTTATCTCTTAAAACTTTTCCCTAAATTCGGTTATGGCTTTTATTAGAGTTCCCAACGTTGATTATTTTTCCTCTACCGTCCGGTATAAAACATAAGTATATATCTTTTCCTCACCTGTAAGACAAATGTCAGGAAAACTTTAATGCCCAAACGGTCCCCGAAATCATATGATCATCATCATCCTTATCACTATCATCATCATCCTTCACCGGTATGGAAAGCAACGGGAAGCTACCACACTTACAATTCCCTAGTAAAGCTGCAAAGCATAGCATGCCTTCGGGCAGAATTACTATGGATGGAAGAACTATTTAGGGGAAATCATTATTTAATAAGATACACACACAGGAATTAGGGACAAATGTCCTATTCAAGACATAACCAAATTTATTATAGATAGATGAAAATATTGGAAAAGTCATATAGAAAGAATGGAACACGACCAACTTGCAAAAAGAGTTAAAGAAGAGAGACCAATGGATGGGAGAAGTACAAGAGGAAGACCAGCCAAGAGATGGATAGTCAGGGAATGCACATCCAATACGTCTTCCTCCGAGGAATGATTTTGGAAATAAACAGGATGAAAATCCTACAAATTATGAATAAGAAGAAAAAGTTTTACAAGTAATTTCATATTTTTTACGATCATTAAATATATCAAGTTTTACACCTCACTTCATATTTTGTATAATCATTAAATAAATCAAGTTTTACGCCTCATGGTTTATTTTAGGAAATAATATTAGAGGTTCTTTTAATACAGTTTTTTTGAGTCTAGAAACATCTTACCTCAATTTAATGTTGATTTGTTCTCTAACATGTTTCAATATAATCTTCAGCTTGAATCTGGTTTTACGCCTCACCTCAGGTGTTTTGTTTAATAAATTAATTAATCATATTTTACACCTCACATCATAGTTTGTACAATCGCTAAATGAATAAGGTTATACTAATCATCCCATATTTTGTGCAACGATTAAATTAATGAGGTTTTACACCTAACCTCATTTTTTTTTAATTAATAAGGTAATCAGGTTTTACAAACCTACCCCTCCATGGTATATTTACCTTGTCGTGGTAGAGTGGCCTGTGTTTTCAAATGACACAGCTGTGTTGTTGGTAGCATTGCTGATGTATTAGTTGCACATGTTGGATAGGTCGATGGTAATAAGCGAGATGAATAAAAGTAACTTCATCGGAAGAGTGATGACAATATTTAACAGTAAAAAAATCTTCAAGAAACCTTTACATGGGTTCCACTGGGGTAAAAGTCCCTCCATTCGGTTCTTCAGTTGGAAATTACTTCAGGGAATTCATGCCAAAGGTTTAAACACAGGGACATGTTCCTAGAAACATGGAATGTTAGGACCGGGTCATAGAAATATTAATGTGGGAATTAGTTAAATCACCCTTACAGGAAGTTAGATGGCCAGGAGAAGACAATGAGGAAGCTTTGCGTTATACTAAGTAGTGTAGTGAGATGTAAAATTGAATGGGCTTTTAGTTCAATGGAGGATTATCTCCGATTACCTAGATATTAAGTCAGTTAGCCTACAAACTCAACTCTTATTTTGTACATACATTAAATTAATCAGGTTTCACCTCTCTTCATGTATTGTACAAACATTAAATGAATCAGATTTTACACTTCACCTCATGGTTTGTACAATCATTAAATGAATCTGGTTTTACACATCACCTCATATTTTGTTCAATCAATATATTGATCAGATTTTATGCCTTGCCTCATAGTTTGCACAATCATTAAATTAATCATGTTTTTCACCTCACCTGATTTTTGTACAATCATTAAATTAATCAGTTTTCACCCGGCTGTGGCATGGACTGACTATTCTAAATTAATTAAATATGGCATTTTCTGAAGAAATGTCAAAACAAAGAAAAGAAAGTTACATAATGTTTACCGAATGAATGAGAGTTTTCTTCTATAAATGATAAATCTAAATCTTACTAAATGGAGGGTAAATAAAGATGCTATCAATGAAGTAGATATAGTGCCTAATTGTGAGGTAAATAATATTAGTAAGTTATTTACTCTATAACATTTCACAGTATTTATAGTAAACAATTTATATTGTTAACATCTCTATCACTTGCTTCTACACAGTACCAATAATTATTTATAAGAATGTATTCTATATGCAAATCTATGATACTTAATAATGGTCCCAATGGCGTCATAAATAACTATGTCCAGGAGAAAAATTCATCGTCTTCAATTTTTTTTTTTTGAAGACTGCAAAAAATCGGGAATTTATCAAATTAATTGTAAAGATTGTGAAAAGATATACATAGGAAAAACAAAAAAGGAATCTAAATATAAGATTAAAGGAACACCTCAGAAATGTTAAAAACTGAGAAACGGAAAAATCTGCAATAGCTGCACTTGCCTAGTCAGAAAAACATAGAATAGAAACCAAAACAAAATTACTTAAACAATTGGAAAACCGAAGGATCTCACAATTTGGGAAAAAATTTACATATGCAAGAATGAAAACACAACTATGAATTTTGAAATGCCCGGTTATAAGGAGAGGGGATTGATTTGGAAGTTTGTCGGTCAGTCATCAGATGGCGCGGAGGTCAGTCTACAGGATAGAAGGCCGTTGGACGTCAGTTGTCAATGTGACACAGCATTGAGAATGTCACAAATGATGTTGACGAAACCCGAGTCTGGGAGAAGTTATGAAGTATGAGGTGAGTGAAATAAAAAAGTTATTTATTTTTTACTGTAATATGGTGCACGAAGAAATTAAACAAAGTATCAACTTTGAAAAGTCATCCCAACTTCTCTTTAAAAATTAAACTAAAATTATATAAATGTGGATTCTTCCAGTTATATCGATGCTAAACATGGTCTCTTGAGTAATTCCATGTATGACTATCTGACATTTGCAATTGATTTTTTACTGAAAAGTCCATGATGTACAATTTTTTTAACTCCGTAATTTGGCCTTAGCCTACTATCTGATATAAAAAATGCAGGAGATTAAGATGATCATGAAAAAAGTCAGAAGGAAAATTTACATTAGATATTATTTTTAAAAAAGTTAAGACTAGCTGATATTTTTGTTTAGAACTTATACATTACTTTTCCCAGTTTCTCTGAAAGTTTATTCCTAAACAAATTTTTTTAAAAAATCAGTCTGAAGAGGATACTTGAAGCTTGAATATGGTGATTTAAACACAACAAAACATGAAATTAAAGATATTAGGATCAGGTGTACTCCGTGACTCATCTGACATGACCTTTATGACTATCTGACATCTGTGAAATATACTTGCGGTAAGAATAAAATATATTGTGTATATATAAGATTTTAGCAGAGGTACAGATGAGTGCGCCAGCACCCCTTATTTTGAATTCCCATACCACGCCCCCCTAATTTTCTGAACAATTTTCCTTTACAGAATTAACCCTACGATCGTTCTGCATCAGGTGTCATACTTAGAAATTTGTATTATAAATAATTTATGATATGTGTCATTTCTTTCTCTACGAACTTTGCTGAAAATAAAATGACCGCTGGAGTCTTGAAAATATGGGAGTATCATAAATCACCAAAATATCTATTGTGTTGTCACCGCTAATATTGAAAATATGCATGTGTATTAAAACTCCAGCTTCTGAAGTTTTTCCGACAATACAACATGTGATTTCTTATAGTAGAGTTTAACTCTGTCCGTAACAAAAATAACATTTGAGATTTCAAACTTGTAATTTATTACTTATTTTAGGAATTCTCACTATGAGGTATATTCATTAAGGTAGAATTTTTTATAACTCACCTCATATTGTTCTTCTTATTTGACTATAAACTAGTTTCGGAACATAGTTTCTATTCCATCCTCAGTATCGTCACGACCGTTGTTCTGTCGTCTTGAAGAGCTGTCCTTCACTCCTTCCATTGGCTGACTGAAAAACCTCGAAACCAGGTCATTCTCACCGGGAATTTCAAAGTTCATCAATTTCTTCTTTTTGCTCTTTTGAATTGTCACTGTAATTTATGCTGTGTTGGTGTTGGAGAGCGAGAGCATGCGCAGTAGCAAGTAGTACTGTTCTTGCCAGTGAGCAATGTTCATTAACATTTAAATTATGTTGGACATTGCAGCGAGTGAAAAAGTAAACTGAGTGAAAATGAATGTAATTTCAATCTGTCGACTAGTGAAAAGATTCTTAACAAGGAAACTTTCAACTATCTTGAAATTTGATTTACCAAGGCCATGTCCAAAAAAATATCTGCCATTTTTAACCTCAAGGCACCAAAATCGAAGCTAGAATCCAGCAACCCACTGTGCGAATCATATGGACGTCCCAGCTTGAAAAGAACGGAGTGAGGCGGGCGCAGACGGCAGGTAGTGAGGGTTATCCATTCCACCAAGTCAGGAGTTGAATTGGTTCCCTGTATTCTAAATGAGAGATTTGGCACTGAGTTTTAGTGCCTTGCAATTAAAAACAGCATATAATTGTTGGACACGCCTTGGTATATCACAATGCTTCTCTGGGAGAAATTTCAAGGGAGATTTTGGTCTGCAATGATTGGAAGTTCCTTTGTAAGACAATGTCCGAGTATATTAAAAGAAAATGAGATTTCAGGGCCGAATGATTTAGGTGATATCACTCGTTAGAGTATAGCGTGATTTATTCAAGATGCAGCGTTCGTCGTTTCTTTTCCGTGGGAGGTGTTAATATTTGTCCATCTTCATATGTGACAGTAGACGGTTGGAAGAAGAGCCCTCTCAGGTTAATCAGAAATTTTAAAAAAAGTGAGAATGTTGATCATCATGTGAAATGTTGTCTTAGCTGGGACGAATACCTACGCTGATCTTAAAACATCAGTTGCTACTTTGTTAAGCGAGGCATTTGAGAAATAATTTAGGAAATATATATATATGTGAGGGTGATTTCAAAAGTTCTGTGCACTGAATATGAAATTGAACAAAATAAAATACAGTAAAACTTGTTTAATCCGGAACGTGAATAATGTGGAAATCTGTCCAATGTGAACAAATTTAATATTTAATTTTAGGAAGTTACATTTTGAGGTTATTTTAATTATATTATTTTTGGTCTGGACATCTTACCTCAATATTAATGTTGATTTGTTCTTGGACATGTTTCAAAACAATTCTGTTTTATCGTCAGCTTTCCCAGACTGGTTTTATTTATGTTGCACCACCTGGATGTCGATGTCAGCTCCATCCTGTGGTTGGCCAAAGAACCTCCAAACAAGGTCACCCTCCATCGGAATATCAAAATTCATAACTCTGTTTCTGTTCTTCTGAATATAAATTTTTTCCCAAATAGTCAGCTCTTTTGTATTTTCTAACTGTTTTAATAATTTAGTGTCTGAATTTATATTATGTTTTTCAGACCAAACATGAGCAGCAACTGCAGATTTTTCAATTTCTCCATTTTTAATATTTCTTATGTGTTCTTTGGTTCTAATTTTTAGGTTTCTTTTTGTTTTCCCTATATATATATCTTTTCACAACCCATGCATTCAATTTGATATATTCCTGACTTTTTATTTTTATCAGTTTTTTCATTTTTGTTGGTTTTTATTAGTTTATTTAAACTGTAGTTATTTTTTGGTGCTAATTTAATATTAAACTTCTCAAATATATTTTGAAATTTATTATGTACCCAGGGGTGATATGTGAATTTCCTATATTTTTTCATAGGTGGTTCTTCTTTTTCAAGATTACTTCTGTTTATCATTTTTTGTTTTTTATACTTTTCTATCCTTTTATGTACCATTTTTTCATCAAACCCATTTTCTCTTGCTACTTTGATTATGTGTTTTTTCTCATGTTTGAAATCTTCTTCGTTTAAGGGTAAGTTTACCAATCTATGAGTTAAACTTAAATGCTGCTAATTTATGTCCAATTGGATTGAACCCTGTTGATTTTATAAAATTTTCCGTATGAGTTTCTTTCCTATGAATCCTGAATTCATTTTTTCTTTTTTCTTCGTTTCTGACCAATTTAAGATCCAAAAAAGGTATTTGTTTATTGTCTTCTATTTCTTTGGTGAATTTAATGTTTGTACTCTGTAAATTTAATAGTTTTAGGGAATCTTCTACATGTTTTTCTTTAACAATACAAATTATATCATCAACATATCTACTCCAAAATTTAAACATTGTGGGATGTGCTTTAGTGATTTTACATTCAAAATCGCTCATAAATAAATTTGCCAGGAAAGGTGATAATGGGTTTCCCATTGAGAGCCCTGATTTTTGTCTATAGAAACTCCCATTGAATGTAAAAAACATTTGGTCAATGCATAATTCAGTTAATTTCAAATAATCTTCTTTGATCTCTCTGTCTATGTTGTTTTTTCTTAACCAATTGTTCAATATCTCCAAAGTTTTTTGTTTCGGTACATTTGTGAATAGTGAAACTACATCAAACGAAACCAACCTATCTGTGGGTTCAATTTCCACTTTTTCTAATTTCTTAACTAATTCCAATGAATTTTCAATCTGCAGACTTTCAAAATTATTCATTCTTTTAAATTGATTATTCAGCCATTTCGAAATTTTGTAGGTTGGTGATCCAATATTGTTAATTATTGGCCTCATTTTGTTTCCCGGTTTGTGAATTTTTGGAAGTCCATGTATATTAGGGTTTCTTGGGTTGCTTACTTTTAATTGAAATTTTTCTTTCTTGGATAGAATTTCAACATTTTTAAAACAGTTTTCCACTTTTTTTTATGGTTTTTGGTAAGGGGTCATTCTTAATTTTTTCATACTCTTTTTCTTTCAAAAGTTCTTCCATTCTATTTTAATAATCTTCTTTGTCCAGAATTATAATTTGATTACCCTTATCTGATTTTGTATATACAACATTTTTGTTATTTATTTCTTTGAGTGTTTTTAAATTTTCCTTACAAACTGGGTTTTTATTTGTATTCTTTATTTTATTCAAAATTTCTTCACATTCTTTTCTGATGATTATTTTTTCTTCTGTAACTAACCCTTCTATTGAATTTTCAATTTCCACTATGTATTCTTCTATTCTATTGGAATAATCTATTGCTGTTTTTAGACCGTTTTCTAACAAATTTGTCTCTTTTAGGTTAAAGGTTTCCTTTGAAAAATTTTTAACATAATTTCTGGTGGATTCTGATTTTTCTTCATTTCTGGTTTTATTCTGATGTTTGATTTTATTTGATGTATTCTTCTTTTCCTTTGATTTAGTTAAATTATTTATCTTTGTCTTTTGTTTCTCAATTTTCTTTTTCATGGTTATGTTCAAAAAAGTGAAAAATTTATTTTCTAGGTTTTCCCACATGATGTTTCCTAATATTTTAGACAATTTGATATGTAACAAATAAATTTCAATATCCAGATTACTGATTATTTCAAAGTGTTTATTCTTTTCTAGTTTTAGTAATTTGTTCTCCAAAATTTTTTGTTGTTTGCTGTTGTTGTTATCCTTGACGGTTTTTCTAATGAACATTGGTTCCCATGTTCATTAGAAAAACCGTCAAGGATAACAACAAAAAATTTTGGAGAACAAATTACTAAAACTAGAAAAGAATAAACACTTTGAAATAATCAGTAATCTGGATATTGAAATTTATTTGTTACATATCAAATTGTCTAAAATATTAGGAAACATCATGTGGGAAAACCTAGAAAATAAATTTTTCACTTTTTTGAACATAACCATGAAAAAGAAAATTGAGAAACAAAAGACAAAGATAAATAATTTAACTAAATCAAAGGAAAAGAAGAATACATCAAATAAAATCAAACATCAGAATAAAACCAGAAATGAAGAAAAATCAGAATCCACCAGAAATTATGTTAAAAATTTTTCAAATGCAACCTTTAACCTAAAAGAGACAAATTTGTTAGAAAACGGTCTAAAAACAGCAATAGATTATTCCAATAGAATAGAAGAATACATAGTGGACATTGAAAATTCAATAGAAGGGTTAGTTACAGAAGAAAAAATAATCATCAGAAAAGAAAGTGAAGAAATTTTGAATAAAATAAAGAATACAAATAAAAATCCAGTTTGTAAGGAAAATTTAAAAACACTCAAAGAAATAAATAACAAAAATGTTGTATATACAAAATCAGATAAGGGTAACCAAATTATAATTCTGGACCAAGAAGATTATCAAAATAGAATGGAAAAACTTTTGAAAGAAAAAGAGTATATAAAAATTAAGAATGAACCCCTACCAAAAACCATAAAAAAAGTGGAAAACTGTTTAAAAAATGTTAAAATTCTATCCAAGAAAGAAAAATTTCAATTAAAAGTAAGCAACCCAAGAAACCCTAATATACATGGACTTCCAAAAAATTCACAAACCTGGAAACAAAATGAGGCCAATAATTAACAATATTGGATCACCAACCTACAAAATTTCGAAATGGCTGAATAATCAATTTAAAAGAATTAACAATTTTGAAAGTCTGCAGATTGAAAATTCATTGGAATTAGTTAAGAAATTAGAAAAAGTGGAAATTGAACCCACAGATAGATTGGTTTCGTTTGTAGTAGTTTCACTATTCACAAATGTACCGAAACAAAAAACTTTGGAGATATTGAACAATTGATTAAGAAAAAACAACATAGACAGAGAGATCAAAGAAGATTATTTGAAATTAACTGAGTTATGCATTGACCAAATGTTTTTTACATTCAATGGGAGTTTCTATAGACAAAAATCAGGGCTCTCAATGGGAAACCCATTATCACCTTTCCTGGCAAATTTATTTATGAGCGATTTTGAATGTAAAATCACTAAAGCACATCCCACAATGTTTAAATTTTGGAGTAGATATGTTGATGATATAATTTGTATTGTTAAAGAAAAACATGTAGAAGATTCCCTAAAACTATTAAATTTACAGAGTACAAACATTAAATTCACCAAAGAAATAGAAGACAATAAACAAATACCTTTTTTGGATCTTAAATTGGCCAGAAACGAAGAAAGAAGAAAAAAGAAAATTGAATTCGGGATTCATAGGAAAGAAACTCATACGGAAAATTTTATAAAATCAACAGGGTTCAATCCAATTGGACATAAATTAGCAGCATTTAATAGTTTAACTCATAGATTGGTAAACTTACCCTTAAACGAAGAAGATTTCAAACATGAGAAAAAACACATAATCAAAGTAGCAAGAGAAAATGGGTTTGATGAAAAAATGGTACATAAAAGGATAGAAAAGTATAAAAAACAAAAAATGATAAACAGAAGTAATCTTGAAAAAGAAGAACCACCTATGAAAAAATATAGGAAATTCACATATCACCCCTGGGTACATAATAAATTTCAAAATATATTTGAGAAGTTTAATATTAAATTAGCACCAAAAAATAACTACAGTTTAAATAAACTAATAAAAAACCAACAAAAATGAAAAAACTGATAAAAATAAAAAGTCAGGAATATATCAAATTGAATGCATGGGTTGTGAAAAGATATATATAGGGAAAACAAAAAGAAACCTAAAAATTAGAACCAAAGAACACATAAGAAATATTAAAAATGGAGAAATTGAAAAATCTGCAGTTGCTGCTCATGTTTGGTCTGAAAAACATAATATAAATTCAGACACTAAATTATTAAAACAGTTAGAAAATACAAAAAGCTGACTATTTGGGAAAAAATTTATATTCAGAAGAACAGAAACAGAGTTATGAATTTTGATATTCCGATGGAGGGTGATCTTGTTTGGAGGTTCTTTGGCCAACCACAGGATGGAGCTGACATCGACATCCAAGTGGTGCAACATAAATAAAACCAGTGTGGGAAAGCTGACGATAAAACAGAATTGTTTTGAAACATGTCCAAGAACAAATCAACATTAATATTGAGGTAAGATGTCCAGACCAAAAATAATATAAGTGAACAAATTTATTGGTCCCGGCGAAATAGTAATTTTACGTGTATTTATTTTGCATAAAACGGAATCTATCCAACGTGGAAACAGGAGGATATTTGTACACAATTCATGAAAAAATTATAAAGCGGATCAAATGGACAAATAAATATCAAAACAAAACAAACATAATTGTCACTGACCCTAAAGTTCATTGTTAAAAGCTGTTCTTGTATTTCACATGCTGATATGTACTTTGATAAATGCCTCCATCGTCACGATCGGTATATTATTGTTTCAACTTGTTCGTTTCAAATAATTTTGATTGAATAACACGTGTCTCTGTGCTTTGTTCCCAGTTTATAATGTCGAGTAAAAGGAAACAAAAATAATTAGTACCGAAGAGAGAAAAAAAATAGTGTTGCCGCTGAAAGTAAAAATAAAAAACTCTTGGCCGTTTAAACGCGTTGGCGAGTCGTTTGGTCTATATCATGCTGTTTCAATGTTAATCAGGAAATCTTAAGACAAAATAAAGAATTATATCACGCAAGTATCGCTGAATATCAATCTTAATTGAAAGACCTTTTAAAAGCGGCAAAAGAGGAAAAAATTACCAAGTACTTAAAGTCCTTGCCTAAACCTGACAGTAAGAATTAATAGAAATTGTTCAAAATCTCTCATTAATTAGTTTTATTATGATCTTTTTTTATTTTATTCTGTAACCTTGGAACGTATCCCCTGCAAATAAGGAGCTTTTACTGTATAGATTCGGCCTCATCTCACACCTGTTATGCGAAACTCAGATACCTGTCTTGTAAATAACAATTACGCTGTAAAATCTTAAATTAGTTAGGTTCTGAGACTGATCTTTCACAGGTAGCATTCTGAATTTACGGAATAAAGTTGGCTGAAACATATGCATCATTCTCACTAAGCGAAAAAGTGAAAGTGATTGAAGATAAATCTCCAAACATTTCCAGACCGATGCTCCAAAGTCAAGCTCTAGCTCTTGTTAAATCCGTAGGGAATAACGATTTCAAGGAATCTTCAGGTTGGCTGGACAGTTTTAAAAGACGACACTAGTGTGGAATGAAATTTGCGGGGAATCAAAGTGTAGTTAGTAAGCGAAAACCAAAAGTGCATTCTTGAATTTCAGAATACGCACCAAAGAGACATTCAACGCTGACGAAATGGGACTTTTTTTGCACGTTACCGTTGAAGTCGCTCATACATACTATACGTCACTTTTCAACGGCAACGGGACTACAATTAATCCAAAGTACATAAAAAGACATATACAATATTCTATAATTTAAGATTTTATTAATAAGTTCTAGTTTTTTTATAATGCGGAATTTTGTCCAATGTGGAAAAAAATTGGTCCCATGCGATTCTGCTTTGAGCAAGTTTTACTGTATTTAACAAAATACCTCAACAGGCCTTCAATATAATCTCCGTTTGTTCCTTTTGACAGCTTCCCAATGTTTTGGAAATCCCATATTCCAGATAAGACACCTTCATTGTTGAGCTGTCTGATCACTCATGTCACCTCATTGAATGTTTCCATTGAGAGGACAAACTTCAATTCTGGCTCAAAATCTCGTGTCCAGGTTTCATCTAGTGCAACAATCATTTTCAGAAACTGCTCTCCTTCTGTTCGGTAACGTTCTGCGATTCTTTTGCGACCTGCCTTCTGCTCTTCACTCAGAGATGAGAAACCCATCTGGCAGAAACTTTTCTCATCTTTAAATTTTCAGTAATGATTCCATACACTGACGTGACAGACATTCTGGCCTCATGTGCAATTTCCTCACATGTTTTTCGTCGATCCTCTCTCAAAATGTCATTAACAATAAACCTCAGAAGTTGATGGCCTTCCACTTCTTGTGTTGTCCTCAGTACTTATCCAACCTTCATGGAAATGAGTAGCCCATCGTGATACTGTGCAACAATCCACTACATTGTTTCCGCACATCTCTCTCAAAGCATTGTGAATTTAAATTTGATTCTTTCCACGTAAAGATTCAATATTGATGTAGGATCGCTGGTCACTATGTGTAATAATCCGACCCGACTCAGTTTCCTCTTCCACTAATAACGGAATTATTCACGACACCCCAAGCTAACCAGGACACATACAACCGTCAAGCCTAAAGTCTGATTAACAACTGACACAAATTTCAACTCTATCAGGCCACTGTAATAGTCATGCATGCACCGTGTGCAAAACTTTTGAAATCGCCCTGATATAATATCATCATCATCCAGTATCATGGCAGCTGCCGCCGTCTTCCGCAAACCAAATGCCATTCCTCTCTGTCCATCCATTGATCTTCCTCCAATCCACTGATACCTTCTATCCAAGTTTTCTTCGGTCTTCCTCCTTTCCATTTGGATCCATTCCATAACAGTTTTAGGCAGTCTTTGCTCTGGCATTCTTTTGACATGGCCATACCACTGTAATCTTTTCTTCTCTATGATGTCCGGCTCCTCTTCTACACCCATAATTTCCCTTATTTCTTTATTTCGTATTGTATCCATTCTAGATCTTCCAGCTGATCTTAAAATATCCATTTCTGTACTTAAAATTCTTTTTGTTTCCCCCGTAGGAATTTGCCAAACTTCAGCACCATATGTTAAAATGCTCTGAATTATGGTTTGATATATTTGTAATTTTCTATTTTTTGAAATATTTTTGCTCCACCAAACAGAGTTTAAAGCATTTATTGCTTTTTTGTTTGAGCGAATCTATTTTTAATTTCCACTGTGTTATCACCTGAATGGTCTAATTTTGTTTCTAAGTAAGTGCATTCAAAACTAGGTTTTAGTTCTTCTCCATTGTTGAAATTTATATTTTCCATTTCTTCTTCTATACACACACAGATATTGAGTTTTCTCAATGTTTATATAAAGTCCCCATTTTACACGCTTTATATTAGCTTGCCTGTATCTATCTATCTATGTAACGGAATCTTTCAACGCGATTTACACCCACTTAAAATCATTAGATCGACTTGAAACTTTGTATACTTGTAAAAGACCTGTGACAATACAATAATTTCATATTTTGTTTCTAAAATCATGGCCAGAATCATCAGAAAATCAAAATATATATACAATATATATGATTATGATATATATTGTTTATAAAATTCTAGTCTTCGTATATCTATGTAACGGAATTTTTTAACATGATTTCCACCACTTAGAAACATTGAATCGACTTGAAAACTTTGTATACGTGTAAAGGACCCGTGACAATACAATAATTTCATATTTATTTTCTAAAATCCTGGCCAGAATCATCAGAAAATAAAGAAAGTGTTTTTGTATCTATGTAATGGAATTTTTGAACACCAATTTTAGCCACTTAGAAACATTGGATCAACTTGAAACGTTGTATACTTGTAAAGGACCCGTGACAATACAATATTTTCATATTTGTTTCTAAAATCCTGGCCAGAATCGTCAGATAATCAAAAAAAGTGTCTTTGTATGTGTGTAATGCAATCTTTGAACACGATTTTCACCCACTTAGAAACATTGGATCGACTTGAAACTTTGTATACTTGTAAAGGACCCGTGACAACACAATAATTTCATATTTTGTTTCTAAAATCCTAGCCAGAATCATCAAAAAAATTAAAACTGGTATAATAGGTTACAGACTTGTCGACTCTTTAGTCAATCGTTGTAAGAGCTTAGTTGGTAGAGCGGTGAACTCTAGTGGTATATAATTTCAATAATCCATAGGTCGCTGGTTCAAATCCGGCTGGGAGGTTTTTTTTACAAGAGTATTACTTTTAGCTCATACTACAATAGTATCGAATTTAAAGATATTTACATTTTTATCTTATCCTGTAAAATATTAAAAATAAAAAATAAATAACAGTTTTAAAAAACTAAAACAACACGCTTGGGATAAATAATTTTACCATCAAAAGCGTGGGGTGCTTTTTATGATTTTTACATTTTCTTCTTAGAGACTTTACTTTTACCAATATCTGTTTATTATCAAATATATTAATTGATACAGAGCACCCCACGCTTTTGATGGTAAAATTATTTATCCCAAGCACGTTGGAAATTAAAATTATCTTTCATTTTTTTAGTTCGGTTTTCTAATAAAGTGTGTTGTTTTAGTTTTTTAAAACTATTATTTATTTCATATTCTTTTAGTTTTTTAGCCATGTTATCGTGGTCTTGTGCTATTAATACCTGGTCATCTGCAAAATTTAGTGAATATACATCTGTATTTTGGATTGGTATGCCCATTTTTTTACATTTTTTCCTCCAGTCTCTTAGTACTCTTTCGAGATAAATTTTGAATAGAGTTGGAGATAAACTGCAACCCTGCCTTAAACCTTTTGTAATAGTTAAATCCCTCTGTTATATGATTTCCAATTTTTATTTTCGATATAGATCCTTTGTATAATGATTTTATAGCTTCTATTAATTTTTTGGTAATGTTAGAATTGTCTAAAGTTTCCCATAACATTTTTTGAGGAATAGGCCTATCATATGACTTGGTTAAATCGACAAAAAGCAAATGTATATCTCTGTTACTAGCTCTTTTTTTTTTTCTATTATTTGTGTTATGCAAAATATATTATCTGTGCATGACCTACCACTTGTAAAACCAGATTGTTCTTCCATTTCTTTATCCTGGTATTCTAAATCAATAATTTTACTTAGTATACGTCCATATATTCTATTTAATGTACTTGTTACTGATATGCCTCTATAATTTTCACACTTTCTCTTGTTTCCCTTCTTATGAATCGATGTTATAATAGAGATTTTCCACTCTTCTGGCACTTCTTCGCCATGTATTATTTTATTAAATAGTACAGTGATCATTTCCAATAACTTCTGACTGCCACTTTTAATCAATCCTATAGCAATATTTCCTGCGCCGGCATTACTACCATTTTTCATTTTCATAATTTCCTTTTTACAGTATTTATATCAATTTCGATTATGTTTCCTGTTTCCACCTCTGATAAATTGTAATTTTCTCCCAAAAATTCTTTTCGTTCTCTACTAAAAGTTTTTTGTAATATTCTTCCCATTCATGTGTCCCTATTAGGTTGAGAAGATTCTTATTTCTATTCGATAAATGTATACTTTTTATAAATTTCCATGATTCAGAACTCTTCTTGCCTCCTAAATATATTTGTATTTCTGTACATTTCTTATCCCAAATCTCGTTTCTGTGCTTAGTAACCATTCGTCTCACTTTTGCTTGTGCTTTTTGATATATTTTGTCATTCTGGTTCTTTGTACTAAGCCATTTTAAAAATACCTGTTTCTTCTGGATTTCTTTCTCTATTTCACACAATCGTTCCAAAACAGTGAGTCCTCTCTCCCTTTCCGTCTTTCTCACCCAGTGCTTTCAAAGGCGGCATATCTATATCCAGCCAACCATCCATGAGTAATTCCTGGCCGAAGGCAGGTCCTTTCGCTGCAATTCATAGATTTTCCATTTCACGCTATGCTTGGGCATCTTTACCTAGGGAATTGGTAGGTGTTTGTAGCTTCACATTACTACTTTCTTAAACACCGGTGAAGGATGATAGCCATATGATTTCGGGTACCGTTTGGGCCTTAAAGTTTTCCTGACATTTGTCTTACAGGTGAGGAAAAACTGCCCCAACCGGGAATCGAACCTGGGCCCGCTGTGTGACAAGGCAGCAGACGCTACCTCGAGACCACAGCGGTGGACCAGTAATATATATATATGCGGTAAAATTTATTAGAATATGTCATTAAGATGGTCATGGGCATTTAGAATAAGGGGATTCGTCAGATGGGCCACTGTGAGTCTGAAGACAGTGTCATCGTGACAATTTTCGAAAATTGCTACAATTAGTTTCGAAGAATATTCTCACCCCAGAAATAAACACTGAAGAAGGGCCTTCAAAATTCTAATAGTTATGTACACCCTTCCATACAAAATGAACTTAATAGACATTATCTTAAATGCTACATTATTTAAAGTGAAAAATGAGGTGGATAGAGCAATATATTTTTCACTTGTGATAAATGAAATTAAGGACATCAGTGAGACTGTTGTTAGTTTTTATTAAGAGGCAAGATTTACAAATGGTTGTTATGCTTTCATCCTGCCAGTTCATTAGACTCAGTATCACATCTCTCTTATGTCAGAGAAACATTCTATAAACGCAGTATAAATTATAGCCTAAATATTGTAGCGGGAAGCATGTGGGTAGGTTGGGGATCTTATATCTCAGGGTAATTGATTTCCGTCATGGGAATGGTGAGGAGTGAACCACAGGATATAAGTTCGAGTAAGTAGGCTTTCCAAGATATACACAGATATCTCTATAATATATTTATTAATAAAATGCAGCACACGGGCAATCAATTATTACAATGTTTATATACACTGTACGGAGTATGGATATACTGTATATCCTCACTAATTATATTCCGGAATTATAGTTACTAGTCGCGGTCAGCAGCGGACCGATTTCAATAATATAATTTGGCGAATCTATCACGCTTTGAAGTGATTAATTAATAGTGGGTCTTCACTGGACCAATTGAAATATGTGTCGTGGATATATCACACGAATATTACAGGATTGCCTGTACTGCAATCAGCGCACTAATGCTTCTAACTTATAATTACTTATATTACTGTATTCACTTCGATTGGCCAATAATTTCCAGCCTGTCACTTCTCTAAGCGGCCAATATGTCACTTGGTTGCGACCGGCAATATCTCCCGCACTATCGAGGGATTCCCAGAACTACACTCCTCGCGGGAGTCTTACGCAATGCAATCTATATCATTACTAGGAATATATCCATACTCGTTCGTACAACAGTAAGTTTCAAAACCAATATTCTGATTGGTTAAGACATACATTCAACATATTCAAAAAGGTGTGCCTTACATTGTAACACTCTTAATAATGTTACTAGAAATAATTATAAATCTAATTGGTGAGTATAGTCCCCCACTCTACTTAAAAATGGATCTCGGAGACTCCATTGATCTCGTACTTCCAAAGTGTAATTTTAACACATGGCTCGTGGGTACTTATTGAGTTAGGTCCAACTTCAGTAGTTTTCTAATGAGACCAGAAGTCGGTCATTAATTTAAACAACACAGATGGGCATCGACTTTGCGATTGTCCATCTCCATAAGGGGGGGGCGATCTTCAGAACCAAAGACTGACCGTAATTTATCTCATTACGAGACAGCTGAGAACTTTCACATAAATTTAAGGGAAGAATATTTTTCTATAGCAAGACAGGGGTCAGTTCCTAGTCAGGCCAGTAGTCACTTTATACAAAAGTGACAATTCGCTCCGGCTGTAAAACAATTAAACCTACAGATATGTTGGTTTTAACTTGAGATACAAAGTCAGGAATGTCTTCTTTGATATTTACACGAGCGTATCATATTACGTGAAGGTTATCACGAGACCTGGACAGTGTACTCAACGTTTAGTTGAGCCTGTCTACATATGTTTGATAAGAAAAGATAATTCTGCTACAATATACAAAACTGTTTATAGGTGCTAATGTAATAAATGGTTCCGTCAGAGTGCATAGACTTTGTTTGATGTCGATGTGTCACAAACTATTTATATACCCACTATGCAAATCATACACTTAATCTAGTTGTAGTTGATGTTTGTAGTAAGAATGTCAGTGCTTTCAAGATTTTTTTAAATGCATAAATGATATACATTCAAGTCCGGATCAGCAGTAAATTCCATTTTGATTTCTGTTCAATGTTAAGTGGGAAAATCACAAACTTCATCACTTATTATAGAGTTACACTTCACAGAATTGCAGTTGAAGGAGGAACTAGATCGCAGGAAGAGCAAGTATTAGTCAATTTGATTTACAAAGTGATATTAGCCAGCCTAATGATTTTACTGAGAACACAAAATATATTCTTAACAGACTTACAAAATTCTAGCTGAAAATTTTGAAGGAAACGTGCTCTCTTAAAGATGATATCAGGATTGAAGGACATAGGTTGTGTAGATCACATAGCCTCCCAGAGATCCTGGCTTCAGAATAATTCCCGTGAAGATAAATTTATATCGGAAGACAACTTTTACAAGCACTCATTTTTGCTAATAATGGACATAATTCTGACTGAATTGAAACTAGGTTCACCCCTAATAAAGGGAATAATGCACTTCATAGGGTCCCTTTAAGTACCAACCCTAAACCGGTTGTTGGAAAAATATGAAATTTTCAGGGAATGTTTCTGTTTGTTTAAGGATGTCTCAGGAATTTTTTAAAATTTTTTGTATGGACCAATTTTGAGTTACGGATTGTCCTTGTTCATGGACAAAATTACTGGAAGGTAGTATACAGGATAAGAATATGAAATGAAATTGCACAAGATTTTAAACATTCAAACTGCATTTATTTGAAAAAAATATATATTCAATACAATAGAAGAGCTAATTTAAATATACTTACTAAATTTTTTAATGAAACTCACAAAATTGATTTTTATCTCTACTTATGCATCCATAAATTTGGCATTGTTCACATCTAAAATGTGATTTTCCTTCGCAACTCTCATTTTTGCACCTTCTGGCCTCTATCTTTCCTGAGTGAATTGGCAAATGATCCATCATATCCTGGCTGATTTCTTTGCTTGTCCTCTCTTCAAAAATTCTTTTTGTTTTTGCCTCATGTTCTATTTCATTCTTTACTGATGATCTGCCGTGTTTCCCAGAAGGATATGGCATTCATGCCTTACATAGAGATTCTGCTCTTCTCACTCTAAAATGATGAAAATCTGAAATCTTAATTTTAGGTAAATTACATTTTATAGCATCTGCCCGATATTCAAACCAACTATTTACAATTGACAGATCAGCTGCATGGAAAATACGGCAAAGAGTCCATTTTCTGTATCTAATGAATGTTCTGTACAAGCTTATTAGGAAATCCATTTTATCTACATTACCCATCGAAGCCGTGTACAATTTTATGACTTCAGGCCTGGGAATCTGAATATAATTCTTTTTGATCCCATCCCAGTATCTTGCTGTGTCTGGTTCCCAATTCCAACAAAATTTGAAGCTGTATTTATTATTTGGTTATCTAACCATTTCACAAACACTACTTTGTCATCAAGACTGCACACTTCTTCCATAAAACCTCTCTCCTTTTTCATGACATCCTTGTCTGAGCTGAGTGGTGGATTGGAAAATCTATTTACTCGTGCAGTGCCAGCAGCTAGAATTTTCTTTCTTTTCAAAGCCTGGAGCATTTTATAATTTGAAAAATAATTTTCAAAATAGAATTGGTGATTCTGATTACCAGATAGTTCATTTCTTTTACTCAAATGTAGAACTACTGCATTATTTTCAGGACTCTCATCTAGTAAGCCTAGTTCATTTTCTGACTCCTGGTGTACTTCATCATTCACTGAAATAAAGAACAAAAAATAAAAAACAGGAATAATAAAATTATTAGGCCTATACAGTCCTAAGAAAAGAAAGAGGCACACTATTGATGCTAGAAAAATGAGATATCATCTTACCTGTATGATGGTTACAATAAAAATAAACTTCAGTGTCATTATCACCCATTCCCCATCATTTGCTCCTTCGATTTCAGATAAATCTCCATTTTACCCATGATGCGAGATTTTCATCATTAGCATTCATGGAATCAAATGGAATGCCTATAAAATAAAATGTTATTTTAGTATAAAATAAAGCATAATAACATTAAAAAATACAAAAAAGTACATGTTTAGGTTAGGTTAACCAACAAAGAATGAAACAGTACCTTTGAGTAATATTGTCCCTGTTCGTGGACAAGGTTTTTTAGGTACTTGTTATGAGTACTTTTTGTTGAAAATTGGGGCTTTAAAATATCTTCCTCCTTTCTATGTAACATTGAGGAGCAATTAAAATAGTTTTAAAAAATATTGATGCTGAAATCTGGAAAATAATGAAATAAATATGAAGACTTACCAGGTGGCTTGCTCTTCATGGCTGACAAGGCTACTTTGTACATCAGTTAGTTCACAGATTTTCGTCAAGAGTGAAGCACCTCCTTACTAGTAACAAATACAGACTACAACATAAAGCAGTATAATTCATATGTCTAAGTTGACCTGTCTGCTTGTGGTAGAGAATTAAAAAGTGTGTCCATGATTATGGACACAGGTACTGAAAGGGAATTCCAAATCAAAGATTACAAATGTGACAAAGGAAGTGTGGAAGTAGAACTGTATAACGCTATGAAAACATGATAGTATAAATGCCATCTTCAAATTTGTTGCCTTTCTTGATAACTAAATCTCGCTTTAGGGTGGAGTTCGGGATGGTTTATACATAACATAGCTTAGTTTTACCAATCTGAATCGTTCATTCATTTGGACGATTAAGATTGAACTAAAAAAACTGGATGTAACATAATTCAGATTAACCGGCTATTGGTCGGTCTCAGCGAACTGCTGTCACTAATGTTATGGTTCTCCTATAACAACATGAGCTTCTGTGAATTCTGATTTATCTGTTTATTTTACACTGGCATACTGAAGAAGTAGATTGATTTGTCCCATGTTGTGGCGACGTTTTGAAGATGCAATTCTCTTCATGCCTGATGTAGTAACAGTTTGAAGAAGGATTTGTGTCCCAAAAAAAGAATTGCTGGTTCAGGTTGGGTTTAATTTTCGGTAGAGCTGGATTCTCTTCTTAGGGTCAGAAGTTGGTACACTGGATAGGAAAACACTTCAAAATTACTAAAAAATGTTTCTTCTAGAAATAATTGCACATTTATCCACTTATTAAAGTTCCCGGCAGATTAAGTAGATGTAGGTGGTATTATTCTTCATCGCCAATTAAAATTAAATTATTTTCTTTTACATTTTATCAGGAGATCTCTTCTTGCTTCTATCTTTGTTGGAAGTTGTATGCAGAATAACTAGTGTGATTCTTTTATAATTTTACAGAACATTATTACATCGCATGATGGTAATTTTAAATTCTATTTGTTAATAGTCCTTTATATATAAGGTTTAAATTGATTTGTTAAATACGAAAGTTAATTGTTTTAACATCCAATCAGAGTTTAGTTTACTTTCATTTAAGAATATGAAGTTAGGCATGTGTTCTTATTACAGTTATAATAGAAGGCTTTATAATTTGATGATATTATAATGACTTAAAACAATTTTTAAAAGCATAGTATTACAAAAACTGTTATGTAGTACAATTTCTTTAATTGTTACTGATACATTTTTATTCAACAATAACCAACAATTAATTATTTAGATGTTTTTATTTATTTAAGTTATATTTAAATATTAAAATAATTTTAAAATACAAAATTATTAACTTTAACTTTTATATTCATTATAAAATTAAAATTCTGCTTTAAATGCCCCTGATGATTTTTGTTTTGTTTCAGCTAGGAAGAACAAAATAAAAATGATCATTCCCCAAGAAATATTAATGTAATTTATTAATAATGTTTTTAAGTAACGTATCTGCTTGGAATAGATATACATTTATATATACATACAATGAAATTAAAACTTTAAATATATTCATTTTTCCTGAAAGAGAAGTACATTACATTGACAACAATGCCATTCATTTCATAACACTAAATAGCAAAATAAGATATACAAATATTGTTACAACAATCGATCGTTTTATACTCAACATTATGTGAGCAACAATGAATTTTCTTTTATTCAGAGATATTCTTACACTTTTTTTATTTTTCATCAAATTATTATAATTGTATCTTGTTAAAGGTATAGTTCTAACAAAAAGCTTATAACCTACATTCTTTGATTCACAATATTCTAATTCAACATATTTCTGTTACATCCATATCACATATTTTAATCTTTTTAGCAACATATTTTAATTTTTTCTCTTAATAGTAAATATCAACATGTCTTTTACTTTACATATCTCAAATTTTTCTTCATTAGATCTCACGCTACATGTCTCAATTTTTCCTTTATTATGGGTACACATTTTAGATTCAAGTCATCTGCTTGTTTTCTAATACTAAGCAGAATTGGTCTACTTTTGATCTTAATCGGTTCATGTTTTCTGACCTTGAATCAGTATTCAAAACAATTGCTCAATCCAGGCTTATTAAAAATGAGTATCTATTCTTCATCATATAATCTACCTTCCTGTTGTTCAGAAAATTAATGTGTATTGGCTATGTTACCTTTTATCAGTTGGCAGCAATCGTCTTCCTCGTCTTCTACCATGCACATGAGAAGAGGAACTTCTTTGTTTTCTATACAGTCGGCACATTCTTCATCTATACACTTATATTCTTCAATGTTATTTAATAAATATTCAACTGTGGGATTATCATACAGGAATCCATTATTATATACATGAATATCTTCATTCATCGTTTCTTGGGTCAAATCCCCGTCTTCATTACTTCTATCACATTCTTCTACATTTATGTTTTCAATGAAAATGCTCCTCTTTTACCAAATGTTCTTGTCTACTAATATTCTGAATCTCCTCAAATTATCTGGCAAATGGTACGACAATTCTATTATTTGATTCGTTGCTTAAAGACATATTATAATTCTCAAAGTCAATGATAGCTCTGTACTGATCCAACATGTCGCATCCAATTAACATATGACGTGATAAGTAAGGTGATATTAAACAAATAACTTTAAATGTAGTCCCACAGATATTTACCGGTACATCTAATAAATACTGAAGTTTAATAGGTAACTTCCTCTTTCCAATAGCTAGGGTGAAGTATACCCCACAAATGCTTACTGTATTGATCTTATTCCCTCTAGAAATTAGGGTATTGTAAAATTTCTGATCAATTATTGTGTTAGAACATCCGCTGTCTGCAATACCAATAGTCTCCAATCCGCAAATATTTAATTTTAGCTAAGGTGGGTGATCAATAATATTTGATTCTCTAGTATATGTTCTATATAATTCTTCATTCTCCTGCTAAATGTTTATATTATTAATAATTCCTCCTTTATTGCCATTATCATTATTAATGCTAACCATATATGTTGGTTTAAATTTTGATAAAATTTCTACACGATCGAAACTATTGTTGACCCCTAATTTTAGACAAGTTGAGATACACAATGGAGTCCCTGACGTATCTAATTTGCATTTAAATTCTGAGGTATTATTCTATTCACCTCAGCTTCAACCCTGTTGCTATCATTAATTAACACAAGCTCACGATTATTAATTGTATTAGAATGTATTCAAGTCTGAAACCATTTTCACTTTGAGGACTTTTATTATTTATACATTCTTGCCTAACAAAGTATCCTTCTCGTTGATTATTGTGAGAGTATCCATTAGAATAACTATTACGTCTACGTTTCCTTCTATGGGGTGATGTCCAATTTCTATCATTACCTTCGCCAGAAATTTCTACGTTCATAAAGTTAATTTCTCTCCTATCATTTCTATTCTGAAAATGTCCAGAATTATTTACAATTCTGTCGTTATAAGGTCTATTCCTATAGTTATTTCCATTTGACATGCCTATTTACTTGGGTGTTCCTATTCCTATTGTAATTATCGTTAAATTGTTTTTTCACATCTTTATTATGACCATAATTTTTCTTTTCATTGTTATCTGCCCCTACCCAAAAACATTTTTTCTTGGAAGTTTCTTGTTCATTCCAGTTAGCTTCCTTATTTCTGACCTAAATTTCTCTTTTGTTCTCTAATAAAGATAACAACTCTAACATGTCTGAAATGTTTTGAGGTCTAGCAATAATCAAGTGATATTTAATTTCATCTGGGTAATGATGGGATATTAATGACAACAAAGATTTTTCATCAATATGTGGTTGTAGACCCTCCATGGTATCTTTACCTTGTCGTGGTGGAGTAGCTTGCGTGCTAAAATGGTCCTGAGAGCTATGCCGGGGGTAGCATTGCTGCCGATAGGGTTACCCATGCCTGACTGGTCGAAGGTGATATGCCAGACGAAAAAAGCACCTTGGTCGAAAGAGTGACGATCTTTCTCCGTAAAAATACAACCGTCAAGAAATGCGGACATGGGTTCAACGGGGTAAAATTTTCTGAAGGTCAAATTGTCCCCTATTCGGTTCTCCGGGCGGGGACTACTTCAGGGAACCCATGCCAAAGACTCAAACACAGGGGCATGTTCCTAGGAACATGGAATGTTAGGACTTTATACAATAGCGGCACACTACAGATATTAACGCGGGAATTAGATAAATCACCCTTGGATATAGTCGCTTTACAGGAAGTTAGGAGAAGGTAGTCAGGAATCAGGAGACTTTGCATTATACTACAAGGGTGCAGAAATGCCTGCATTTGGAACGGGTTTTTTAGTCAGAAGGATGATCCTATCCGCTATCCGAGATATTAAGTTTGTTAGTGATAGGATATCATACATAATTCTAAAGGGTAAACAACATAATTTTATAATTGTAAATGTACATGCCCCCACAGAAGATAAAGATGACAAGATCAAGGATGAGGTCTATGAAGAATTAGAATGCGTATTTGATAGCCTTTCACGATATCATATGAAAATTGTCTTAGGATATTTTAATGCAAAAGTGGGGCGGGAAGATATATTCAAACCAACAATAGGCAAATTCAGTCTTCATGAAGATGGTAACGACAATGGGGTTAGATTAGTCACATTTGCCACATCAAAGAATCTCATTGTTAACAGCACAACATTTCAGCATAAGGGTATTAATAAATACACCTGGACATCTCCAGATGGCGAAAATCGAAACCAAATAGATCATGTATTAGTAGATAAACGCTGGCACAGTAGTATCATCGATGTTAGATCAGTTAGAGGGACAGACTGCAATTCGGATCATCGTCTGGTCAGAGTGAAAATCAGATAACGGCTATCGCTATTGAGAGGAACAAACGCTAAAGATGATTCTGTAAAATTTGAAATATGATGAAAAGCGGCAAGAATACCAAATCAAAATTGCTAATAGATTTTAAGTACTGGAATCTTCAGATGACAATGTGGCAAACGAAGAACAAACTGATATAAATAAAGAAAGGGAGGCTATAAGAGATACTATTAAATTGTCAGCATCAGAAAGCATTGGTTGTTTAAAAAAGAGGCAAAACAAAAAATGGTTTGATGAGGAATGTGCCGACATTGTCAAGAAAAGAAAGCTAGCAAAAATGAAATGGTTACATGAGCCAAATGAGGTAACTTTAGAGCAATTGGGTATTATTAGACGGGAAACCACCAAGTTACTAAAGAACAAAAAGAGGCAATATTTAAGAGAGAAGATTAATGATCTTGAAATGAACGCAGAAATGAGGAACATTAGAGAATTATAACTGGGAATTAGTATAGAGAAGAAAGGGTTTCATGCTGGAACAAACATAATTCGGAATGAAAATGGGGATATGATTGCATTCCAAGTGTATATTAAATAGATGGAATAGTTGCTTTAATCAGCTATTAAATGTACATACAGAACAGGGTATTGAGGAGAATAATTTGCAGACAGCAGAAATGCTAGTCGCAGAACCAAGTGCATTAGAGGTTGAAATAGCGATTAAAAAATTAAAGATGTATAAAGGTTCAGGTTCAGATGAGATCCCAGCAGAACTGATAAAATCAGGGGGAGAAAAATTGATGGACAAGATACTCTGGTTACTTAGTATGATTTGGGAAAACGAAGCTCTTCCAGATGAATGCAAAGAATAAATTATCGTACCAATTTATAAGAAAGGAGATAAAACTGATTGCAACAACTACAGGGGCATCTCATTACTTTCAACTTCGTACAAAATTTTAAAAAAATATGTTAGTCAGCAGACTTACTCCCTATATTGATGACATTCTAGGAGATCATCAATGTGGATTTAGAAGAAACAGGTCTACAACAGATCAGATTTTTAGTATAAGACAGATTTTAGAAAAGAAATGGGAATATAAAGGTACTGTACATCAACTATATGTAGACTTCAAAAAAGCATATGATTCAATTAAGAGGCAGAAGTTATATAGTATCCTGCTGGAGTTCGGATTTCCTAAAAAGTTAGACTTATACCAATGCCTAAATGGCACAAAGAGTAGGGTGCGTGTAGGCAAACAGTTTTCAGACACTTTTGAAATCCAGAATGGGTTGAAGCAAGGAGATGCACTATCTCCTCTACTATTTGATTTTGTACTAGAGCATGCCATTAAATCTTTAGAGAACGAGGAAGGCTTACAACTCAATGGCATTAATAAGCTGTTAGTTTATGCTGATGATGTATTACTATTGCCCGATAGCGAGGACATACTAAAGGACAACACGCACACACTATTGAGTAACACTAAGAAATTTGGACTGCAAGTAAATATCAATGAAACTAAATATATGATCACACATAGAAATACATTATATAATAGAAATGGACAGCTAATGACAAATGAGGGAAATTTTGAGGAAGTGGCTGAATTCAAATACCTAGGAACAATAATCACAAATATGAATGAGATGCAAAAAGAAATTAAACATAGGCTCAATTCTGGAAATGCGTGCTATTATGCATTGCAGAGACTCTTGATATCCCTACTCCTTTCAAAAAACGTTAAACTGAAAATATATAAAGCTATTATTCTACCTGTTATATTATATGGATCCGAAACATGGACTCTTACTTTAAGGGAGGAAAGGAGATTACAAGTATTTGAGAATAAAGTACTTAGGAAAATTTTTGGACCAAAGAGAGATGAACAAACAGGTGAATGGAGAAGACTACATAACAATGAACTACATGGTCTTTATAGGAAGCCAGATATAATAAGAACAGTTAAGTTCGTAGACTGCGATGGGCAGGACATGTTGCACATATGGGGAATGAAAGCTTCTTGTAGGAAAGCCAGAGGGAAAACGGCCAGTTGGTAGACCAAGAATGAGGTGGGAGAATTATATTAATTATGATTTGAGGGATGTAGATTATACAAGGAATGATTGGAAAGCATTGGCTCAGTATAGGGTTGAATGGAGAGCTTATGTCCGCGCGTCCATTAACCTACGGGTTCGATAGTGCCAGTGAGTAAGTAAGTAGGTATGTGGTTGTAGAATTGCAGCCATCCTATTTTTTTCTAGAAAATACCCAAGGTAACTGTGGTCTATTTTACGGTTATATTTACCACTAGTAATGTCTAACCTGGCTTTATTTTGTCTTCCATGACCCCAATAGTAATACATAAAAGCTTTTAAATGTATTATAATCCATTGAGTCATGACATGCTATTTTAAACTAAGATTCAGCCGAATCTTTTAATGACCTTTTCACAAACATCATTTTATACTACGAAGAAGATTTTCGGGCTGTAGGCCGTGGTCGTGAGGCTTGTAGTTCCCCGGAATTTCGCCAGAGATTGCGTCTGGCATCCTCTGGCGAAACGTCGGGGAACTACAAGCCTCACGACCACGGCCTACAACCCGAAAATCTTCAAGATCATCATAGCAACTCCGGCCGTGAAAGTCTACGTGAATACATCATTTTATACTGCTCACTAATACATTTTAATTGAAAATACTCCTCCAACTCTGTAATGAAGTCAAGAGGACTTTGGTTAGAGTGATCTGAAAAACACGATAAATTTATTTCTGGCATTAAATTTTCCGGCATTTTAGAATGTTCCACAACATTTTGAGATTGACTGTCCATACTACATTCTTTTGATTTGTCAAACTTATTTTCACTTACACTTGTTCACTCTTTACTCTTATTCAAAATTAATTTATATTTATTGTCTAAATCTGTAACTTTTTCAGTCCAATTTACCATCATTTCATTAACCACTTCTTCTAGTTTCATTACTACTTAACTTTTTGAATTATTTATTTCTTTTTCAACCTTGATTTCTAAATTTTCAATTGTACTTCCCAAATTTTCAACTGTACTTCCTAAATTTTGAACTGTGCTTCCTAAATTTATGAAACTGTTTTTACATGCTTCATCTATTTGTACAATTGATTTTATTACATCATTTACTTTATTATCTACTTGTTTAATTTCACTATAATATTTATCTTTCAAATCTAGTATCTTTTGTTCTATAAGCCCGTCTTGATTTAGATATACATTCCAAGATTGCTTAATTTTTCAAATCTGTCTTCCACCCTAAACATCAAAATATATTCCAAATGTATCATTTAATTCTTCCCTAAGTTTAAAATTATCGCTTTAATTCTTCCCTAATTTTAGAATGTTCACTTTTTAATTCGTTCATTTACTTATTAATTTTAGAATTTTCACTTTTTAATTCTTCCTTAAGTTCTGTATTATTACGATCCATTTTGTGACCAATTTCCACACACATGGTCTTCATCATTATCATAATATCATTCATTGTTAATTTCACTGCCGTTAGAAATGTCAACACTTTGTCCATTATTAATGGATTCAAATTCACTTGTCGGCATATTACTGTCACTATTTACATTATTTTCTCCGTTGGTTTCCATTTCTATATTTCTACATAAACGTTTCCTATTTCTTAAAATCATATAAATGTAGTTTAACTATTTCACTATAAAAATTTATATTTACTTACATTCGTCTCTCCGATTTCGTATATAGGCACCTGGTTTGATTTTCTCATGATGCTTCTGGTCCCTCGATATATTCGATTTTATGAAGTTCCAGAACGTACGATGAATATAGTTGAATGATGATTCAAGCCCCACGCTGGGCGCCATTTTGAAGAAGTAAGTTGCTTTGTCCCACGTTGTGGCGACGTTTGAAAAAGTAATTCTCTTCATGCCCGATGTTATAGTAATATTTTGAAGAATGATTTGTGTCCCAAAAAATAGACTGGTTCAGGTTGGGTTTAATTTTCGGTAGAACCGGATTCTCTTCTTAGGGTCGGAAGTTGGTACACTGGATAAGAAAACACTTCAAAATTACTAAAAAATGTTGCTTGTAGAATTATTTCTACAATTATTGCACAATTATTCACTTCTTACAGTTCCCAGCAGATTAAGTAAATGTAGGTGGTATTATTCTTCACCGTCAATTAAAATTAAATTATTTTATTTTACATTTTATCAGGAGATCTCTTCTTGCTTCTGTCTTTGTTGAAAGTTGTATGCAGTTTGACTAGTGTAATTCTTTTATAATTTTAAAGAACATTATTACATCACATGATGGTAATTTTAAATTCTATTGGTTAATAGTCCTTTATATATAAGGTTTAAATTGATTTGTTAAATACGAAAGTTAATTGTTTTAACATCCAATCAGAGTTCAGTTTACTTTCATTTAAGAATATGAAGTTAGGCATGTGTTCTTATTACAGTTATAATAGACGGACGGCTTTATAATTTTGACAACAATGACTTAAAATAATTTTTAAAAGCATAGTATTACAAAATCTGTTATGTAGTACAATTTCTTTAATTGTTACTGATACATTTTTAGTCAACAATAACCAACAATAAATTATTTAGATGTTTTTATTTGTTTAAGTTATATCTTCTTCTTCCTTCCAAGTATTAGGCCAAGGCCTGTTACGATCCTATAGAAAATTTTCCCTCCGGGAAATTCTCGTATAAGACTTGAAAGCATAATAATAGTCCCTTCGATTGGTTGCTGGCCAAAGGAAGGCAAGACCAGTGATGGGGCTGCCATCTTATAGCCTCTGGTCAGGCTTTTCTGGAGAAGAAAAGAAAATAAAGGAAAGAAGAAATGGAAGAAAGGAAAGACTCACTAGCCCTCGGATGCCCTAATAGCGTCGGGGTCGAAAAAAAACAAGAGTTAACCAAGAGAGGTTAGATAGCAAAGTTAAAAGAGTGCAAAACACAAGTAAGTGGAAGAAATGTTTTGCTCAGCTTGGGCGACCTTGTGGTCGCCATCCACATATCCCCTAGATGAGGACCCCTGAGGGGAAGTTATATCTAAATATTAAAATAATTTTAAAATACAAAATGATTGACTTTAACTTTTATATTCATTATGATATTAAAATTCTGCTTTAATACTGACACAGCTCTTAATATATCGCCCATTCTATTTTTCAATGTAATTTTACTGAGAAATCTCTGTTCAAAGTTTTAATGATTTTTGTTATTTAGTTTTGCGTTAGCCTATTAAATCTGCGTAGAAATTTATTTAATGTTTATACATTGCAATACAACGAGCGTTTTATTATTTTTATTTATTAAATAAAACTATCAAAGTTCTCTTCATAAATATTTATTTTATTCAAAATTCGTAACAGCTCTTAATGAATGTTGAGTAAAATAAATATTTATGAAAATCAATAAAACTTTGATATTTTAAATAAGTAAACGACGTGGATTTTCATCATGTGAACACCATATCAATACATTATTTTGTTATTTATTTGACAAAAATTACAGAACAAAATCTTATGATTCGTAAATTGAATTCAATTTGAAGTTTGATGGTCTTACATTCGCAATTTAAACATTTCATTTCTACCTCATAACACAGTTCATTTTTACTCTAAAGTAAATATATTAATACAGAACATTGAAAATCACGGTTTTGCAATGGTATGGTGATATATTTTTAAGGTAGCATTTGGTTTATAAAATTGTAGCTGTTTATGTAGTTTTTGGTCACTTTTTATTATTATTGGTCTATTTTTAGTATTGAAAGAGATTCCTCCGACTGTAATGTGTTTGTATCTCCACGTGGGACAAGAGTTAACGAAGCTAATTTAGTTGCCTTTATTTCCTTATAGATTTCAGTGACTGGTAAAGTATTTATTTCAGGATGTAAATAATGTTAGCTTATCTTCTAGTAAGGGATAAAGATATTATTTAAATGGAAAGTCCGATTAAATTTTGTTTAGAAACTAATTTAGACGTGAAGTTGTTTCACTAGCCCGAATATCTCAACTCCCTCCGGAGGACTTATTCATTGGATTTTTTATATTAAAAATCCATCTACCCCGGCCGGGTTTCAGCCCAACAACTCTCGGAAACAGAGGCAAACAGTCTAACTTCGAGACTACCGAGGCTGACCTAGCTTTAATTTAGGAATGAAGTGAACATTTGGGGCTCTATTTCAGCTTTTGCCCTTAGATTGAAGGAAATCGCTTAAAACCACAATCGGAATAGAACTTGAAATCCACATCCGAACTTCGGTTTGGAAATTGTATAATTAGACAGAGCGTCTTCTGGCGACATAATGACCCCGGAGTCGACTCAGTATCTAATGCGAATGAGTACCAAACATTTGTTCTGGGGATAAAGGGGGGCCGTGATAACCCGACAGACATATCTTACCGATTGTCTAGATTGGTGGGAGCCTTAACTTCCTACTATCTCCTAAGGTCCATTTAGATTGGAGCATAACTGAGGAAATTTCAAAGATTGGCTGACATTAGACAAAGAATGGACCATGTCCAGTTTCACAAACTTTATGGGACAATAGTTTTCTCTTCAAGGTTCTAACTCACAATACAGAGAGTCCCACACGATTAAGCTATTTCATAATGAGTACAGGCAGTGTTTTTACTGAACACCATACACACATATTCTGGTCATGTAAAGGAAGATATATTCAAACCAACAGTAGGAACATGGGTTAGATTAGTCACCTTTGACACATCAAAGAATTTCATTGTTAAGTGCACAACATTCCAGCATAATGATATTCATATATACACCTGGACGTCTCCAGATGGTGAAACTCGGAACCAGATAGATAATGTATTAGTGGACAAACGCTGGCACACTAGCATCATCTATGTTAGATCAGTTAAAGGGACAGACTGCAATTCGGATCATCATCTGGTCAGGGTAGAAATCAGACAACGGCTATCACTTATGAAAGCAACAAATTCTAAAGATGACTGTGAGAAATTTGAATTAAAAAACTTGAAAAGGATGAAATGCACCAAGAATACCAAATCAAAATTGGTAATAGATTTGAAATACTGGAATCTTTAGATGACAATGTGGCAAACGAAGAAGAAACTGATATAAATAAAGAATGGGAGGCTATAAGAGATACTATTAAATTGTCAGCATCAGAAAGCATTGGTTGTTTAAAAAAGAGGAAAAACAAGAAATGGTTTGATGAGGAATGTGCCGACATTGTAAAGAAAAGAAAGCTAGCAAAAATGAAATGCTTACACGAGCCAAATGAGGTAAATTTAGAGCAATTGGGTATTATTAGACGGGAAACCACCAGGTTACTAAAGAGTAAAAAGAGGAAATATTTGAGAGAGAAAAATAATTATCTTGAAATGAATACAAGAAAAAAGGAACATTAGAGAATTATATCAGGGAATTAGAACAGAGAAGAAAGGGTTTCAGGCTAGAACAAACATAATTAGGAATGAAAATAGGGATATGATTGCAAATTCCAGGAGTATGTTAAATAGATGGAAAAGTTACTTTAATCAGCTGTTAAATGTACATACAGTACAGGAAATTGAAGAGGATAATTTACAACAGCAGAAATGCTAGTGGCAGAACCAGTGCATTAGAGGTTGAAATGGCGATTGAAAAATTGAAGATGTATAAAGCTTCAGGTTCAGATGAGATCCCAGCAGAGCTGATAAAATTAGAGGGAGAAAAATTGACGGACAAGATACTCTGGTTGCTTAGTATGATTTGGGAAAAAGAAGCTCTTCTAGATGAATGGAAAGAATCAGTTATCGTACCAATTTATAAGAAAGGAGATAAAACTGATTGCAACATCTACAGAGACATCTCATTACTTTCAGCATTGTATGAAATTCTAACAAATATATTAGAAAGCAGACTTGCTCCCTATATGATGACATTCTAGGAGATCATCAATGTGCATTTAGAAGAAACAGGTCTACAAGAGATCAGATTTTTAGTATAAAGTAAATTTTACAAAAGAAATGGGAATGTTATGGTACTGTATATCAACTGTACGTAGACTACAAAAAGACATACGATTCAATTAAGAGGGAGAAGTTATATAGTAACCTGTTGGAGTTCGGAATTCCTAAAAAGTTAGTTAGACTTATATGAATGTGTCTAAATGGCACATAGAGTAGGGTGCGTGTAGGCAAACAGTTTTCGGATACTTCTGAAATTCACAATGGGTTGAAGCAAGATGCATTATATCCTCTACTATTTAATTTTGTACTAGACATGCCATCAAATCTTTAGAGGATGAAGAAGGCCTACAACTCAATGGTATTAATAAGCTGATAGTTTATGCTGATGATGTAGTACTATTGGGCCAACACTCACACTCTATTGAAGAACACTAAGAAATTGGGACTGGAAGTAAATATCAATAAAACTAAATATGTGATCACACATAGAAATACATTATATAATGGAAATGAGGGGAATTTTGATGAAGTGGCTGAATTCAAAACACCTAGGAACAATAATCACAAATAGGAATTAGATACTTACTCACTGGTACTATCGGACCCGTAGGTTCATGGCCGCGTGGACATAAGCTCTCCATACATCCCTATCCTGAGCTAATGTTTTCCAATCATTCCCTGTATAATCTACCTCCCTCAAATCATAGTTAATGAATAGGAATTAGATGCACAAAGAAATTGAATATAGGCTCAATTTAGGAAATGCGTGCTATTATGTATTACAGGGACTCTTGACGTTCCAACTCCTTTCATAAAAACGTTAAACTGAAAATATGTAAAACTATTAATCCACTAGTTATATTATATGGGTACGAAACATGGACTCTTACTTTAAGGGAGGAAAGGAGATTACGCGTGTCTGAGAATAAAGTTTCTAAGGAAAATGTTTGGAACAGAGAGAGATATACAGACAGGTAAATGGAGAAGACTACATAACAGTGAACTATATGGTTTTTATAGGAAGCCAGATATAACAAGAACAGTTAAATCTTGTATACTGCAATGTTAGGACATGTGACACGAATGGAGAATGAAAGACGTGCATGGAAGTTTCCTCTACGAAAACCAGAGGGAAAACGCTCAGTTGGTGGGAGAATATCATTAACTATGATTTGAGGGAAGTAGATTATACAGGGAATTATTGGAAAACATTAGCTCAGGATAGGGGTGTATGGAGAGCTGATGTCCGGGCGGCCGTGAACCTATAGGTTCGATAGTGCCAGTGAGTAAAGGAACTTCGTGAATTAATCACTGCTTCAATAGATATCGTATGACCACTCAAATGAAACCATATCTCATCTGAGAAAATTATTAAATGTGGGTCAACAGTGATACCAACAGTATTTTGTAAAATCCATTTACTGAAATTTACTCAGGATTCAACATCACGGGTCCTAATTGTTGGACGAGAGTCACTCTGTAAGGTTAACAGCTCTTTAGTTTTTAGCGTCGCAATTCAAATGTTGGGCGTGAAAGGTCGACAAATTTTGCGCAGAGACCCCTTCTTTGAGGCTTGCTGTTATTTTACGGGCCGTAAATCTATGAAAATAAGGCTCATGGCTTTAGTTCCCTTTCAAAGGAACACATCCTCAGGAACTTTATGCTCTGAAATACCCATGGGTCCCGGACAAGTATGAACTTGCAACCTTGTGACCATTGATCCACTGGAACTAACCCTTCACGTGTCAATCGAAGATGTGCACATTCGTTTCAGTCAGTAGTGTTGACAAGTGGAGCCACTACTCAAATTACTTATGTTGTTCGGTTGGCCACCGTCCCGTGCCCTGACCGAAATTGCGTGATTTTTCTGCCATTGAGTGCGCACTCCAATTCTCTCATTAAGGCCTTAGACTATTTGACCATGCAATTAGCGAAGAGCTTCATTCTTTCCTCTGTCCTTATCGACCTTAAATTAAAATTATAAATACTGCTAATTTAATTTTCATTTATTTTTTGTTGGTAAAACCAGCTGCTAACGAAGTTGAAGAAATAAATTTTTCTTGGAAAATCACTTAACATACTCCAAGTAATTGAGTTTTTACATTAGAATAAAACATATTTCATGTAAATAATGATACAGTAATTAATATTAAAATGCTTAAAATTTGGCCTACTCTAACTGCTCCAATGAGTTCAAGAATTGTGCATTCCTGATCATTGGCTCCCTGTTTCAAAGTGCACACTTCTATAATTTTATTTCAAAATTTCAGGCCACTTTGCATATTTATCATAAGTAATGCCACGAGTGATTTCCAATTTATCTAGAGAATTTGGAAATCAAGACTGGCATTTGTTAGGACTATTTAACGAATAAAGTTAAGCGGTTCACTCACAAATCATTATTTAAATATAGTTATTTTCAAATATGTATTTATTTAATGTAAACGGAGATGTTTGAAAACAAATGAGAAGGTATGTTTGAAAACAAATGAGAAACAATTGTTACGCTTGTTCATCACTGTTACCAGATCATATTGTGACGCGTTGTAGTAGCATCGTTTAAACTACGCGGGCCGACGAGAGAAACCTCGCATTGGTGGATTGGATTGGTGAGTCGCCAACCGCGAGTCCAGGGTCCACCGGTATTTCTAGGCTAATGAGCCAGAGAGTTCTACGAACATCTGTTCCCCCATTCGAGAAACATCGGAAGACGAGAGGGTTCCATGTTGAAACATCTTGTTCATGGACCTCGAAATATCCGTCTACTCGCCTATAAATTGTGGTGAGAGCGGAACAACCCCCAGCCCCTCACGAGATAGCGAGAGGTTAAATTGTAAGTGAAACTGTGAGGAAGTACTGTGTCTGTAATTGTGTGATAAGTGATTATCTAATAAACTCTAAAAGAAGAATAGTTCTAAGATAAAATTGTGAGATAAAAGTGATAATTGTGAGAAGAAAATAAAGTGAAAAGAAAAATTTTACATAACATCAGTATATTTATTTAAGTCCAAATAAGTAAAAGGATAACCCTGTGCCATCTAGGACATCTGGTGTCAGAAGTTAGGAATACGTACCCGCCGATAACGTCCGACAAGTCGATAGAGCAGATTGCTGATTATTGGAGGAACTGCCATCTATTGACGCAAATTAGAAATACTTCAAATCTGTAAGTAATTAATAAACAAACAATGGAACAAGTACAGGAAATGTTGAAACAAATTATAAAGCAAAATAAAGATTCAAAACATGAATTAAATTTAGAAATGAAACAGATCAAAACACAGATTGAAGCATCTAACCAGGAAACTAGACAGGAGGTAATAACACGGATAAATACACATAATGAAGAAACAAAATGAACTTGCTAAAACAGAATTACTAACCGAAAATAATGTATAGAATGAGAAATTGCAAGACAAAATCGAACATTTCAAAGATGAATTAAAAACAGATATTTCTAAAATTGAAATCAGGATGGCAAGAGAACAAGTTATACAAAATTAGAGGAGAGATTGAACAAAACATAAACAATGTTAAAGAAGAATTTGATTTAAAATTAACTCAACATGATACAGTTTTAAGCAGCTTGAAAGAACATTGGGAAGAAAAATTTGACCAACAGGAAAAGAATTATCATCATCGTTTAACATCAGAAGTACGACGTGCAATAGAAGATCTGCAAAGTGATTCTACGACGAAGACCGAAGTTCGACAACCGACTGACGCCCCAAGCCGATATGGAATTAAGAGTGCCAAGTTCGACGGTTCCACATCATGGGACATATTTGAACGGCAACTTAACACCACCTCAAAATACAATGGTTGACAACAGAAGAAACGATGACCCAATTATTCGCCTCCTTACAGGGATCTGTTGCAGAAATTCTAAGAAGCCTTCCAGGAGAATGTCGCGCCGAGGACATATTGGACGCCTTAGACAACCACGGCAATTATCACCTCAGTGCAGCCTCCCGCGCCCAGCTGAAAACCCGTGTCCAGCGCGTCGGGGAGTCACTAAAAGAATATGCCATAGCCATTGAACAACTAGACCACAATGCCCTCAGCGGACTCCCAGCAGCGTTCGTCGATGGAGAGGCGGCATCCGCTTTTGTCTGCGGTCTGAGGAACCGTGAAATTAAACAACACCTGCTGCTGGCGGAACATCAGGCCATTAATGGAACACTGAATGCGGCATAACGTCTCGAGGCGGCAAAGGAGACCACACGCTACCTGCGTCGTCGTCGCGGGTGAGACAATTGACTGCGAAAGACGCCGAGGAGTGACGCTCACCGCCACCCGAGCGTCGCAGGTATGGACCGACTAGTTGGAATTGCGGGCGGGTTAGACATCTGAGGCGGGACTGCGATGAGGAAAACTAAAATGTGCCAGTGTGAGGAGAGCCGCCGTCATCATCATTATTCCCTCGACTCATTCTGAACGCCGTGAACAACATCGACGACGAGGGACTTATAGACGACGGATGGATCCACGGACGGCCCTGCCGGGTATTCGTCGACACGGGAGCGTCGCTGACCATCGTGCGACCCAAGGTAGCAGAGGGGTTGCCTGAGAGGACGCCGCTACGGAAGTTTGAGCTGCGCACCGCGTCGGGGGACAGTATGCCTGTGAAGAAGGAGGTTCTCCTGGAGTTGGTCCTGGGAAGGTGCGAGCTGCGACTGTGGGCGTTCGTCGCCAGAATTGCCGAGGATCTCATCTTAGGCTTAGACGCCCTGAGGATGTACGACGCTACTGTGGACATCAGACGACGAGTACTCCGTTTCGGCCGTGATGAGATCCTGCTCAACGACGTGGGTCAGAGACCAGCCGTCTGCAGGTTAGTCCTGAAGGAGAAGAAGGTGATCCCAGCTGGTTGTGAGATGTTGATGACGGCGCAGGTGGAAGGAGTCCCCGACAAGACATGCTGCTGGACGCCGGAAGAAATCCTCAAGATGTGGCTAGAGCCTTGTTGCCAGCCCGTGAAGTCGTTCCTGTGAGAATCCTGAACATGACAACCCAAGACCAGGTGGTACCTAGTGGAACAGTCCTGGGTACCTGTGAGCCCGTTACCGCCTTAATGACCGTGGACAACGAGACGCCAGGAGAGAGAAGCCGGAAGGAAGATCCATCACTTCAGGAGTTGCTAAAAAGGGCTGCCAGCAACCTCAATCAAGGATAGGCGAACGAGGTTCGTAACCTGGTGGTCGAGTTCCGAGACATCTTCAGCCTCACCGAAGGTGATCATGGCAGAAGAGACAGAGTGATGTATCGCATCGATACCGGAGACGCCTGCCCGATACGACAACGACCTCGACGGGTCCCACTAGCAAAGCAGGCGGAGATAAATAAACAACTGGAGGATATGAGGGCTCGTGTTATCATTGAAGAATCTGATAGCCCTGGGTCTTCGCCTGTGGTGCTAGTGAAGAAGAAGAACGGAGAGATGCGCTTCTGCGTCGACTACAGGGGGCTGAACGACGTCACCAAGAAGGACTGTCTCCCTCTGCCAAGAATTGACGACACCTTGGACACCTTGGCAGGATCCCAATGGTCCTCTACCCTTGATCTTAAATCGGGCTACTGGCAGGTGGCACTGCATCCAGAAGATAAAGAGAAAACAGCATTCTCCACCGGGCAAGGGCTATGGCAATTCACAGTTATGCCCTTTGGATTGTGTAATGCCCCTGCTACTTTCCAACGTCTCATGGAGGCAGTCATGAGAGGCCTTACCTATTACGCTTGCTTGCTGTACCTGGACGATATCATCGTAATAGGAAGAAGCTTCAAAGAACAACTAGCCAATCTACGAAGACTCTTCGAGAGATTACGGTAAGCGCGACTTAAGTTAAATTCCAAGAAATGTCAGTTATTTCAACGGAAAGTTTCCTACCTGGGACATATTGTGCGGACCGACGGAGTAGCTACGGATCCATAGAAGCTGAAGGCTGTAGAAGAATGACCCAAACCAAGGGATACACAAGAGCTTCGTCGTTTCCTGGACCTGTGCACCTACTATAGAAGATTTGTGAAAGGGTACTCCAATATCGCCAAGCCCCTGGCCCAACAGACCGAAGAAAAAGGGGCGTTCGAGTGGACTGAAGAAACCGAGATGGCGTTCCAGAATCTGAAGGAAGCCTTTTTCACTGCCCCTGTCCATGGATATCCGATGCCGGATGGGAAGTTTATTATCCACACCGACGCCAGCCAACGTGGGTATCGGAGCTGTGCTGTCCCAAGACCAAGGTGAACACGAGAAGATCATCGCCTCGCCTACTGCAGTCGAACCCTGTCCAAGGCTGAGGGGAACTTCTGTGTCACTCGCCGGGAGCTACTCGCTATACTGAGCTCCCTTAAACATTTCTACAAGTACCTATATGGCCAGGCATTCCACCTGTGAACTGACCATTCTGCGCTCACCTGGTATTTCCGCAACCTGGAAGGACTGCTAGATGGATCCAACAAATCCAAGAATACAGTTTTACATCGGAGCATCGCCAGGGCAAGAAACACTCCAACGCAGACGCCTTATCTCGTCGATCCTGCCCGGAAAACTGCAACCACTGTACCAGAGTTGAGCAACGTGAAGGCACTGGAATGGTGCGAGTTGTAACCACTCAGCCTGCCCCTGGTTGGGATGAAGATGCCTTGAGGAGGGAGCAGCTAGAAGACATTGACATCGGGCAGGTTTTACGTGAGAAAGAATCTGGACAACGACCAGCCTGGACAGAGATAGCAGACCGCAAGTGGAAGTCTCTAAGTGTGAAGAACGAGGTCCTAAAAAGAATATGTGAGTCTGCCGATGGAAAGACAACCACCGAACAGCTGGTTCTGCCCAGAAACAAGATTCGGGAGGTGTTAGAGGAAACCCATGGTTGAGTGTCTGGAGAACATCTAGGGGTTAACAAAACTCTAGACAAGGTTCATCGCCGCTTCTACTGGCTGCACCAACGGAGTGACGACGAGAGATGGTTCCAACAGTGTGACATCTGTGCAGCCAGCCGAGGTCCTCGAACACGCAGCAGGGGCACCATGCAACAATACAACGTGGGAGCACCATTTGAGAGGATCGCAATCAACGTGGCTGGCCCCTTTCCAGAGACGGACGCTGGGAATCGGTACCTGTTGCTGGCCATGAACTACTTTACTAAATGGCCAGAGGTTTACGCCATCCCCAATCAAGAAGCCTCTACCGTACCGACGCACTAATCAACAAATCCGTGTGTCGTTACGGAGTACCAATGGAGCTGCATAGCGACCAGGGACGCAACTTCGAGTCCCAGTTGTTGAAGAAGCTGCTGCAACGCCTGGTGGTATATAAGACCAGGCCTACCCCCCTTCATCCAAAATCTGATGGGATGGTAGAACGCTATGTAAAGACGGTGGAAGAACATCTACGCAAAGAGGTGTCAAGCCACCAAAAAGATTGGGACACCAGGGTTCCACTGTTCCTTCTGGCCTACCGATCATCTACCCACGACACCACTGGATTGACACCTTCCAGGATGGTCTTCGGGAGGGAGTTGCGGCTACTTTGTGACCTTCAGTTTGGTTCTCCACCTGATTCTGACCAGCCGGCAACTGACTAAGTGTGGGAGCTGACTGACAGACTGAGAGAAATTCATCAGCATGCTAGATAACACCTCAAACTAGCTAGTGACAGGATGAAGGTGTGTTATGACCGACTGGCCAACTCCACTGGATTCAACGAAGGCGACTTGGTATGGCTGTACCGACCTACACGAACGAAGGGGAAATCGCCGAAGCTACAGCGCTCATGAGATGGACCATAGAAGGTGGTGAAGAGAACCAACGATGTGGTTTGCCGGATTCAGCGCCAGCCCAGAGAAAAACTTATTGTAGTACATCTAGATCGACTCGCTGAATACATGGCAACTGATCGAGACGATTAGCTCTAAGGAGGAGGCATTGTGACGCATTGTAGTAGCGTAATTTAAACTGCGCGGGCCGGTGAGGGAAACGTCGCATTGGTGGATTGGATTGGTGAGTAGCCAATCGCGAGTCCAGGGTCCACCGATATTTCTAGGATAATGAGCCAGAGAGTTGTACGAACATCTATTCCCCCATTCTAGAAACATCGGAAGACGAGAGGGTTCCATGTCGAAACATCTCGTTCATGGACCTGGAAATTTCCGTCTAATCGCCTATAAATTGTGGTGAGAGCGGAACTCCCCAGTCTTGTGTCGGATAGCGAGAGGTTAAATTGAAAGTGAAACTGTGAGGAAGTACTGTGTCTGTAATTGTGTGATAAGTGATTATCTGATAAACTTTAAAAGAAGAATAGTTGTAAGATAAAATTGTGATTGAAGATTTAGTGATAATTGTGAGAAAAAAATAAAGTGAACACAAAAAATTACATAACAGCAGTGTATTTACTTAGTCCAAATAAGTAAAAGGAAAACCCCTGTCCATCTAGGACAATATTATTTATTGCCAAAGGATCGCAATATTGTAAGAATGCACCCTAGTGGAGAAATTTATAACCAACATAAAAGGTATTAATTAATTTCTTATGTCCTATGATGTAAGTATGTCAATTATATTTTTCTGCAACGTTATTTCCTGGGAAATAATTGGTTTTAAGAAAGTGCAAACAGTGGTTACTTTTTTCTGTGGTATAATCAATTGCTACAAATATTTTTATATTATTTACGCAAGTACTATCAGCTGACATTCGTGCACTATATATATACAATCTGGTAGCCGTATTTCTTACAGAGTCAGTCACTGCAAAATAATGCTATGACCTATTCAGAATGTAAAAAGGAGGATCTTTGTTTATTATGATAAACTTGTTTGATATATTCGAGGTGAAACACGACTGTGATTGGTTGTAATTAAAAAATCATTGAAATGTGAATCCCATTTGGGGCATGAGTTAATAGCCATAATTATCAACTGGTAACCAGTTTTGTCCTGAGGGAAAATTCTTCGATAAAATTCCAGGTATGCTGGGACGTACGTAGTCACATACAGCAGTGCAACACTGCCAATAGCAAATGTTTCCACTCTCAAGTCATAAAGTTTTAAAGTAACCATGCAGTTTTAATTGTATGATAAACATGTTTTTCTTCATCTAAATACTGTTTACTGTATAACACACAATGCATTTATTGCAATTTTTTTACTATAAGATAAATTTATAATAATTTGATAGCTATAGCACTTAAAAAGTGGTACGTTTACAATTGTGAAGGTAAAGATGAACTGTTTTCCTAGAACAATGCCCGACAATCAATATTACACAATATTTTGTGTGCGTTTCGAAGGAAATGTACAGTGGTGTGTTGCGAAATCTTAACCAGACAACGCTGTAGGGCGGAGGAACCAAGACCCTATTTATATTAAATATAAGATCTACTACAGATCTTAAAACTTCATTTTGGGCTGCTTGGATTTTTCTTGCATTACTCCTAAGGGACCTAGTTTACGTTCATACATTATACAAGGTATAGCCATTGTCTTATAAAATTTGGTTGAGTGTTTTTCTTGCTTTTGGCCTAAATTCCTTTTGATAGTCCCAGACATACATAATTGTTTCTGTAATATCGTCTTGTATACCTTTGACTCAGCTTAAGCATTTAATGTACTATCCATATATTTTAATTTGTGTCGTGAGATCTTCGTTAGAATGTTATTTGAACTACAGTACTGTTACAAGTTTGAAGAAATAACCTAAAAACTTTATTTAACTGTTATATTTTTGTAAACTTGCAGAACCAGAAACCTTCACATACAATTAGCAACCTGACTCATGGAGGAAGTAATGCTTTGTGTACATCGTTATGAGTGACAAGTTATATTTGTTATTCAAGTTATTTTCCAAACAGGGTCATGTAACACTTTTCTAGCATCACTCAGCTGCTTCTCTATAAATATCTCTCGAAAATTAATAACTGTGTTAATTTTTTCATAAAGGCAACTTTGATTAATAGTGTTAGTGTTATGAAGTACGTACAAATAAGAGGGGATACGCAGAGTAGATATATATAACACCGATGTTGGTTGAGAGGTTAAACCAACTATTTTTCAAAACGGTGACCCATGTCTGGAAATCTATTTTTTTTTTGTAATGGGGCGTCAAAGTTTCATGGCATTCTTAGTGCCGTAATATGTAGTAGTTATGCAACCCAATAGGCAATAGCTTAAGGTGCACTTGCGCTACAACCCTGCAAAGCTTGTGTTATGTACCACTACCTTTGAAATAAGCAATATGACGCAAGAATGTTTGTGGAGAGGAAATACTCCGCATTATTATTGATGTTCGCAACAATTGAGAGTTCCGAGTAGGTTCCATATTTCCCACCTCAGTTTTTCCACAATGAAAAGAAAACGGTACTTTTTTGTACCTGGAAAATTTGTATTTCCTTACATTCTTAATAAAGAACACAAACGCACAGAAAAAGAAGAAAATGTTAGAACAGAAACGGAAAGAAAATATGATATAGGAAACCTACAAAACGAAAGTGTAAAAAAAATTATATCAACAAATATTGAATAAAAAATTAACACAGAGTGAATTCAGAGGTACAGAAGAGATGTATCAGTACCTAAAAAGGTGCATTCATGAAGCTGCCTATGAAGCATTGGGTAAGAAAGACAACTATAGAGGAAGGACATTACTCTTTTGGAACGATGAAATAGAGAAAGAAATACAGAATAAGAAGCAGTTATTTTTAAGATTGCTTAGTACACAGAACCAGAATGACGAAATATAATATCAAAATGCACAAGCAAAAGTGAGACGAATGGTTACTAAACACAGAAACGAGATTTGGGATAAGAAATGTACAGAAGTACAAACATATTTAGGAAGCAAGAAGAGTTCTGAATCGTGGAAATTTATAAAAATTATACGTTCATCGAATAGAAATAAGAATCTTCTCAACCTAATAGGGACACATGAATGGAAAGAATATTACAAAAAACTTTTAGTCGAGAACCGAAATGAATCTTTGAGGGAAAATGTCAATTTGTCAGAGATGGAAACAGGAAATGGTAATCAAAATTGATATAAATACTGTAAAAAAGGAAATTATGAGAATGAAGAATGGTAGTAATGCCAGTCTAGGAAATATTGCTATAGAATTGATTAGAAGTAAACCAGAAGTTCTTGAAAATGATCACTTACTGTTTAACAAAATAATAAATGGCGAAGAAGTGCCAGAAGAGTGGAAAGTGGCTATTATAATATCAATACATAAGAAGGGAGACAAGAGAAAGTGTGAACATTATAGAGGCATATCAGTAACAAGTACATTAAGTAGAATTTATGGACGTATACTAAGTAAAATGGTTGAGTTAGAATATCAAGATAAAGAAATGGAAGAGCAATCTGGTTTTAGAAGTGGTAGATCATGCACAGATAATATATTTTGCATAACGCAAATGATAGAGAAAAAAAGAGCTTCTAACAGAGATATAAATTTACTTTTTGTCGATTTAATTAAAGCATATGATAGTATTCCTCAAAACATGTTATGGGATACTTTAGACAAATCTAACATTACTAAAATATTAATAGAAGCTATAAAAGCATTATACAAAGGATAAATTTCGAAAATAAAAGTTGGAAATCATATAACAGGGTGATTTACTGTTACAAAAAGTTTAAGGCAGTATTGCATTTTATCTCCAATTCTATTCAAAATTTATCTTAAAAGAGTACTAAGAGACTGGAGGAAAAAATGTCAAAAATGGGCATACCAATTCAAAATATGCATGTATATTCACTCAATTTTGCAAATGACCAGGTATTAATAGCACATGTCCACGATGACATAGAATATATGGCTAGAAAACTTAAAGAAGAATATGAAAAATGGGGACTTCATATAAATATAGAGAAAACTAAATATCTGTGTATATGAGAAGAAATGGAAAATATAATTTTCAACAATGGAGAAGAACTAAAACCTAGTATTGAATGTACTTACTTAGGAACAAAATTATACCATTCAGGTGATAACACAGTGGAAATTAAAAATAGAATCGCACAAAAAAAACAATAAATGCTTTAAACTCTGTTTGGTGGAGCAAAAATATTACAAAAAACAGAACATTAAATATATATCAAACCATAGTTCAGAGCGTTTTAACATATGGTGCTGAAGTTTGGCAAATTCCTACCAGGGAAATGAAAAGAATTTTAAATACAGAAATGGATGTTTTAAGAAGATCTGCTGGAAAATCTAGAATGGATAGAATACGAAATAAAGAAATAAAGGAAGTTGTGGGTGTACAAGAGGAGCCGGACATCATAAACATTATAGAAAAGAAAAGATTACAGTGGTATGGCCATGTTAAAAGAATGCCAGAGCAAATATTGCGTAAAATTGTTATGGAATGGGTCCCAATTGGAAAAGGAAGAGAGGCAGATAAAACCGAATATTTTATTCCCATATAAAATAATAAGGCTTTTTTAATTTAATATTTAAATATGATTATATTTATTTCTATTAAGAATGGGAATAAGATTGATTTAGGGAATTCAAATTTTCATAAGTATATACAAAAATTCAAACTGGTCAACATAAATTGTTAATACAGTGTGGCGAGTTTTTTAGAACGAACCACGCTCTGCCTAACTATTTGTCGCGTATTATTATTATTACCCCGCTCTGCTTTAACTATTTGCACGCAGAGAGAGATTACGATGCTGCTACCTTCCGGGATCGCTGGGTTATGGTAATGCTGTATTTTAGCAAAGTGCTCACGATATCTAATGAAGTTAATTACAAGAAAACAGCCTGCCTCGGGCCCATAGAAGGCGGCTAACCATTCATCTTTCTTTCCTAATTGAATATGCATATAAATATGAATACTGACTATAACTTGCATGGACTGAACTAACTTCGTCATAGGATAGAGAATGATAATAACTCTTAAATAATACCAAGGGCGTAACATAAAAGATAAGCTTTTAATAAGAATATAAGTGTGGATTATATAAAAGACAAAATAATGAGTACATAACAAAAATTAATCTTTGATCCATCGATCAAGCACAAATAATAACCAAAATATAATAGAACAATAACGTACCATTTAAACTATCACACGCATACTTGTCTAAGTCCTATTGGAAATCCTTCTTCCATGTTTACTTAGACGAAATCAAATCTAACCGTTCCTCGGTTATAATCCACTAGCTCATCTTCTCAATCACCATATTAACCTCGCCAGTTCATGGTGCACTTGAGTTGGATTCACACACTGAATCCCCTTCTAAAGAACCAAACGCCACTTAGTGAGCCGATCGAAAGATGAAGTCCGTTGCGATAACCAAGCATTTATCAGGTTCGCGAATGGAAGGGATGTGCGCAGTAGAAATGCGCGAGGAAAGGGTAAAAGGGAAGGGGTAACCACACGGAACACAGGAACATTGGCAGGCTTCACAAATGTTCTTCAGTAGGGAGGAGCACAAAGATGTATAACTGAACCGAAAAAAGGCACTTTCGGTTCAATAGCTCTCCCTACACCCTCCGGGTAACAGAAAAGAGTCCATAGGCTTCCAGTAATGTCCAGAGAAGCAATCCCACGTTGGGAGGGGAACATAAGCACTATCGGATTCCAGCGGTAACTTCGAAGCAAATCTTCCATCGTCCCCAATATCACGATCACCACACCTGCTTTCATGTAGACTATTCCAGCGCTGAAAAATATACTCCAATTTGCTTCAGCCGCCATAGCACAACATTGCGGTGTTCCAGGTGAAGACTCGGGTGACGATAATCATCGGATTGCCGGATCGCAATCCCGTTCCACCGCTTTCCAGGAATCCATAGTTCCAAAGCCACTATGTCGGTCAGCTGGGCACTCGGGGGTCGGCCGGATCCTCCAAGCGCTCGACTGCCGAACACTCCAGGCATACAGACTGTAGAACTGCCAATGTTTAAGGAAAGGTAACTGAAACAAAGAACAGGCGCAAACAGGAAAGCAGAACCATAGATATGCTAATTTAACATGTGTCATTATACAAAGTATTTAGCTTTAACATTCAGCTCTTTTCATTTATAACAAACATGCTTGAATTTACTCGATAGTATTACATATTTTTACCTGCCTAAGATGTTATTTTACAATGTGGTCATGGACGCCGACTAACTTCTACTCACTCTTTTCTAGAATTTAGTTTGCGTCACATTAGTAAGACCTGAACCACCTATACAGAAACTCATTCTAGTAACTCAAACATCGAAAAGAATGACACAATCAGCCCAAACACTTATATTCATCAGTATTATATTCTACTATCCTAAATGAGCATATATACATATATAAACAAACTACGTAAACTAAGATTGACATTCTCTAGACAGATGCCCATACCGCTGACATTTCCAACATTGAAGATTCTTTTTTGCTTGCCAAGAAGGTCGATTCGTCGAAGTATTAGATTTACTTAAATTGTCGGTTTTACTTCTTTCACTAAAGTCCCTCTGTCTTTCAGCAATTTCAAAATCCGCCACTTTCCTGGCTAAGAGACACATTTCGGCTACATTCTGAGGTCTTGTAGCAAAAATCAAATGCTGTCTAGTAGCCGGGGACATATTTTGCAGAATAAGATCCATTAACTTTTCTTCAGAAAATAAAGGATTCAACACAAGTGCAGCTCCTTGTATATTGGCGATAAATTCCAACAAAGATTCCTTAGGCAGTTGGAATCGACGTGACACAAATTTAATCCAAAAGTCTTCCAACAATCTAGGAGGCAACAACGAACACTTCACATGTTCTAAACTTTCCATCCAAGAGAATCTCAACTTAACAACTTCACTCCAGATTTTCAATAAAATTCCTCCGATGCAACTCAAAATCGAGTTCACAAAATACTCATCGGGAACCAATTTCAATTCGAAAATCGAGTTAATTTTGATGAGGAAGACCACTAGCGATTCCTTATCTTCACCATCGCAGGGATCTACTTTTCCAATCAACTCTCGGAAAATCCGCTGATTATTCTGCTCCATAAAAGAAGAAAGGTTGGAGACAGTTCCACTAGATAAATCTTTGATAGAGCTAAGTCTACGATCACTCATATCCTTATGCTGTTCTGCCAAATAATCCTCTTGAGTTGCGTTATCTACAATGAACTTACGCTTTATTAGTATTTGTTCAGGCTGGGAGAGAGAATTCATATGATCTTTAAGCCGCTGACGTAATATGTTTACATCACCTTCAACTTCTATACCTAGCAGGCTTAATTCACGAACGAGCTTGTCTTTGGATATTATATCTACCCAGCTAGGCATGTTTACTAAGTATAATAAACACAAGATGTAAACAACTATAGGCAAACGTAGTATTACATGCATAAATCAGTCTCTGTTCTGGTATAAAGAAAGATGAGTTGATGTTTACGTAACATAAAACAAACACGTAAACTAATGCTTAATAACTTCAACTTAAATACAGCATATCTTTCAATATGAAAAACACAAAGCGAATGCCTTGCTACCATTTGGGCGCAATTAAACCCCAAAAAACCAAACCCTTAACCACGCTCTGAAAAACCATTTGTGGCGAGTAGTTTAGAAACGAACCACGCTCTGCCAAACCATTTGTCGCATGTAGTATTATTACCCCGCTCTGCTTTAACTATTTGCACGCAGAGAGAGATTACGATGCTGCTACCTTCCGGGATCGCTGGGTTATGGTAATGCTGTATTTTAGCAAAGTGCTCACGATATCTAATGAAGTTAATTACAAGTAAACAGCCTGCCTCGGGCCCATAGAAGGCGGCTAACCATTCATCTTTCTTTCCTAATTGAATATGCATATAAATATGAATACTGACTATAACTTGCATGGACTGAACTAACTTCGTCATAGGATAGAGAATGATAATAACTCTTAAATAATACCAAGGGCGTAACATAAAAGATAAGCTTTTAATAAGAATATAAGTGTGGATTATATAAAAGACAAAATAATGAGTACATAACAAAAATTAATCTTTGATCCATCGATCAAGCACAAATAATAACCAAAATATAACAGAACAATAACGTACCATTTAAACTATCACACGCATACTTGTCTAAGTCCTATTGGAAATCCTTCTTCCATGTTTACTTAGACGAAATCAAATCTAACCGTTCCTCGGTTATAATCCACTAGCTCATCTTCTCAATCACCATATTAACCTCGCCAGTTCATGGTGCACTTGAGTTGGATTCACACACTGAATCCCCTTCTAAAGAACCAAACGCCACTTAGTGAGCCGATCGAAAGATGAAGTCCGTTGCGATAACCAAGCATTTATCAGGTTCGCGAATGGAAGGGATGTGCGCAGTAGAAATGCGCGAGGAAAGGGTAAAAGGGAAGGGGTAACCACACGGAACACAGGAACATTGGCAGGCTTCACAAATGTTCTTCAGTAGGGAGGAGCACAAAGATGTATAACTGAACCGAAAAAAGGCACTTTCGGTTCAACAGTTAAATGTATTTCAAACTGATTTAATATGTAAAAATACTTTGAATATTTGATTTGACAATTTTTTATAAAAAATAAATGCGATTGGACGAATTGGATGGGAGTCAGCCAGTAGTACTCCTTCCTTTTCAATTGGACCAATCAAAATATAATCTGAATACTGGATTTATCCTACAAGAATAATAAGATGGCTACAATACTTGAAAGAAGTTAGACATGTAAAACAACGGGTCATCGAAAAATAAGAGAATCAGTGTTCATTTCTTGATATTAGTTGACCAGATGGAGTGAAAGTGATGGAAAATAATATTGTAGTATAAATTTCCTTCAACTGGAGTATAAATAATCCATGAAGTGGAAATAATATGTTAGTGAGTGAAAAATTTACCGTTGGAAATAGTCATCCACTACATGTATGAAGTAATAATTAATCTGCCCATAAGCGAAATTTATTAATTTGAGCCGGAATTTTCGAAACTATTGAACATTTACAAGATTCCTCTCAATTAAAATGAGAATTTTAATAAAATAATATTTAATTTAACTGTTAACAAAATTGTCGTGACTTATTTATGTAAGAAACGTTCCCTCGTTCCCCTGAAGGGAGTCATCAGTGCCGTGGCAATTAACAGTGATTTAAATTATTACAATCGTATATCTACAACGTGGGACATCACATCCAACAACCACTTTCAAAGACCGAAGAAAACTTGGATAGAAGGTGAATAAGCGGCAATGAATATCAGAGTATCGGAGGAAGATCAATGGATGGACAGAGAGGAATGGCGTTTAGTTTCCGGAAGACGGCGGCAGTTGTCATCATACCGGATGATGATGATGGCAGTAGTACTGTATGATATTGAGAAACTTACTATACGCGTGGTAGCCCTTCACAATACTGTATCAATCATTCTGCATTTATGTTCGGTATTAGGTGGCATTAACATCCACGCTCGATTTCTTCTGAGGGACACATGTGTAGAAGTGCAGTACCACTAACCACGAGTAAAGTCAATTCCTGACTTACGTGAACTTATGTTCAGTGTGAATGCAAGCCTCCACACAGCCGCACAGTCTCTGCACCTGCCATCTTCTTGTTGTATTTCTTCAGGAATTGTGGAACACACACCCATCACCATATCTGAATAGTTCTCTAACTTCAACGCCTCGTAGCGCCCAAACCATGAATTACCAGAAATGGGTTTCCTCTTGAAAATGATCAGTTTACCGACCCACTTCTAAACGCGTATAAACAATAATAAATTAAATCTAATCCATTCCACCCAATTAAAATTCGTATTTTATTTGGTGTAATAAATAGACATAAACAGTAACACATTAATATTATAATCTCCATGATTCTGTGTATGGCCCAATGTGTTCCTGCCACTGTGGTCAGGAGATTTCTTAAGACGTGGGGTAGTAACTCCAGTTATACAGAGTGAGCGAAAGTTCAGGTGACCACGCTACAGACACTTGGGGTGATGTGACGTTAAGACTATCGCACGATGTTTCAGCTCTGCGTGACGGTCAGCTTTATCTCCTGAACGTACTCATTTCCCTTAGAGGCTTTGTTAATAGCAGACATAAAGTTTAATCCAGTTTAAAAATCCTTACCCCATCGGGACTCGAATCACCGCATGTAGCGTATTGCTTGAACAACTAAGCTTACTGCGCGGCGTGCCTCCATTATTTATATGTAGAGAAAAAAAGTTATATCAACATGAGTCCGGAAATGTTGGTTGCCGTGTTATAGGAGGATACTTGGGCAGTCAAAAAATGTTGTTTGCTCAAATTAAATGCTCAACACGCATTTCATGTTTTTGTCTTTTTCCTCCTGATTCCAATTTGGGTTTAATTCCCGTTCTGCGACTACATTTTTACTTGTTGACCCATCTGCGTTTGATCTCCCACGTGGATTGTAGTTCAGTTGTTGAGGATTTTAAAACGAATAACTGAGAGCACCCACAGAACATGCTATCTCCATTGTTGTTAGAAATGTTTTTGTAATGTGTAATACTGTGTGTAGAGTAAATAATGTTTATCTTAAAGCCCGCGTATAACAAAACCACCCAACGTAATGTCAGATCAAGCGATGACATCAGATGAATCCCCATATTATATATCTAAGGCTTGTCGCGCCATCAATGCACAAGTGGTGGAATGCAATTTTTGCCAGGAGAATACACGAGAAAAATCTACCTTGACTTCAATTCTCATGAACCCTGCATGGAGCCATGGGCGCCACGGAGCCACAAATTATTATTATTATTATTATTATTATTATTATTATTATTATTATTATTATTATTATTATTGTTATTATTATTTCATCTGCAGGGTTAAAATACAATACTTTGTCTTGATTACATTTTATTAATTACTTTAGTTGGAAAGATTTCTTTTAATAAGTTACCGCTCATATATATTTACTATTGAGTTCTAATGCAGTGTATGTCGCCAGTTGTATTTGTTATTTTACGTTCCATAAATGCATCTGTCCCGAACGCATTTGAATTCTCAATATTGGAACCAAATACAGCTATTTTTTTTTTTTTTTATTTATTTATTTATTAACAACATGCTCCATTACAGAGTAATACTACATGTTTGGAGTATTATTTTACAAACCAATTAAAATTTACTTAAAATACAGTTCTATGAGTACAATGTTATAATGCTGATAAATAATAATAATACTAACAATATTAACAATAATAATAGAAAAAATAATATTGAAATAATTAATAACATGATGCAGACTAATTACTAGGTATTAATGTAATGGATTTTACAGTTCAATAAATTGTTCTTAGAATATACTTATGTCAATAATTATAATTATGTGTACAAGTTTATGTAATTTCACTATTACTTGTTTTTTTTTTATTTATTTATTTATTTTTATTTATTTTTTTTATTAGGGAATATCTATTGTATAATATGAATTTATGAAAAGCATGAAGATGATTTTATGTGTGAGATCTTTGTTAGTAGTTGGCCACTTTCCTCCACTTGCCGTTATTTCGCGAATCATGGTTCTCCTTTGTTTTTCCAGAATTCTGCACCTGTATATAAGATGTTCTGAAGTTTGGTCTTCCTCATCGCATGGACACTTTGCGTTATCTAGAATCTTGAATCTATGGAGATAAGACCTCGTTTTGCCGTGTCCTGTAACAAGTGCTGTAAACTCCGGAGAACTTGGTATCTGCATCTTCACTCTCTGGTCCACCCTCGGGAAGAACGTTCTGCAAACGCTTCCTTTGTTGGTGGTGTCCCACTGAATTTGCCAGCTGGCAAGACTTTTCTTTCGCTGTTCCGTCGTGATTGTTGTCATAGGGATTTTATTATACTCTATGATTAGGTCACTCTGCGCTGCTGCTTCCTTAGCTAGTTTATCAGCCATCTCGTTTCCTTCGATGCCGATGTGAGCCTTGACCCAGCCGAAGTGTATTGTCCAGTTTGCTATTGTGAGTTCTCGAAGTATTTGTCTGATTTTTTCAACCAATGGGCAATGTATGAGTTTGTTGTTTATTGAATATAGTGTCACTTTACTATCAGTGTAGATGGCCACAGTTTTGTTACTGTCGTTGCAAGCAGGTAGGAAACTGTATATTTTCCAATGCTTTTAGGATGGCGATTTTTTCTGCTTGGTTGTTTGAGCAATGCTTCTCTAGTCTGTACTTATATTGTTTAATTAGAGTATTATCTCTGTAGATTGCTATTCCTGATCCTACTTTTTCTTCTATTTTGCTACCATCTGTATATATCTTATAGGAATATCTTATTTGTTCATTTGTTTCACTTACATTCATTTGCTCTGCCGGATGAGTCCAGTTCTTGATAGGAATTGGTAGTTCGCATTCATGTTGAAATTGAACATAGCCATGTTTGATCTTGTAGAGTTCCACCTTTTCATTAATTACATATTCTATAGGCAGGACACCAGCCATTACACAAGATGCTTCATACGAAAGTGTTCTGTAAGCTTTTGCAATCTTTATATTTATCAGTCTCTGTACTCTTTGCAGCTTGTTGAGGTTTTTTCTATTATGAATAGCTTCTTCCCAGACAGGCACCCCATACGTTAACATTGGAATCAGAGCTCCTTCGTAGATGGTTTTCAAGAGATTTATATCCTAATCCCCAATACAGTTTCGCTGATCTGCTCAACATGTTTATTAGGGTAGTAGCTCTTTCAGATATAATTTCTACGTGTTTGCTGAATGATAACTTAGAATCAAAATATATGCCTAAGTACTTAATTCTGTCTACTACTTCGATAGGTTTGTTGTGTAAATAGATCTTTACTGCCCTGTTAATCTTCTTTCTTGTTATCACCATTGCTTTCGTTTTAGTGTCGTTGAACACAATTTTGTTGTTTTTTTGCCCATTTCTCTATTTTAGCAATGTCTCCGTTAGAATACATTTCCGCCTCAGCCAATGAATCTCCTTCCGTCAGCATTAAGACATCATCAGCAAAAGCAATAAGTTGGGTATGTCGCGTATATTTCAGATTGAGAAGTCCGTTATACATGATGTTCCAAAATCCTGGGCCGCAACATGATCCTTGTGGACATCCCTTCTGTAGTTCTCTGTCGACTTTTTGGCTGTTAATACAGAGTGTAGCTTTCCTATCTTTGAAGTAATCTTTGGCGAGGTAGAATAGATTTTTTGGGCACTGTGATTCTCTCAGGTTGTTAAGTATACTTGGCCACCAAGCTGCATCAAAGGCTCCTTTGACATCCATGCTAATGAATATCACACATTTCTTTTTCTTTAGGTTGTCTGTTGCAAATTCTTTGGCGGCCCAAGCAGCATCTATTGTGCTCTTCTGAGGACAGAATCCAAATTGATTGTTGTTGAGAAAGTTCTTGGAAAAGACATGATGGTATATTCTATCGATTAATAGTTTCTCTAGTAATTTACCACCGAAGTTTAGTAGACTTATAGGTCTGTATTTAGTCACTTCTGAGCTGCCTTCTTTTCCTGGTTTGATTATTGGGATTATGGTGGACCGTTTCCATTGTTTTGGAAAGATTCCTTTTCTTAAGCACTCATTGTATATCTCAGCGAAGAATTTAGGAAATAACCTGAAGACCCTAAGTATTATGTCACTGTTGAGTCCGTCTTCCCCGGGTGCCTTAGTTGGGTTGAATCTTTTTAGCGTAGTCTCTATCTCCGCCAGCGTGAAGTCATTGTCATCTGGTGTGTCCATTGGTTCGAACATCTTCATTCTTACTTCTTTATGATACCCTGTCTCACTATTTTCATTGTCCTCTGGTGTAAAATTGTCAATCATGTGAGTAATGGTGCTCGTGATATCCGTCGTGTATGTTCCATCAGGAGTCTGAAGTGTTGACAATGTAGATGTATTTCGTAGTTTGCCAGCTGCTAGTCTATATACAGCGTTCCATGGGTTTGATTCTGACTGTGAGCAGAATAGTTTCCACGACTTTGTCTTTTCTTCTCTTATTTTGTTCTGGTAGAATCTGTTCTCTTCTCTGTATTTATGCAGCCTCTCCAATCTTAGTAAATCATCAATAGTCGTTCTTTGGTATCTTCTTCGCAGTGCAACCACCTTTTTTCTAAGTATTGTTAGATCCTGAGTCCACCAAGGCACTGATTTGTGGGTCGAGATGCGTTTACGTGATCTCGAAACTCTGAAAGCTGCATCGCAAGCTGATGTAATGCAGTGAGTGAATTTTTCCACCACCTCTTCGATATTTCCGCTCTGCTTTATTATACTTTTTAGTTCATCGTCGCATGTTAAATTTTCATTTTTTCTAGCACATTTGAATTCTAAAATTAGGTTAGTTTTTAAAATGTTGTCAAATTTTTTATAACTTTACAGCTATTAATCGAATCAAAATACATAATATGTATGTATGTATGTATGTATGTATGTATGTACGTATGTACGTATGTACGTATGTGCGTATGTGCGTATGTGCGTATGTGCGCATGTGCGCGTGTGTGCATGTGTGCATGCGTACACGCGTGCACGCACGCACGCACGCACGTACGTACGTATGTATGTGTTTATAAAAGATACTTAACGATAAAATGTAATACAACTTGCTATCGGTTAGTGTGAGCAGAGAAGACGGCTTCGTAATTTGTGGGCTAGTGTTATATACGACCACTGTAACAGGTTTCTTAGCGAACAGTGAACAAGTAATTTTAATATTGTTTACAAAAAATAATACCATTACAAATAAGTATTTTATAAAGTTATCTATATCTATTAATTTAATAGGAGTCCTACAATAATTAAACAGTGGAAACAAACTCCACGTGGATATATATATATATATATATATATATAATTCCATATGTGACTGACATTTACAATACACTTTTGCAGCAAAATGGTTGCATAAATATTAAAATTGATTGAAATTAGGGGTGTTATCTACGTGATATGATAGAGGAATAGTGTGTGGTTAAGACTGTACTTAAATATACAACTTTTGAAGAAAAACAGTGCTATTTATTATCTATCAAAGTATGTGTGACTGACTGACATAAATGTCAACTCATCATGCAGCTTAACATGTTCATCTGCATCATGCTCTGAAGTGTGATTCCTAATTCAATTTTCCAAAATACCGTTTGGAGGACACATTTCAAGTTACATTCTCAATAAAAAACAAAACAAAAGTCGCAATTAAGACCAGAGTTATAACCTAATATATTGTGTGTGACTGACTGACTGACTACATTCTGTGACTGACTGACATATCTGAATTTTATTTAGACTTTAATATTCTGGAGCTGCAAATATTATACAAATATTAAAAATAATATGAAATTATAATAGATAAGTCCACCGCTGTGGTCTCGAGGTAGCGTGCTGCCTTGTCACGCAGCGGGCCCGGGTTCGATTCCCGGTCGGGACAGTTTTTTTGGGTGAGGTTTTTATCGGTTTTTTTCTCACCTGCAAGATAAATGCCAAGAAAACTTTAAGGCCCAAACGGTCCCCGAAACCATATGGCCATCATCATCCTTATCATCATCATCATCATCATCCTTCACCGGTGTGGAAAGCAACGGGAAGCTACCACATCTACAGTTCCCTAGTAAAGCTGCAAGCATAGCGTGAAAATGCTATGATTGCAGTGAAAGACCTGCCCTCGGACAGAATTACTATGGATGGATAATATATAAAAAGCGATAATATGGAGATGAATAAAGAACTTCACTCCTTTTATCATGTATAGGAATTGTACAATTTGATAGCTGTAAAAATATTAAATAAATAGTATAATTTATTTAAATTGGTTACCAAGTATCATTTTAAATTTCACAAAATAAAGAAAATATTAACTTTTTAACAGCATAGGGCCTTCTCTATAGATAAATATGCCTAATATGAGTATAATTTTATTACAACCATATTAACGGATTAAAATTTATCTGATGCTGTTAATAGATTGAACCATTAAAATAAATAAAAATGCCGATATGGAATTTGCATTGTTCGTTCCAGAACACTAAAATTAACTTTCACGCGTCTCAACTATAAAGACAAAAATAATTAACGAAAAAGTACAGTATACAAATTATTGAAATTTGTATTTAAATATGGAAAATTCTGTTATAATTCTTTCAAAACAACTGATTACATATTATATTGCTGACATGAGTTCTATTTTTAAACTAAACAATCGAAAGAAATCTCTTACAATGCGCGAAATCTTACTTTATGACTGACTGTTTGCACGTGGCGCACATAGTACAGCGTTGTCATACGTATTTTCACTCTGTTGGTTTCCAATAACGCTACACCCAATAATAATTTTATTTTACACTACAGGTTATACATACTTAATCACATATACTCCACGCCAATTGTATTTCTTTATACAAGAAACTTCATATGATTTAAAACTGTTTTTGCAATTAACAAGCATGACTCTGTTTCACAAAGTGAATGCTAGTACAATGTGGCAACATCACACTGTGAATCCCCGATAATACGGCACACATGGCATGTCAAAGGTCAAAGTAATGCGAGAACCTTTCAAGTTCAAGGACTCCCACACACACATTTTCTAACACATAAGAACCGCGCACTTGCATTTAATTCAACTCACTTAATAACATACATATTGAAGAATCGCATAATGAAAAATTATTTAAATGTCATTAATAAAAATATAAAATGTAATTAATATAATTAACATAATTACTTTACAAGACAAAGTCGTTAATAATTTTTTGTTAGTTATGTACCGATAACGTAGAATTCCAGAGGAAATTTGGATCCATCAATTATGGTATTGTGTACAATAATTGTTGTATGTTTTATGTGACTGACTGTAGCTTACCCTTAATAATTATGGGGCGCATTTTAATTATCTAGAATATTATATCACAATTATTAGTATTACATTTATGATCAGGAAGGATCGAAATATGGTATAACAAAAAATCGGTAAAACAAAACAATCGTAAAACAAAATTTCGTTTAATTTTGCATGTGTTTTCAGGTTTCGGAATATATCATGTTCTACTATTAATTTAGATCAAAATAATCCGTATTTCAAACATTAACTTCTATAATCGGAAAATTTCATCTGCAAAAAAAATCTCATCGAAAAAATTACTCCTGCGCCAATTTCAAAATTTTCACATCGATATGACATTTTCATGTAATTACTCTACATTTAAATCCTTCCGCTGACTGCCTTTTAGCTCAAATTGTCACAGAAGAAGGGCCAGTAATTATTTTATGAAACAGCTGAGCCGAACAGTCTACCAGATTTCCTAAACCATGTTTATGTTAATACACAGCGGAGTCCAGCAAGCAACTGACTGCGTTATGCGTATTAGCAATATAAGTGAGGGGACAAAAAGTCAGTCAGTCACGGGACTCCAGCGGGAAAAATAATGACTTTACAAGAAAATGTCATCTATACTTTTTTGTTAGTTGTGTACCGATAACGTAGAATCCAAGAGGAAATTTTAATCCATCAATTATTATGTTGTGTACAGTAATTTTTATCCGTTTTCTGTGACTGACTGACCATAACTTACAGTTAACAACTATAGGACACATTTAAGGTATATAGAATATTAGAATCCAATTAATATTGTTTAATTTACAACCAAGGAGGACCAAAGTATGGTTTAACAAAAGATTTTGTGAAATAAAACGAATTCTTACGACCAAATCATTAAACTAGAAATTGGTAAAATTTTGCGTATTTTTTCAGGTTTGGAATATGACAAGTTCTACCGCTATTATTAGATTAAAATAATGCACATTTGAAACATTTTCTTATAGAATTATAAAATTTGATATTTACAGATAAATATTACATCAAGAGAATTATTCCTGCGTCAGTTTCAAAATTTTCACCTCGGTATGACATTTTCATGGAATCGCTCATATATAATTGGATTCAATTCCTTTTCAGATTATTTGGCATTATTATCATTTTCAGGAGGCACGCCGCGCCGTAGGGTAATGGTTAAGGCAGTTAAGGTACTACGCTACAAGCCGGAAGGTCGAGGGGTTCGAGTCCCGGTGGGTTCAGGATTTTTAAACTGACCCAAACACTCTGGCGGCACTATGGCCCTGGGGTCGACTCAGCCTCTAACTGAAATGAGTGCCAGGCACTTGCTCTGGGGGAATAGGAGGCCGTCACGCAGAGCTGACATTAAGTGCCGATTGTCAAGAAAAGTGGGAGCCTTAAACCTCCTACTACCACAAGGGCCTCCTAACGCCTGTAGTGGGATCAGTTTTTTTTTACCATTTTCTGCTTTCTAATATATTTGTTAGAATTTCATACAATGCTGAAAGTAATGAGATGCCTCTCTAGATGTTGCAATCAGTTTTATATCCTTTCTTATAAATTGGTACGATAACTGATTCTTTCCATTCATCTAGAAGAGCTTCGTTTTCCCAAAACATACTAAGCAACCGGCATATCTTGTCCATCAATTTTTCTCCCCCTAAGTTTATCAGCTCTGCTGGGATCTCATCTGAACCTGATGCTTTATACATCTCCAATTTTTATATCGCCATTTCAATCTCTAGTGCACTTGGTTCTGCGACTAGCATTTCTGCTGTTTGTAAATTATTCTCTTCAATTTCCTGTTCTTATGTACATTTAATATCTGATTAAAGTAACTTTTCCATATATTTAATATACTCCTGAAATTTGCAATCATATCTCCATTTTCAATCCGAATTATGTTCGTTCTAGCCTGAAATCATTTCTTCTCTATTCTAATTTCCAGATATAATTCTCTAATGTTCCAATTTCAAGATCATTAATCTTCTCCCTCAAATATTCCCTCTTTTCACTATTTAGTAACCTGGTAGTTTTTTTGTCTAATACTACCCTATTGCTCTAAATTTACCTCATTTGGCTCTTATAAACTTTTTCATTTTTCTAGCTTTCTTTTCTCTACAGTGTCAGCATATTGCTCATCAAACCATTTCTTGTTTTGCCTCTTTTTTTAAATATCCAATGCTTTCTGATGCTGGCAATTAATAATATATATTATAGCCTCCCATTCTTTATTTATATCAGTTTCTTCTTCGTTCCCCACATTGCCATCTGAAGATTCCAGTACTTCAAAACTATTAGCAATTTTGATTTGGTTTTCTTGTCGGCTTTCATCATTTTTCTGTTTTTTTAATTCAAATTTTTCAGAATCACCTTTAGCATTTGTTCCTCTTATAAGCGATAGCCGTTGTCTAATTTTTACCCTGATCAGATGATGATCCGAATTTCTGTCTGTCCCTCTAACTGGTCCCACATCGATGTTACTACTGTGCCAGCGTTTGTCCACTAATATCCGAGTTTCGCCATCTGGATACGTCCAGGTGTATTTATGAATTTCCTTATGCTCAAATGTTGTGCTCTAAACAATGAGATTCTTTGATGTGGCAAAGGTTGCACCGGAGGCAACCACATTCTGCTACCATTAATTGCACCGGGACTTGAACCCTTTAACCACGCGATCTACTACCAAAGATTACACCGCGTGTTGGTGCTGGATCAAACCATTGTTGTTGATAAATATTTTGAATAGAGAACATAGACTGCTCAAATTAAAATATCTTTGCCCGGGCCCATAAAAGGCAAAGATTAATTCAACTTTCCTTAATAAATTATCAAACATGTGATGTGCAGTGAGCTACAAGCTATAATCGTGGAAGCTTTAAGGAAAGAGGAACTCACACGCGCTTGAGTAAGGTTTGGAATTATACCTTCATATCTAACATAGGCTAGCTACTAAAATAAATAGGCTAAGTAAGTAAAATAGACAACTAAAGTTTTAATGCGAGTCAAAAAGATAGTCAGATATAACAATGAAAATAAATGAATAAATAATTAATTTAACAAAGAAAATAATAATATCATTGATCATCTGTACAGAAATAATATAAACAAACATACGTACAACATGACACTCACACTAGTCCAGTCAAGGATCGGGGTACACGCTTCTTGCGGCCCCACCCTGGCCTGAAGGACTAATAAACCAAACTAGCTCTTTTGATCTACATCGACCAGACTCGTACTGTAGATAAACAGATGATGATCCGATGTTAGGAAACACAGCTCTTTATGAGAGTTCACTAGGAGAGGGGAGCATGCGCGATAGCACACGGCGTGTACTAGGAAAGGAAGAGGTAGGTAGGGGAGCATTTGGCACTGTTCACAAAGATCACACAATAAATGGAGACGCGATGACGTATAGGTTGCGCAGCATGACGTAATTCCTGTATCGAAATCTTGATTTCGGCACAAGGTGACTAATCTAACCCCATTGTCGTTACTATCTTCATGAAGACTGAATTTGCCTATTGTTGGTTTGAATATATCTTCCCGCCCCACTTTTGCATTAAAATCTGGTAAGACTATTTTCATATGATATCGCGAAAGGCTATCAAGTAAGCATTCTAATTCTTCATAGAACTCATCCTTGTTCTTATCATCTTTATCTTCTGTGGGAGCATGTACATTTACAGTTACAAAATCATGTCGTTTGCCCTTTAGAATTATGTATGATATCCTATCACTCACAAACTTAATATTTCGGATAGCGTACAGGATCCTTCTTCGGACTAAAAAACCCGTTCCAAATTCAGGTCTTCCTGCACCCCCGTAGTATAATGTAAAGCTTCCTGATTCCTGACTACCTTCTCCTGGCCCTCTAACTTCCTGTAAAGCGACTATATCCAAGGGTGATTTATCTAATTCCCGCGTTAATGCATCTAGCGCCCCGCTATTTTATACAGTCCATGTTCCTAGGAACATGTCCCTATGTTTGAGCCTTTGGCATGGGTTCCCTGAAGTAGTCCCCACCCGAAGAACCGAATGGGGACTATTTGACCTCCGGAAAATTTTACCCCAGTTGAACCCAAGTCCGCATTTCTTGACGGTTGTATTTTTAGGGTGAAAGATCGTCACTCTTTCGACCAAGGTACTTTTTTCGTCTGGCTTATCACCTTCGACCAGTCCGGCATGGGTAACCCTATAAGCAGTAATGCTCTCGGGATCATATAAGCACGCAAGCCACTCAACCTCTACCTAGGAGGGTTTGAAAATATAACTACTTCAAAATAATGATATGAACTACTTCTCTTTTATCCTTCGAACTTTAGCAAATGCGTTAATTAGGAATGTGTAGGATGCAAAGCACCATTTGCACTCCTTATCCAATGTTCATTCCAATCAGTGATGATATAGTCAATAAGTTTATTTTTAACATAGGATATTGGACACTATGAAAATGAATAATGAAGCTCAGAAGATGCTGCGTATTTTTCTAGTTGATCAGCACGTTCATTTCCCACAGTTCCCTGGTGCCCTCGTATCCAAGACAGGCACAGGTGTAATTTTTAATGTTATTTCTAATTTCTACTGAGTTCGGATATAAATTAAATTTATCTGCGATCGATTGAAGAGCAGCCTGCGAGTCACTAAAAATTCGTGCACTACATTTGTGTGGAAGACACCACGGTACTGCTTCTTTTATGGCATATAGTTCAGCTTGGAAAACAGAACAGGTAGGGGAGAGTTTGAATAGTTTGAAGAAAACTTCACTGTCTTCACAATATCCCCAAAAAATCCCCAAGTTGGCCTGATTGCCATTGATAGACCTCTAAGGAATTTGCTACTTTTGGCAGATAGGTGTTTTAAATGAGGTCTGAATGTAAGTTTTGGATCTAAAATTACACCCAGATAATTTATACTGTTGACAAATGGAATGTCTTAACCATTCATTTGTAAACCTTGGTTCAATTCTATATTTCTGCTCCTTGTAGTGAGCATTGCTTGAGGTTTGTGGGGGTTGAATTCTAGTTTATTTTCTACCCCCCAATGGAATAGAATATTTAGAGCCATATTGCCAATTTGAACAAGTGTCTGTGCATCAATACTTCTGATAAGTAAGAGCGCATCATCTGCATAAGCAATAACCTTACAACCGTTTGGTAACTCTTGTTTTAGTAGCTCATCATACAGAATATTCCATAATCCTGGGCTGCAGGCAGATCCCTGGGGGCATCCTCGAGATACACTCGTTTTAAGAGACTCATCACATATAGTAATCTGCACTTTACGATTTTGAAAATAATTTAAATAAGTTTATACATATTTTTGGGACATCTTTTCTGCTTAAGTTGGTACAATATTTTGGGCCACTACGCATGGTTAAAAGCCCCAGAACACCTAAAGAAATAAGAACACCCAGCATTTTCCTTCGGAATGTTTCCTTCCTACCATATAACAAACATCATCTTCAGTTGACTTCTGTGGTGTGAACCCAAATTGTTCATTACTCAGTAAGTTATTGGAGTATAAATGAAACATAATTCTATCTATAATAAACTAGTAAAGTTACATTTTTAATCACATTTTTAATCATCATAACAACACATATCTCACTAATTTACTATACGATAAATCCAAATGTCCACATAATTTCAGTTTTAAAATGAAGTTTGGGATCACCAAAGATGAAAACACGAAAAACGTTTGCGGAACACCAATAAAAAAATGTAAAATAACATTTATTGAAGCACTGCACGTTGCTTATCCCGTACATTACATCGAATTCGTTGCTACAATAAAACTGCTGTTTCAATTCTCTACAATATAAAGCTGAGCGATGTTCCTTTTGTTTATTTGCTTTTTTTTTTGCGGATTAATGCATAAGCAAAAATTATTAGAAGGCTCTGTGATATTAGCTAGAAAACTTCATTAGAGATAGGTCTACAGGAAATTGTATTAAAAATCTGATATCAAGGAAATTAAATTTAAATAACATTTAGAAATTCAGTTTATTTAAATTTAAAAAATGGAAATTAGCAACATGAAAGATGTTTTCGACGCCTTTTCAGGTACAAGTGAAGAAACTTTGCGGATTCTGGAAGAAAAAGGTGCAATTGATGAATTGTCAGTATTGATCCTTAGTAAGAAAATCAAATGCGTTTTTGAGATACGTGTTCAAATGTAATCGTTGCAAAATTACCAAAACCATAGTGGAAGGTACATTTTTGCAAGGAATGCACTTGTCACTTCTAAATTTTTCACGCTTTTGTGGTTGTGGCGCTGTCGCTCAGGAATACGTGTAACCTCAAGTATCACTGGATTATAAAAAAAAACTGATACAGCATAAGAAATATTTGAGGGACATCATTTAGGCAGTGTAGAAAATGGTGCTTTCAAAAATGTTATTTTATTTGTTTGTTTCAGGATGATCCGCATTTTTTTTTCGCTTTTTTATCTTTGGTGTTCCTAAATTTCATTTTAAAACCAAAATTAGATCGTAAAAACCGATGTCCACTTTTTGAGCCGTACAGTAACTTTACGGTAGCAAGGAATTCGATGTAATGTAATGTACGGGATGAGAATCTGTAGTATTTCAATAAATGTTATTTTACTACCTTTTTATTGATGTTTCGCAAACTTTATTCGTGATTTCATCTTTGGTGATCCCAAACTTCATTTTAAAACCAAAATTATATCGAAATTTGGATTTCTCGTATAGTAAACTAGTAAGATATGTGTTGTGTACTGCTTAAAAAGAAAGGTAATTGAAAAAATTATTTCACTAATTTATTAATTGATGATCCGCAATTTTTATAAGTGTTTTCATCTTTGGTGATCCTATATTTCATTTTAAAATCAAAACGATATCGAAATTTGGATTTCCTGTTTAGTAAACTAATTAAATCTGTATTGGGTAATGGTTATTATGTAATTTTTCTAGTTTTTTTGTGGATAGTCCGCATTTTATTTTATTTATTTATTTTTTTTCCTGTTTTCATCTTTGGTGTGCCTAAGCTACATTTTAAAACCAAAATTAGATCGAAATTCCGATGTCCACTTTTTGCGCCGTACTCTAAATAATATATCAGATTCAGAAGTAAATATCAGTACGTTACAACTAGAATAAATATCATACCATATGCTAGTAAGGAAGATATAGTCCCTTATCTTAATTCAAATATGGTTAGAGGACTTCTGAGTATTATCTAATTATTCAATATAATCATGCCATCCGTTTGATCGAAATGCAGATTATGACTATAACCAATAATTCCCGTGAAAACAATCGCATTGTCAACAGATCAAAATCAAACACATGAAGAAAATAAAGCTGACTTAAAGCGGGAGATTCGTGCATTAGTCATTTCAACTTCTCCTGCTTGTCCAGCTTTGGTACAAAAATCTAAATATTAAAGTATAACCATCATCATCATGCAGGCCTTGACCACCCATAAAATAAAAATGTTGGTTCAGGCACTCTATGCGTGTGAAACATGCTCGTTTGCATTAAGGGAATAAAACAAGCGTATTTATTTATTGGGAAACCCTTAGGAAAATAACATTATGAAGGCCTAGTGTAAGTGTGAGGATAATATTCAGATGAATCTCACAAGGGAACTGTCAACCATTGCATACCGAGACCTACCTTGAAATCTCTCCTAGAGAAGCGTTGTGATGTAACAAGGCCGCGTCCAAAAATTATCTGCCGCTTTTAACTGCATGGCAATAAAATCAAGCACTAAATCTCTCATTTAAAGTACAGAGAAGTAATAAAACTCCTGACTTGATATATTGGATAATCCTTACAACCTGCTGTCCGCGTCGCTCCCGCCTCGCTCCATTCCGCTCTATTCAAACAGAGACGTCTATCTGCTTCGCACATTCAGTTGTCATTGCTGAATTCTGGCTTCCATTTCTGTGCTTTGCAGTTAAAATCAGCAGATATTTTTTTAACTTGTTCTTGGTACATCGCAACATTTCTCTGACAGAAATTTTAAGGTAGGTTTCGGCATGAAATGGTTTTTGTATGTTCTCCTACTTAAAGTGAACGTTTTTAAACAAATAGCAGGTACCCGGTGGGGTTGGAGATTCTAATTATAAAATGTTTAATTTCTAATATATTGTTTTTTTACAGCAGATGGCTGGATTAAATTCCGATATATATTTAGAGACGGATTGTGGTAATGTTGATATTTATGTTTAGAGTTAGTAGAAATATGAAATTTCTATTTTTTTAAACTATCAAGAATAATGAAGAGGGAACCAAAAATATTTATTTGTGTTACTGGCAATATATTTTAATATATTTTGACAATATCTTCCATATTTCAAGAACATTAATATGTCTGCATATATATATATATATATATATATATATAAGCACTTAAAAATGTAAAGTATACAAGTGTTTTAAAAATTGATTATATTTGCTTTCGAAATTTCCAACTATTAAAAAGTTTATAGTTAACAAAACTAATTTTTGAAAATAATGTATAAAGAGAGTAAACCTGAATAATGCTAATAAAATATTTGAAGGTGGGTTTTACCTACCCCACATATTAAACATTTTTGTGGATTTCTCAACGCAAATCTAAATCACGACCCCGGTTTTCCAATTTTTTATTGTTTCCGTAACACCTATAAAAAACCGAAGTCTAAATCACGACCCCGGTTTTCCAATTTTTTTTGTTTCCGTAACACCTATAAAAAACCGAAGTCTAAATCACGACCCCGGTTTTCCAATTTTTTATTGTTTCCGTAACACCTATAAAAAACCGAAGTCTAAATCACGACCCCGGTTTTCCAATTTTTTTTGTTTCCGTAACACCAATAAAAACCCGAAGTCTAAATCACGACCACGGTTTTCCAATTTTTTATTGTTTCCGTAACACCTATAAAAAACCGGAGTCTAAATCACGATCCCGGTTTTCCAATTTTTTATTGTTTCCGTAACACCTATAAAAAACCGAAGTCTAAATCACGACCCCGGTTTTCCAATTTTTTATTGTTTCCGTAACACCTATAAAAAACCGAAGTCTAAATCACGACCCCGGTTTTCCAATTTTTTATTGTTTCCGTAACACCTATAAAAACCGAAGTCTAAATCACGACCACGGTTTTCCAATTTTTTATTGTTTCCGTAACACCTATAAAAAACCGAAGTCTAAATCACGACCCCGGTTTTCCAATTTTTTATTGTTTCCGTAACACCTATAAAAAACCGAAGTCTAAATCACGACCCGGTTTTTTCCAATTTTTTATTGTTTCCGTAACACCTATAAAAAACCGAAGTCTAAATCACGACCCCGGTTTTCCAATTTTTTATTGTTTCCGTAACACCTATAAAAAACCGAAGTCTAAATCACGACCCCGGTTTTCCAATTTTTTTTGTTTCCGTAACACCTATAAAAAACCGAAGTCTAAATCACGACCCCGGTTTTCCAATTTTTTATTGTTTCCGTAACACCTATAAAAGACCGAAGTCTAAATCACGACCCCGGTTTTCCAATTTTTTATTGTTTCCGTAACACCTATAAAAAACCGAAGTCTAAATCACGACCCCGGTTTTCCAATTTTTTTTGTTTCCGTAACACCTATAAAAAACCGAAGTCTAAATCACGACCCCGGTTTCCAATTTTTATTGTTTCCGTAACACCTATAAAAAACCGAAGTCTAAATCACGACCCCGGTTTTCCAATTTTTTATTGTTTCCGTAACACCTATAAAACCGAAGTCTAAATCACGACCCCGGTTTCCAATTTTTTATTGTTTCCGTAACACCTATAAAAAACCGAAGTCTAAATCACGACCCCGGTTTTCCAATTTTTTATTGTTTCCGTAACACCTATAAAAACCGAAGTCTAAATCACGACCCCGGTTTTCCAATTTTTTTTGTTTCCGTAACACCTATAAAAAACCGAAGTCTAAATCACGACCCCGGTTTTCCAATTTTTTATTGTTTCCGTAACACCTATAAAAAACCGAAGTCTAAATCACGACCCCGGTTTTCCAATGTTTTATTGTTTCCGTAACACCTATAAAAACCGAAATCTAAATCACGACCCCGGTTTTCCAATTTTTTATTGTTTCCGTAACACCTATAAAAAACCGAAGTCTAAATCACGACCCCGGTTTTCCAATTTTTTATTGTTTCCGTAACACCTATAAAAAACCGAAGTTTAAATCACGACCCCGGTTTTCCAATTTTTTTATTGTTTCCGTAACACCTATAAAAACCGAAGTCTAAATCACGACCCCGGTTTTCCAATTTTTTATTGTTTCCGTAACACCTATAAAAAACCGAAGTTTAAATCACGACCCCGGTTTTCCAATTTTTTATTGTTTCCGTAACACCTATAAAAAACCGAAGTTTAAATCACGACCCCGGTTTTAAAATGTTTTTATTGTTTCCGTAACACCTATAAAAAACCGAAGTCTAAATCACGACCCCGGTTTTCCAATTTTTTATTGTTTCCGTAACACCTATAAAAAACCGAAGTTTAAATCACGACCCCGGTTTTCCAATTTTTTTATTGTTTCCGTAACACCTATAAAAAACCGAAGTCTAAATCACGACCCCGGTTTTCCAATTTTTTATTGTTTCCGTAACACCTATAAAAAACCGAAGTCTAAATCACGACCCCGGTTTTCCAATTTTTTATTGTTCCGTAACACCTATAAAAACCGAAGTCTAAATCACGACCCCGGTTTTCCAATTTTTATTGTTCCGTAACACCTATAAAAAACCGAAGTTTAAATCACGACCCCGGTTTTCCAATTTTTTATTGTTTCCGTAACACCTATAAAAAACCGAAGTCTAAATCACGACCCCGGTTTTCCAATTTTTTATTGTTTCCGTAACACCTATAAAAACCGAAGTCTAAATCACGACCCCGGTTTTCCAATGTTTTATTGTTTCCGTAACACCTATAAAAAACTGAAGTCTAAATCACGACTCCGATTTTTCAATGTTTTATTGTTTCCGTAACATCTATAAAAATGATTAAAGATTCACATAAATTGTTATGAAACTAAAGACATTTGCTTTTGTAAGTAACAGACATAGATTTTCATTTTTTATGGTTGTTATGAAAACAATAAAATCCGAAAACTGCGGTCGTGGTTTAGACTTCGCTTGAGAAATGCACTTTTTGTCTTCGTAGCAAAATTTCTCTCTCTGTAGGCTATATGTGGTGCTCCTGGTTTCTCGTCGCTTTACAATTGGCGCCAGTATTTGGTGTAGGCCTATAAAACAAATTGTACGGCACAACGATGTGGAATTCAAATTTGACTTGTTCAAATGATGAAGAGTTAGTTTCCTCCGCGTATTTTGGCAAAGTGATTTGTATTAAATATAAATTAAAGAATATCAGTGCTTATACATATGGCCTACTGGCACTATCCAATCCCTAGGTCCATGGCCGCGCGGACATAAGCGCTTTACACATTTCAATCATCCCTGTGTAACCTACTTCCCTCAAATCATGATTAATGTTATTCTCCCACCCCATTCTTGGTCTACCAACTGAACGTTTTACCTCTGCCTTTCTTACAAGTTTCCATGCCCATCTTTCATTACCCATTCGTCCAACATATCCTGCCCATCACAGTCTACGAGACTTACCTGTTCTTATTATATATCTCTCTAAAAACTCCACGGCGGGACAGGCCAGAATCTACTGGCTGCTGGCCTCACATCCACAAGTGTTAAAGACAGAGGTAGACGTTCATAGAACCTGTGTAGGGGTGACAGTAGTCAGCATGTCGGGACCCCAGCCGTTACAATTGGTTTTTTCAATCTGGAGCCGCTACTTTTTGTAGCTTCCAAATTCCTCACGATGCTGATTAGGCACCAGTCACATAGTGGCCGAAATCCCATGAGAAAATTTCTTCGCCCATGGAGACTCGAACCAGCGCATGTCTGCTAGCTCTGTGCCAAAGCATCTTGCCTCAACCACTCGGTTATGGTGCGGGACTTATTATATTGTCTATAAATATCATGCAGCTTACTGTTATGTAGTCTTCACCATTCAGCTGTCTGTTCATCTCTCCTTGGTCCAAAAATTTTCCTAAGACTTTATTCTCAAATACTCGTAACCTTTTGTCTTCCCTTAAAATAAGAGTCCATATTTCGCATCCATATAATATAACTGGGAGAATAACGGTCTTATATATTTTTAATTACCCTCAGGGGTCCTCATCTAGGGGATATGTGGATGGCGACCACAAGGTGCCCAAGCTGAGCAAAACATTTCTTCCACTTACTTGTGTTTTGCACTCTTTTAACTTTACTATCTAACCTCTCTTGGTTAACTCTTGTTTTTTCGACTCCGACGCTATTAGGGCATCCGAGGGCTAGGGAGTCTTTCCTTTCTTCCATTTCTTCTTTCCTTTATTTTCTTTTCTTCTCCAGAAAAGCCTGACCAGAGGCTATAAGATGGCAGCCCCATCACTGGTCTTGCCTTCCTTTGGCCAGCAACCAATCGAAGGGACTATTATTATGCTTTCAAGTCTTATACGAGAATTTCCCGCAAACGCTGGAGGGAAAATTTTCTATAGGATCGTAACAGGCCTTGGCCTAATACTTGGAAGGAAGAAGAAGAAGAAGAATGTAACTTTTTTGAGAGAAGTAGGAACGATAAGAGTTCCTATAATTTATAATAGCATACATTACCAGCGTTGAGCCTCTGTTTAATTTCTTTGTGCATCTCATTCCTATTTATAATTATTATTTATAGGTATTTGAATTCAGCCACTTCTTCAAAGTTCCCTTATTTGTCATTAACTGTCCATTTCCATTATATAATGTATTTCTATGTGTGAATATATATTTAGTTTTATTGGTGTTTACTTCCAGTCCCAATTTCTTAGTGTTACTCAACAGAGTATGCATGTTGGTCCTTAGTATCTCCTCGCTATCACCTAATAATACTACATCATCACCATAAAATAACAGCTTATTAATACCATTGAGTTGTAGGGCTTCTTCATCCTCTAAACATTTGATTACATGCTCTAGTAGAAAATTGAATAGTAGAGGAGAAGGTGCATCCTATTGCGTTAACCCATTATGAATTTCAAAAGTATCCGAAAACTATTTGTTTTCACGCATCCTATTCTTTGTGCCATATGTCTACATTTGAAATAATCTAACAAACTTTTCTTTTAGGAATTCATAACTCCAGCAGGATACTATAGACTATAACTTCTCCCTCTTAATTAAATCATACGTCTTTTTTAATTCCACATATAGTTGATGTACAGTGCCATTATACTCCCATTTATTTTTAAAATCTGTCTTATTCAAAAATCCGATCTGTTTCTTCTAAATCCACATTTATGATCTTCTAACATGTCATCAATATAGAGAGTAAGTCTGCTTACTAATATATTTGTTACAATTTCGTACGAAATTGACAGTAATGAGATGCCCCTGTAGTAGTTACAATCAGTTTTTCTCCTTTCTTACAGATTGGTACGATAATCGATTCTTTCCATTCATTGGAAAAAACCTTCCCCCCCCCCCAATCATACTGACCAACCGACGTATCTGGGATCACATATAAACATGCTTTATATATCTTCAATTTTTCCATCGCCATTTCAACCTCTAATGCACTCGATTCTGTGAGTAACATTTTCCGCTGTCTGTAAATCATCCTCTTTAATATCCTGTTGTACATGTACATTTAATAATTGATTAAAAGGAATTTTCCATCTATCTAATTCATTTCTGGAATCTGTAAACATATCCCGATTTTCATTCCTAGTTACGTTTGTTCTAGCTTGAAACAGTTTCTTCTCTTTCTATATTTCTTGATGTAATTCTCTGATGTTCTTACTTTTTGTATTAATTTCCTGATATTTCAGAAAATACCTCAGGAAAAAAACATAACCCAGGAAACTTCTCCCGAATGAGGATCGAACCCGGGCCCGCTGCGATCGTGGCAGCGACGCTACCCCGAGATCACAGCGGTTGACATTCTACCCCTTAATAATGCTTTGAAACAAGGTCAGTATATTGAAAATTATTGCAATATGAGTAAAAGAAGGACAAATATCATTCAGAAATGGTTTGTTTATTGCAACAATATTGATTCTCATTTGCCATTTTATTTAATTTTGCACACGATTCAGTCTATTCCCCGAAAATGAAGAGGAATTGATTATTATTTATTGCAATAATTTATTCTCAATTGTTATTTTTATTTAATTTTGCAGACGATAGAGTCTGCTTGCTGAAATTGTTGATTGTCATAACAATTGATTCCTATTGTTATTTTTAATTCAATTATTTTATGTAACCCACAACGGCGATACCGGTAACCAATTACTTTTTTGCACTATAATGCGTTGTCGTACTTTCAGGAATGGCTGCCATGATTAAAAGTTGAATTTCCTCAATTTCGGAATTGCCTACCTATAAATAACTAAATAACTGTACAGTAATATTAAAAATTACCTACCTAGGGCGGGAAGTAAAACCACTGCCCTTTTTGTATATTACGTACAATGTATAAACAAAAATATATCCAAAAGGTAGTGTTAATATACAGTATACAAAACAAATCGCTGGAGATTTTAATGTTTCACTTTTGACCACGAAATAAGGAACCTACAGTACAATTATTCTCCTCCAGCCACTTTCTGAATGAAATGCGTGTTTTTCACGTCTTGTTTTAGATTTTTCTGGCACTAAAGAAGCACACCCAACTTCCCGCGCTTCTTCAATTTCGTCATTTTGATTACACTGAGCAACAAAAAAGAAACTTTTTTTTGTCTCAGAAAGAAAAATATGTGATTCTGATAGTATATTTTCTCTTGAATTCAAATATGATATCGGTTTTTCTCCATCGCGCAAGTTTTCCGAGAGACAGAAATTTATAATTTCAAACACTTCAATATTTTCTACATTCGTAACTACACAATATTCGAACATTCAGACTCACCTAGAAAGTAAGAAATGATGATTTTCTGCTGTTTCGCCTGTGGAGCATCCCTCTTGATGGTCCAACAATAATCGGCCAGCATATTAGGATTCCATTTGCCTTAATATCTCTTTTCGATAGCTGAAATCATTTGAGTTAGCTCATTTGATTTTATTTTACAATGGACAAATGGACGAAAAAACGTTTATCAAAAAAATAATTATTCAAATCGATAAATTGAAATAAAAAAACTTGGGCGATGGAGAAATTCCGATTACATATTTGAAAACACGATAAAAATCTGCATTAAATAGAACTATTAGTACTCATGAGACAAAAATCATGTTGATCAGTGTTACCATTATTCATACTTGACGCCATTTTATGCCTGGTGTCATGACCTGCTGTACTCTCAACTAAATTATTATCGGCATTTAGCGTATATACATTGGCCAGACTGCTAACGTCAGTCAGTTGTTTATAATGAACTCTAATTAATATTTCCAACAAATATGTTATTATTTTACTATTAGACTATTTATTATTTTGAAAACACCATCGTGCAAAAAATAATGTACCACACTCGTTTGATGAGTGTTTTACAGAATCTCGGATTTTAAAAAACCTCGCTGTCCCTCAGGTCCTCACTTCTGTAAAAACCACTTCCCAACCTCGCATTGTTATCACGTTTAAATATTTCAAAGGTAATTAACTAAATATAATTACATTTTAAGTCTTGAGAGTTAATTATAATTATAGTATACATGATAATCAATTCCTTCCGGTTTTGAATCTTTGGAGACTTGAAAGCAAGTTGATTTCCTACCAGTCGGTAGCTAGCCGAAAAGTAGTAAGTCTAGTGGTGGGGCTGCCACCTAAAGCCTCTGGACAGGCATGAAGGAGGATTAGCATTTACTCTAATCCTGATGTAACAGTTATACCGCTGTGACTCGGTCCCCAGAGCCTCGTTTGTTATAAACAGGTTGCACCACGTGAAGGTGAGGTTGGGATTTAAGTAGGAGAGGTTATCGAATGCACTTCCTACTCTATAGCCTTCTAGACCACCAAAGAAATTCAACAATAGCCAGAGAGTTAAACATCGTACCTATATCTGAATACATCCAAGAATATAGAAACAATTGGCTAGCCCATATTCAGCGCATGGATCGTCACAGAATACCAAAACAAATTCTTCACTACATTCCTCGAGGCAGAAGATCTGTGGGTTGACCTTTAGATGGCGGGAGACCGTAACGGGCCACTGGGCCTAATACTTGAAAGGACGATGATGATGATGATGATAATCAATTATATTTGAATGCTCATTTATTTAACTTCCATCTATAAGAAATAAGGCTGATAAAGAATAACAACATAACTAATTAACTCACTGGCACTATCGAACCCGTAGGTTCATGGCCGCGCGGACATAAGCTCTCCATACATCCCTTTCCTGAGCTTATGTTTTCAAAATCATTCCTGTATAACCTACTTCCCTCAAATCATAGTTAATGTCATTTTCCCACCTCATTCTTGGTCTACCAACTGGGCGTTTTCCCTCTGGTTTTCCTACAAGAAGCTTCCATGCATCTCTTTCATTCCCCATTCGTGCCACATGAAAAGCAACATACCGTACTTTTTTAATTACATTTCGTTATTTAAACTTCGTGTTTTTTCGTGTTCTGGAAAAGTTTTCTTCATATTTCTGTTTACTCTAGTTTTTTTTATTTTATTTATTTATTTTTATTTAACGACGACCTTTAATAATTCGAGTCATTAGAGTCAAATTAAAATTTTAGCGTTAATGAAACGATAAATTTTGCTGAGACCTCGTTTTTCAGGTTTGAGGTTCTTTTACGTTCCGATAATCTACGAAACGGGTCCCACGACTTCAATTCCTTTCCGAGGAAACCCAAACACATGACTTTTATGCTTTGAATCATCCATCGACCTCCGCCGGGATTGTCTCTCAAACTTTGGAACCGAGAAACGTATTGTAACCACTAGAACCGACTGTTACACCGTTCGGTATTTCAAAACTTATTTTTTATTGTTTTGAAACTGATCGGCGATTCTAAACGGAAGATGATCTCCATTTTCCCCCATCACGACAGGTTTTCAAGCGATTCATGAATAAATAGAACTTCGTGAAACGCCATAAAAATTTTCAACGAGAATTTTGTGGGGAAAACTAGGCCACAATCTTCTATTTGCCACTAACACTGGACAACAAATTTCAAACTTTTTTTTTAACTCGAATGAAAATAGGTGATTATGTATATTTGACCTATGCTGAATTCAGATCTGCAATCCAAATTATTCTATCACGTAACATTTATGCAGCAAACGTGATTGAAATTTTCCATACAAATCCAAAAAGAAAATGACCGAACACATCTAATTTCAGTTTTCTGGTAATTCTTTATGTTATTTTATAAACGCAATCATTATTAAGAAAGGATTGTATAGATTAAATAACTTTCGGGAAGATTTAGTCGCCTATTTTCTGATTTATCATGCGAAAAAGGTATAGAAATATAGAAAAATTAATTATACACACATTCTAAAAAGATTTTCTGGAACATTTCCAATTGTGCACATCAGAAACATCCCTAATTAGTTGCCAACAATAGTCGTCTAACATGCTGGGTGACAATTGCTCCGTGTTCATCGCTGACGGCCCCCAGGTTGGGAGGAGAGAGGTGTAGGTGGTAATGCAGGAAATGTATTTTCAATGACACCGCTGTGGTCTCGAGGTAGCGTGCTGCCTTGTCACGCAGCGGGCCCGGGTTCGATCCCCGGTCGGGGCAGTTTTTCTGCGTGAGGTTTTTATCGGGGTTTTTCCTCACCTGTAAGACAAATGTTAGGAAAACTTTAAGGCCCAACCGGTCCCCGAAATCATATGGCCATCATCATCACTGGTGTGAAAAGCAACGGGGAGCTACCACACCTACAATTCGCTGGTAAAGCTGCAAGCATAGCATGAAAATGCCATGATTGCTGTGAAAGACCTGCCCTCGGGCAGAATTGCTATGGATCGATGGATTGATATTATATCCCAATTTTTTAGCATGTTCTCCATAAGTTTTTAGTGTTTTTCGGCCCTTATATGACCCAGAAAATTAGTACACGTTGTCTTGAATCTCACGCATGCTGCTTTCTTACTGTCCTCTAGCACTTCTTGTCTTGCGTCACTTCACGAATTTGTGGGCCAATAAAAATGCCTTCCTTCAATTTAGCCTCACTAATTCGTGAACATTTTTCTTTCAAATACAGGTTACTTTTACCATTTTTGTTTAGAGCCTTAACAAAATAGCTCATTAAGCCTAACTTAATGTGAAAGGGTGACAGCCATATGTTATCTTTCTTAACTAATGGTTTGTGTTTAATACACTTGTCCCCAGGTAGCAAAGCATCCCTTAGAGGCCACTCTCTTACTTCATTATGTTTTTGTTTAGCTCGACTGTCCCACTCGCATAAAAAGCAACAAAACTTGGCGAATCCACTCTTCATTCCAATGCGTAACCCTATGACTAAGATACCCACATATTTTCCATTCATATTTTTGTAATTAACAGTTTTAAAAGTAAATTCATATTCTCGTACGTTTCTTCCATATGAATAGTATGAGCAATAGCTGTAGGTACAGAAGAGTAAACATTATGTAACAACACGGGCTTTTAAACTTAACTTGCAAAAATCAATGAAAAGGCGCCATTCTTGTGGATTGCAAATTTTACTGCTCAATTGTCCCATTAGTCCATCAACATGATTACAATAGACAAATTAATTCAAAGAGTGTTCACGTTTCCTATAAGTTGTTATTTTGACATTGGGCTCAAGCAAGTACCAGTTCTGTTACCGAGAGCTTGATAGTTACGACTGACTTTTGTTAAACTGAGATCCCTTGGAAGATTAAATATATTTTTAAATTACTGATTTTGCACTCTTCTTCAACAATAAAAGTGGGGAGGTTAAGAGACCGCAATAAAATAAATTGTGTAAACCTAATAATCTACTACATCATGCAATCGTCCATGCCATTTATAGGGTCCATAAATTGAAGCAGACCACCCAATAGGCTGGAAATATTTCTTTCCCAGTAATAAAGTAATAATGTGTTGTCATATGCTCCTTTTTCATGAACAAGGGTTCAATAGAATATGTACACAATAGCCCGCTACTTTGCGCTCGGTCGGGCAGCTAGCATAATCATAAATCGGCGATTACTTCTAAACCGTAGGTGATAACGGAAAACGGATTTCACTTTAGAAATCAGGGCATAAAAATACATTAGAAATAGCTATATAATTTTTGTCAGGTGCAAATTTCAGTGTCGTCCAGTGTAATTAATCATTAATTAATAATTATAAGCACATTCATAAACTTACTTCAACATTGCACTTCATATTTTCTCATTTTTGGCCTCCTCGTATGTTGTTCAGTACGGTCCCTTGTTAACATCCAGCAAATAGTCAGTTTCAGTGCTGTTGGCATTGTATCTGTAACAGGAATATTAGGATCATGAAGTACGTGACGAAAGGCAGAGTGTATAGAACATCTTTCTTTTTTTTAGCAGTAACTGTATAAAAATAACAATCGTCATCATGATTTCTAAGGTTCCCTCCAGAATCATAGGGATGCAAAAGGCAATGACTTCCTTTTTCCACCTCCTCAACACAAGGGTGGAAGTCATGAAACCATCTTTACGCAAAGAGCGACTCTTTCCCCCTCTCTATGACGTAGAGAGTATTCATAAAATCTGTTTTATGTTTATTACTACGTTCATGGGGACCCGCTCCCATTTCTATTTAATTGTTTGTTTTAATAGCGATTTCTAAGATTAATTATTTCATTCAATAAATATGTATGATCTAAGACACTAAACATTTCGTCTTCCTCTTTATAGATAACGTTGGGTGCAGACAGATAAAAATATCCAAGAATTAACAATGGATGTCTTAGACTCTATTCATTTTAAGGGAGAGAAACAGTCTTGTGCATCAAATATGTACTTCTCCCAACGGCAGATGTAGTTATTAGGGTTTTAATAGATATAAAATATAAACACGATGAAATAAATTATTATACATTTTAAGTAGTGAAGTTGAAATTATAAGCTGTCGTTCACACTACAATATTACTATATTATGAAAAATATCGAAAACATAAAACTTTGAATTGTAAAAAAAATGAAGTGGTACGCGAAAATGGATTTCATTTTTGCTGTCGTGTGAAATTGTGATTCCGAAACACGTATTTATTTCAAAACAACAAAATCCATGCAGAACGATGTTATTGATAGTAATATGTTCGTCGAATAGGGACGTTAAATATGCCGGTCCCTTTGTATACCTCTTTCGGCCTTAGTTTAGGCGGAGCGATGATACTATTTTACGCGCCATCTGACTTGCTGACACATTCCGGTGACATTATAAAGGGCTTCCAATATAAAACCGGACCGGCCTTACGGAGTTTCACCCGGCACGCAGTGCTGTCTCTTCCTCCCGCAATTCACCCTGCCTGCCACCCATCCTTGAACTGTTTCTTACCTTATAGAAAATGCTGGAAATGTTGTCCTCCCGCAGTTAAACAGGCATTATACCGAGTAAACACATTTAGATTGACACGCTGTAGTTCGGGCACTGTCAAGTTTCTGATTTCATTTCTTATGTTGTTCTTCAGTTCTTCCAATGTGTACGGATTTGTTTTGTACACTTTGTCTTTCAGGCTACCCCATAAATAAAAATCACACACTGTTAGATCTGGGGAGCGAGTGTTTCTTATTTTGTACTGAACCAGTGGTCTCAAATTTAATCACAAGATCGTGGATTGTCGATATGGAAGGAGGTAATTGTCCAGGGAAGTTCCGAATAAATTCCTCGCGAACGCGACGAGCTGATTCGTATTTATAATAACATTTACACACATAAATGCGCTGCTCTAATGTCAGCTGACGTCTCATCTTGTCGAACGATAGTAAACTGACTAGTTCAAGGACGAGCGGCTGGCAGAGTGAAATGTGGACGAGGAGAGAGCGCTGCCTGACGGGTGAAACCCCGTGAGGCCGGTCCGGGTTTATATTGGAAGCCCGGTACTTTTCACCAAAACTTAAGAACCTTGCCTCACACCATTACCTCAAGCCGACTATTTGCGATAGTTTCAAACATTTTGCTGTAAGCATTTCAGCATAGAAAAGAGTACAAGATGGCGGAAGAAGCTGGAAGTGAATTAGTGACGGTGATATTCGAACATGTAAATAAAGTACAACAAGCTCTCAAATCGAGAAGCAACATGGATAAAACTCTTAAGGAAGAGACCATAAACTCAGTAAGTGAAATAAATAATCTTTTAAATGGACTTAGTGGCATGTTTTTGGGTCTCGAAAATACTTTGAAAAAGGCATTAACAACCGTTGAGAAGGAAACTCCACGTTTTTATAGTGAACAACTAGCGACATCTGTTGGTGCCCGTAGTAACTATCATAGACCGACCCACCATCTAGCAGCGGCCAACCTACTAAAACAGCCAGCCTCATCATCAAGCCGACTGACCCCACAATGAATCCAGACAACATAAAACAGCTCATAAGAGAAACTGTAGACCCTAAAGCATTAAAGGTCGGAGTAAACAAAATGAAGAAACTAAGTAATAATGCTTTATTTTGTAGAATGCAATAATAGCACCGACCGTGACATCCTGGAAAATGAACTAAAGAAACAAAACTGTCCATAGAGCGCCCCAAGAAAAAAACTCCCCGCTTTTAATATTGAAATTCGTGCCACGGCACATAGACGACGCTGAAATTAAAGATATAATACTGCAGCAAAATAACCTGACAGATATAGAGAATCCAACAAGAGACGTAAAGTTCATTAAGACTACTTTTGAAGACTCTAGACATATAGTAATACAAGTCAGCCCTAACATAAGGAGAAAGTTGCTGACCCTACAGAGAATAAAATTAAGGTGGAGTATGTGCAGAGTAGAGGTCTTCATTATTGTCACTAGATGTCTAAAGTGTCTAGGGTACGGTCACACAAGTAAATACTGCAACAACAAACAAATATATTCATACTGTGCAGAAGAACACAACTGGAAAGACTGTAAAAATAAACACAACACATGTTGTGCCAATTGTGTAAAAGCTAACACTTTTATCACCAACATCAATAGGAAGCTAGATACAAGACACACCGCCTTAAGCAAAGATTGCCCTAAATTGAAAAAAATAGAGTCCATAATAATAAGCAAGACCGAATACTGAAGATGGACTGACTCTCTTGTGCTCAACTAAATACTCACCATTGTAAAGCAGCTATGGCACAACTGTCACTAAGCTTAAACAACAATAAAGTGGACATACTGTTTAACCAAGAACCATACTGCTACAAGGGAACACCATGTCTCATCCCTTCCAACTATACAGCATTTTATGCAAAAGCAAATGCAGGTCTAGACCCCAGAGCTTGCCTACTCATTAAGTATGACGTAGTGCACAACTTTATCATTTTTCATAATCACTCCACATCTGATAACATAATAATAGCCACAACATCAACTAATCCTCCTCTCTACCTTGCCAGTTCTTACCTCCCTCCCTATGAGACCCTTGAACAAAACCTCGGCACAATCGAGGCCTTCTTAACGTCCACAATATCTACTAACTTTGTCTGGGGACTGGATGCAAACAGCAAGCACAGTATAGCCCAATCAACGATTCCAGAGGTAGGAAGATGACTAAATTCTTAACAGCACAGAGTTTGATCACCATTAATCAAAAAGACGGCCCCACATTCTGCAGCGCCCAAGGAAACAGCTGGATCGATATCACTGCCACAAAAACGAACACGGCACACAACATCCAAAACTGGCATATCAGCAAAGAAGAGACGCTATCCGATCACAACCTCATAATCTATGATACAATAATGCAGCGCTCCCCTGCAAATATAACCGGACAAGTAAGCCACTCCACCAGGAAATTCGCAACCCAAGTGGTAAAATGGAACCTGTTTCAACAAAAACTCCGGCACATAGAAAACAAATGGACGAAGCTGATAGACAAACGAACACCAAGGAACAACTAGAGAACTCCATTAGCACAATATGACGTGACTTGGAAGAAATAAACAGTTTCTACTTCCCTCCTTTCCTACCCACAAATAATGTTGTGCCTTGATGATCCACCGAATTAAACATACTCAGAAAACAAACAAATGCAGCAAAAAGGAAGGTTTAAATGATGCAAAAATCAATCGATAAAATAAATCTACAAAGGAAAACCCAATGTTCTCACAAGAAACTACAAAACAGAACTCCTTAAGACGAAGCAGGAATCTTGGAAAAAAATCTGTACAAAGAGCTCTAAAGAATCGCCCTGGAAAATCTACAAGGCCTGCAAACGAGTTTTCGAAAGAAAAAAAAACACGCATATTCAACATTAACCCTGCAAGACGAAGTCTGAAATCTGAACGCAGAGGACACTGCTACTGCCATCCTCGATAATTTTTTTCCCAGATGACCCTCCAGCTCTCGACAGCGAAGAACAGAAAATCATCAGAACACAAGTAACAGCAAGAGGTGCGCCAGCCACCCAGCCAGAACCTGACTTCACCTACCATGAAGTGGTAGAAACAATAACCCGCCTAAACAACCACGAATGCCCAGGACCCAACGGCATCGAAGGCACTATCGTCAAAAGAATACATACGTATTTACCAACCTTCTGGATAACACTATTTAATAAATGTCTGAGACTAGGTTGCTTCCCGTCGACCTGGAAGAACTCCGCTATAATAGCAATTCCCAAAGCTGACAAGAGTAAATATCACCTCATAACTGGATATCGGGGTATCAGCCTCTTATCGATTACTGAAAAATGTCTGAAAAAACTAATAATGGAAAGACTTAACTACCACTTGGAATCCTCCGGACGGATACCAAAGCAATAATACGGATTTACTGCAGGAAAATCATCCACAGACGCTATAAAAGCGGTTACAAATTATGTTCATCACAACAGACAGCAAGGAATAAAATACTGTCTCCTCACTCTAGATATCGCTGGAGCATTTGATAATGTCTGGCACCCGATACTCCTTGAACGGCTCTGGAACTTAGATTGCCCTCCGAATATATTCTGCATCATCCAAGATTTCCTTCGAAATCGCACTGTCTCCTATAAGCTAGGCAACGTGACCATCTCCAAACAAGTCACCAAAGGATGCCCACAAGGGTCGGTTGCTGGTCCCACCCTCTGGAACATCATCATCAGTGGTTTAATTGAACAACTTTCTAACATAAAATACCTAGATATTATAATATATGCCGACGACATAATGATCATGCTGAAAGGACTCTCACGCTCGCACATCCTCGACACTCTCCAAACTGCACTCCAAAACATAGAGGACTGGTGTAAAACACAAAAATTAGAAATAGCACAGGATAAAACAGCACTTATGCCAATGTACGTCCGGAAAAGAACAGAATACAGTACTCATCCGACAGTAATAAAGTGGGGTATAAATGTTGTCTCAAGAATCAAATACTTGGGAGTTATGCGTGACTGCAAGATGGATTGGTTTCCTCCACACTCAATTCCTATAAAACAAATTACTGAAGCTTCGAAATAACCTACTCCGATGTTCCAAAACATCTTGGGGAATCTCTTACCACCACCTTCTCACGATTTATAATCATGCCATCCTCCCAGTCGTCAGTTATGCGGCGGAGGCCTGGAGCCAATCATTAATATAGAAGAGCTATTATCAAATTAACGCAGATCCAAAGATCATTCCTAATTTTCGCGACCAAAGCCTACAAAACAGTCTCCAACGTAGCTCTGCAAGCAATAGCAGGGACAATGCCAATAGAGCTAGCCCTACATCTGAGCAAAGACATAAAATCCGCTAGTAGAGGCTTGCCCACTAATGCAGTACTGCCCAAACTTAAGAAGACTGAAGTATTAACTAGATATGGAGGAATCCATCCGAAAGATAACATCATAACAATAGATTACAGAGGTAAGGTTATCCCAGCCAACATACAGACGGATCAAAAACGTAAAAACACGTGGAGCTGGATTAGTCGTAGAAGAAAATTCAAAAGAGATTTACACCGAGTCACGTAGACTAGACAACGAATGCCCTATATTCCAAGTAGAACTTATAGGCATCCAAATGGCAGTGGACTGGATCCAACAACAAAGTAATGTAAACACTTCGAATGCAATACACGTGGACTCGCAAGCAGCACTTCTGGCCATCTCTAACAAAAGAACTACACAACCAATAGCAGTCAACACCAGAAAGAAAATTATCACTCTGAAGAAGACAACTCAAGTCTCACTAAACAGAGGACAACAGGAATCAGAGGTAACGAGCGAGCCGATTATCTAGCAAAAATAGCTGCCAGCTATAAAACTATTGTAACCTATAACTCCATCCCTATTTCTCGAGCCAAGCAACTTCTGCTAAACTATTACATCAACATATGGAATGCAACATATATCAACGCCGAGGTATCATTTCACACCAAACAGTTCATCCCCTCTTTCATCACCGGCTCTTTATATCCCTATGACCAAACTTCATCCTTACACAATTCCTAACCAACCATGAACGCTTCCGTACATATCTTCACAGGATCAAAAAGTCACCATCTCCCCTATGTAACTGCCCCAAAAGTCCACTACAGACAGCAATACATCTTCTGACAGAATGTTCACTGTACTCAAGAGACCGGCCTCCTGTTCTAACAACTCAAACACTGCCCCAGATACTACAGCTCCACATCAACACCGTCACAGTGACGAACTTCATCAGCAACATCTTCCGCTCACTTCAAGAGTAAACTCTTGAACAATCAAACTGCAGCAAGACAAAATGTAAATGTAGTCTATGTAAATAACTGTAAATATCCCGTGATATGCCCATGGTAAAACATGGGTTGAAATTATAATGTAATAAAATATTTAAAAAATCTTATTGCAGACAATCTTCACAGGTATTTAAAAGCAGGATAAGAAGAGTTGCCTTTTGTTCAGTAGAATGTATGAGTGGAAAAGGGAAGGATGAATCCAAGGTATTTCCTAGAAATGAGGTGCTAAAGTTTTGTCAAAAACTGTAATGTACCAAAATCGCATGCATCTACATGCTTTTTAGAAATGATAAAAAATACTTAAAATAACAAACTTGATTAGGCCTAAACGTTTTTCAATTAATTTCGAAAGAGGGAAGCGGCAAAATAGTTATGCTACTAATACACATGATGTTTAACGTATTCAACACGAGCGGCCATGTTGGAATAACTGAATATCCCTCTTCGTCTGCACAAAATGGTGTTATATTTAAATGTATACTTACTATTCACATTCTCATTTTTTCATATGTTATATTGTGTTTTATTAGTTTACTTTTAATTTTGCCATAATTTTGTTCATACATAGTAGTTATATTATATAAAATGCAGATTTATCAAGGAACTATGTTTTCATCTACGCCGCTGGATAACGATGTCATTAGGTTCATGTGGCCAATGAAATCACACTTAACCACGTGCTTCTGTTTACATTACAACTTAAACTAAGGCCGAAAGAAGAATAGCAGGTTATGTGCCGGCATCGAGTTTCATCTTTACCCTTCTGTTCATCACACTATCCAAACGTATACTCTTCTCTGTCTTCTTCTTCTTCTTCCTTCCAAGTATTAGGCCAAGGCCTGTTACGATCCTATAGAAAATTTTCCCTCCAGCGTTTCATAGGACGGCCCAGTAATCTTCGTCCTCTTGGTATATAATAAAAAACAGTTTTGGGGATCCGATTTGAACTCATTCTTTCAAGATGGTGTTTCCAATTTAGTTGGTACTGTTTAATATATTCCAAAATTGGCGTAGTTTTCAATTCTTTTAAGATATCGGTGTTCCTTTTCCGATCCCATCTGTTGTAACCCGCTGTACTGCGCATGAATCTCATTTCACAATCCCTTATTCTGCTTTCATGTTGTTTTCTTAGTGTCCATGCTTCACTACCATAGGTCAACACTGGTCTAGCCAAAGTGTTATATAAACGTAATCTGGTGTTTTTTTGTACAAGGGATGGTTTCATAACTTTATTAATAATTCCTAAACTTTTATTATAACTAGTAACTTTTTCAGAGATATCCTTTTCATCCCAGATAGAGAGATAATATCCAAGATATTTAAATTGATTAGATCTCTCTAAAATTTTATTCTGGAGACAGATTTTACTTTGTATGGGGTCCTTCCCATAAAATGCCATAATTTTAGTTTTATTAATTGATATTTCCATATTAAATTTGGCACCTATTTTTTGTAAATTATAAATTGATCGTTGCAAATCATTTTCGGAAAGTGCCAGAAGAGCTAAATCGTCTGCAAAAAGAATAGCATCGAGTTTGAGGTTCCTATTGATGGGTATATATCCTCGTTGTGTTTTCCTCCATTCATTTATTAATTTATTCATGTATATAATGAAAAGCACCGGTGAAAGTCCACATCCCTGTCTTACTCCAGAGTTGATCTTTTCCCAAGAAGATAATTTGCCATCTTGTTTAACAGAGATTTCATTATCTTTATAGATGTTGAAGATATTAGTAATATATTGTTGTGGAACGTTATTATCAGCTAAAATTTGTAGTAATATATTTCTGTCTACTTTGTCAAAAGCCTTTATGAAGTCAACGAAGGCGATATGAGTTTCTATATTGAATTCCTTGTGCTTTTCTAATAGTAGTTTTAGAGTAAAGAATCCATCTGTACAAGATCTACCCTTTCTGAATCCATTCTGCTCTTCTCCAATTATATTTTCATAAATTTTCCTCAATTTATTCTTAACTATATTAGCATAAATTTTATATCCAGAGTTCAACAAGCTAATTCCACGATAGTTATCTTTGATTTGGCGACTTCCTTTTTTCTCTGTACACAATACAAGTAGATCATATAGCCTATGTAATGTGAAAATTGGCCACATTAATGCCATTTACCAGCCCAGTGAAAACCCGAAGCATGAAAAAGTGTATTGGGTGGCTTTAGAACACTTTTATCGAATAAATAGTTGGACATCATTGCTAGAGATAGCGGCATGCGCGCATGATACAAATTATATGCATATGTATTATGCAGTCTTAACTAACTAATTCATTCATCATGGCACTATCAAACCCATAGATTTATGGCCGCGTGAACGTGAAATCTCCATACATTCCTATCCTGAACTATGTTTTTCAATCATCATATGTATAATCTACATGTTTCAAATCATGATCATTGTTATTGCCCCACAACATTCTTGACTACCTACTGGGCGCTTTCCATCTGGTTTTCCTACAAGGAATTTCTGTCATTCTTTCATTCCCCATTCGTGTCACGTGTCCTGCCCATCGTAGTTTACAAGCTTAACTGTTCTTATGGTATCTGATTTCGTATAAAAATCGTGTAGCTCACTGTAATGCAGGGTTGGGAGTCATACGTAAAAAAAAGTTTTCTACGCGAAGTGTAAAATACGCGTAAAAAAGCGGTAATTAACGAAAAAATTGTAATATATGTAAAAAACTCCAAAACCCCTTATCTTTCCTCTAATTTTGTTTTAACATAATACTCAAATATTTAAACTGGATCTTGCTATTATATAATGCCAAATTTGTGCTTACAAGGTGACGTCATTGGATGTGTAGGCTGAAATAAGTACACATAAGAACACTGGCCATTAATAATGCTACCGAATAACTAAATCACATTTTTATGACACTGACATGCTGACTTCTTTCTCTTGAGAAATCAACAATTCACTGTAACCTGACACCTTAATGAAAAAAAAGTTTTCAGAACTAATTAGAAATTAAATAAATATTATTAAAGTCTACAATTGTCTTTCTGAGAATTGTAGACCTACATACAAGCTTACAGAACTGAATAGGTAAATCATGGTTTAGGTAAATCATAACAAAACCTAAAATTCATCTTCCATTAACAGGATAAATCTTTTATAATAATAATAATAATAATAATAATAATAATAATAATAATAATAATAACAATAATAATAATAACAATAATAATAATAATGAAGCGGCCGCTTCACAATATAGCCTATGGTAAACTTGATTTTGTTCATGTGAGAGTTAAAATTTATTGTACTAAATGTTGTTTCAGTGAATATATTATTAAATAAATAATAGTTTAAAAAACTAAAACAACACGCTTTATTAGAAAACCGAACTAAAAAATGAAAAATAATTTTAATTTCCAACACACTTGGGATAAAATTAAAGTGGTCAACAAAACAATCATCTCCAACACATCTAGAATAAAACTAGAGTTATCTACAAAAAAAAAGTAATTTTACCATCAAAAGCGTGGGGTGCTTCTAATGGTTTTTACATTTTCTTCTTAGATACTTTACTTTTACCAATATATGTTTGTTATCAAATATATTAATTGATATAGAACACCCCACTACTAAAAAATCCTCCGGGCCGGATTTGAACCAGCGATCTATGTATTACTGAAATTATACTGAAATTATACACACAGAATGTTCTAGTTCAACGTCTGGCATGTCAATCCAAGAGATCCTTTGGAACAATAGGGTCTAGAAAATCAGCATTTACAATTTCACTATGCGCTGATATGGATTTTATTGTTAGCCAACCTTCAAAACGACCTTTCAGCTCTAAACGTGAATTTGCAATAACATGTTTCGTTGACAAGATGAATGCTTAAAAAAATGAAATCCATTTAATGCTTGCTAAATTTATTTTTCGTTGCATCATTCTATTTAGCGTTGTGAATAACATGCATTTTAATGGCATGGGGTATATAAATCGTGCCCTCTCCGGACAAACAATATTTGCAACGGACTATTCGATGAAGTATATGAAAAATAATCTAAACAAACACATGTTGGTACTGACTTAGTTCCATGCATTAATGGATGGAAAAATGAATCCATTAATATAAAGAAAATGTAATTACAGCGATACACAATGTTAATGCAAAGACAGGAAAATCAAGAATATGTTTTTGGAAGTTTTCGATTTGTCAGGTGAGTCAGAGGCAGGAAATAAATTATGTGAAATTGTAATGGAAGCATCAGAAATAGCAATAACTTAGTATAATACAAACATTTGCTGCACTGGTGTCTGACCAACATGGTGAAAATGAGGGAAGGTAATAAATTATGACATTCTGTCTGTAATTTATACACTGCAAATCTTCTGGCTAAGGGTCTGTTACCGATAAATGTATCATGAAAAGTAAATCAAATCTTAAAATAATTTTAAAAATCCAGATGATCAGCAGAACTTGTGTTGAATAGTGGTTCTAGAGTTTGTCTTGCTGTGGATATCTCATAGTATTATATAGTATATTCTTGTATGCCCATGTTTCCCTTAACAGAGATTTAGGTGCTCTCCCCCTACAGGGAAGAATTTGAACCATACTAATTTTAGTTACACTTGTTTTCGTATAGATATCATTTGAGTGGTCCGTGGCCAGCGTTCCGCCTCATACTGACCTCTAGGAAACCAAGGTAGTACTAGGACGGGAAAATTCGGTAAATTTTGCTTAGATGCCTTTGTGGCGCCTTACAATTTTTTTTACCTACGTTCTACTACCATTTGTGCCGTTTGTTACCATTAGTATATTAAACTCGCGATAGTAAACCATTTATTGCGCCGCCGTGTATCGTCTTTTGTTTCCATTGTATATATTAGCCTTGAGGTCATAACAATCAGGGTTATTATTCAAAAGCCTTTGCCCGGGCCCATAAGAAGCAAAGATTGATTCATCTTTCTTTTCCAAACACTTAAACATCAATCAACAATTGATCCTAAAACACTTGAGTAATCTATGATACTTAGCTAAACTGGGTGTATCATTATTATTATTATTAACCATGAAAGCTAGATGGAAAAAAGGAAGTTTATAGGATATCCTAAATAAGTAAGCTTGTGTAGGGGAATATGCCCAATAGCAGTATACACATAAATAATTTGAACATTAAACATGATGTATATAAAAAATGTTTAATATAAATAGTACGTCTGAAGTATTAAAAAAAATATAATCAAATAACAGTATTGATCATTCTTGGATTTAAAAGAAAACAAATTAATAATTATTAACATCAAAAAATATCATAACTCACTCAAACAAATCCACACATACTTTCAGTCCAAGCCAGGGTGGCTTTCCCTGGTCCTCCGGACCAAAACTTAAAACACGCCACTCGCGTGCTCCAGACTACGTAGTTCCAACCAAATGTTTCGATCGAATGATAATGTTCTGAATGTGCGTTTCGTATTTGAGCGTTCCGAGGTAGAAGGGGAGATGCGCAGTACAAACAGCGCAATAGGAGAGGTAGAAAGGAGGGTGGGGGTAGATGCATAGAGAAGGGATATTGTCACAGTTCACGAATCTTTCAGTTCAAGGAAGATAACGGCACTGATGTTACGAACCGAAAATCGCACTTTCGATTCACCTTTTCATTCAGACTTAAGAATCTTTTACGAGCCTGAAAATCTTCAGACTCGGGACCCACGGCTTAAAGTCCCTCCCAGAGGACTTGCTCCTTGGATTTTTCCATCCCGGGTTTGAACCCGCGACTCTCGGAACCAGAGGCAAGGATCATAACCATTAGTCCACCGCGGCTGACGTTATATAATGTACAAGACGCAAATCTCTCTCTGAAAAATAACATCAAAGCAATGAGTAAAGTTTTTGTTAATGACGAAAGCGTCAAAATTTTAACATCAGTGAATTCCAGTGGCGAGGCGTGAGTTTGGGGAGAAGGGAAGATCTAAAAAAACACCATTATATAAAAAAGAAGTGTAGACGTAATTCAATTATAGTTTTGCCGAACTGTTTTAACTGCTTAAGGCTTGCTATGTGATGAAATGAGAGTTTGTGTCCTTTTGGATTTGATGAAAATGTATTATTCAAATCCTCAAAACCTGTCTTATTCCAAGCGTTCTTTTCAGGCTAAAACAAAAGACACGGCCAGTAGAACAATTTTTTGAGATTATTGCAACCACATAACCATGGGATAGTTTAATAGGAATTTTGATTGAAGTGTCCTGTGAAAATGTTACGGCTTTTATGTTGAATATTTAATTCAGTGAGAGGCTGTGTAGATCTACAATTTTCTATTAAATTTATTTTGTCCTCAAATGAAAGTGAATTAAACGTGTGTTGTAATAGTTTTTCAATAACACACATATTACAGGTACATGATGTTCCAACTTCGTTTGAACATTCGCGGCAGAGCTACTAGCATGAGTGGAAATTTGGAAGCTCTTAGCTAACTCGTTTCTAAACGATTCACTCATGACATAACGCGAAATTAAAAAAAATACAAGAAACGCTTACATTCACACTATTTGTCTATTGACAAGGTCACAATAAAATATAACATACAAATTATATACTACAAACAATTAAAAAAATAAAATGAATAAAACTAATATGTCAATACTAACTAGAGTAACGAACTTTACGTTTTCTTTCAACATAGAATGTCGGCGATAAGACGCGGCTAAGAATGGGAAAATGTAATTTGGGAATCCTCCAACAGATGACACTAGCGTATAGATTTGACTTATAAATTTAGTAATACATTCATTTAAAATGAATTCAACTTTTTATCGTAAGAATCTTATAATTTTATAATTTTAATTGATATTTAAAATAGTTTATTTTTGTAAAAATTATACGGAAGCACCGTTTCCAGCGGTTCCATTGACGACTCGCCACTGGTGAATTAACTTTTATTTTAAGAAAAATTGATTCACTAAGTGAAACAATTGCACTCGTCAGTCAACTCATCAATACTTGTCAAAAATCGGAAAAGCAGTAAGTGGCGTGCATTTAACCCCAGTTACCCCAGCACTGCTGTGGTAATTAGTATATTAATACTTTTGGATTAAAATAAAATAACACGTTTATAAAATGTCATCAGTTACCCGTGAACATTAAAATTTTAATTTACCGCCGCGCTAGCATGAGACTCCTGTGTTCACATTTACCTCTTCTAACACCAGATGTTACATTACAGATGAATTCACGCATGTGTGAATTGTGGTTGCTAAACCATCGGTAACCCACATTAGACGAAGCTTGTGTTAAATGTCATCGACTTTTTTTATTGATTACCAGATAGATGGACCTGATGTCACAACTCGAAAGCGAAATGTACATGTTGATTCGATAACCATAGGGTCGAATGAAGTTTCGATCTATTGATTCATGAAGCATTATTTTACTGATGCGAGACGAGAAGCGCGATTGGTTGATTTGCAAATCGCCAGTTTCTAAATAATACAATTTTCGAATTAATATTTTTATATTCATATCATCAATGTGCATTTAGAAGAAACAGGTCTACAACAGATCAGATTTTCAGTATAAGACAGATTTTAGAGAAGAAATGGGAATATAATGGTACTGTACATCAACTATATGTAGACTTCAAAAAAGCATATGATTCAATTAAGAGGGAGAAGTTATATAGTATCCTGCTGGAGTTCGGAATTCCTAAAAAGTTAGTTAGACTTATACGAATGTGTCTAAATGGCTCAAAGAGTAGGGTGCGTGTAGGCAAACAGTTTTCAGACACTTTTGAAATCCAGAATGGGTTGAAGCAAGGAGATGCACTATCTCCTCTACTATTTAATTTTGTACTAGAACATGCAATTAAATCTTTAGAGAATGAGGAAGGCTTGCAACTCAATGGTATTAATAAGCTGTTAGTTTATGCTGATGATGTAGTACTACTGGCCGATAGCCAGGAGATACTAAAGGCCAAAACGCACACACTATTGAGTAACACTAAGAAATTAGGACTGAAGGTAAATATCAGTAAAACTAAATATATGGTCACACGTAGAAATTCAGTATATAATGGAAATGGACAGCTAATGACAAATGAGGGAAATTTTGAGGAAGTGGCTGAATTCAAATACCTAGGAACAATAATCACAAATAGGAATGAGATGCACAAAGAAATTAAACATAGGCTCAATTCTGGAAATGCATGCTATTATGCATTGCAGAGACTTTTGATGTCCCAACTACTTTCAAAAAACGTTAAGCTGAAAATATATAAAACTATTATTCTACCAGTTATATTATATGGGTGCGAAACATGGACTCTTACTTTAAGGGAGGAAAGGAGATTACGAGTATTTGAGAATAAAGTTCTTAGGAAAATTTTTGGACCAAAGAGAGATGAACAGACAGGTGAATGGAGAAGACTACATAACAATGAACTACATGGTCTTTATAGGAAGCCAGATATAATAAGAACAGTTAAGTCTCGTAGACTGCGATGGGCAGGACATGTTGCGCGTATGGGGAATGAAAGACGTGCATGGAAGCTTCTTGTAGGAAAGCCAGAGGGAAAACGCCCAGTTGGTAGGCCAAGAATGAGGTGGGAGAACAACATTAACTATGATTTGAGGGAAGCAGATTATACAGGGAATGATTGGAAAGCATTGGCTCAGGATAGGGATGTATGGAGAGCTTATGTCCGCGCGGCCATGAACCTTCGGGTTCGATAGTGCTAGTGAGTAAGTAAGTAAGTATATTCATATTTGATTTATACAAGTTATATTTTTACAAAGCACATAGAAACAATATAAAATCAAATTATATGCTACGCTTTGTCAGCTATAGCAAAAAACCAATTAATTTAAGAAGTTTTATTCATACAGTAAAGTAAAGTGATCCCACAACAGGCCCGGAGGCCCTTGGGGTAGTAGGAGGTTAAGGCTCCCACTTTTTCTAGACAATCGGCACTTTATGTCAGCCGGGTTGTCAGCCCTGCGTGACGGCCGTCTTTACCCCCAGAACAAGCGTCTGATACTCATTTCCGTTAGAGGCTGAGTCGACCCCAGGGCCATAGTGCCGTCAGAGGGTTTGGGTCAGTTTAAAAATCCTGACCCCAACGGGACTTGAACCCTCGACCCTCCGGCTTGTAGCTCAGTGCCTTAACCACTACGCTACGGCGTGAGGGTGTCTCTAAACCAATACTAATAAAATTAATTATTAAAACCGTTGAGATGGATAGTCATAAAATAAAATAAGTTAAAATATACCTTCTTAGGTCATTTGAGGATGACGGCTCTGGCCTAAGAAGGTGTCTCTAAAGTCACTATTTCGATGAAAACACTACTATTTTTTTTCTTTGCATGCACTGTTAGCTTAGTGCAACATGTTTAGCACTAAAAAACGGGTTTAATTGTTTGTGCACGGGTACGCGGATTCTCATATGAAGACGCCAGAGCTGAATTTACCCTTAAATTCTGTAAACCAGCCCCAACAAAGACACATATTCATCTGTTTGCAAACAGATTTAAGCGTACCGGCAGTATGTGTGATGTGGCACGTCATGGACGACCACGCGTAACAGCAAAAACAGTGCAGTAGGTTAAAATTGTCAGTGATAGTCCGAACGCATCAACTCGACGCCTCAGTAGGGAGTCGAATGCCTCTCGCAACACAGTGTGTGGAAAATTCTACGTTTCACTCTACGAAAACGCCCGTAATCACCTCTGCTTGATTTACGGAATCGTATCACATAAGCAGAATACTTTTTTTAAGGTTTAAATGTTAAGGCCTACATTTCGTTTCACAGCTGAAAGATGGAGTGCGTGTTTTCACCTAGATGGTGGCCATGGCAGTATTATATGTGTAAAATTTCACAATAACATTGATTTTTCAACACATTTTCTTCCTTTATAGAAATGGATAGCGACTTTAGAGACACCCTGTATTATCTCGTTGAATAACTAAACAAGTGAATGATTGCGAACATTTATATATTATTTGTGGAAATCAACAGTTGAAATAATTTAATATCGGCACTAAATTTGTTCAAATGCGCTATTAATTTGCTTTGACGGGTTTTAGTTAAAGTGTTCTGATAAATAAGGCTATATGATTTGTATCTAATTACTAACTACATATTCTTTCCATTTGCTTATAAATGGGTAAAGTTGACAAATGATCATAATTACATATTTTAAAGATTTTTTAATGTAAATTTACATATTATATATCTCAATTAAAACATATTTTCATAAGCGGAAAATAATTTAAAACAATATTTGTTTACATTAAAAAAACTCAGCTACCTGATTGTACACTGAAACTGTTTTTTCCAATATATACAAATATCTGCTGATAAGGGAAGTACTTACGTTGGACCAGTTGGATTGTAATAAATATTGGAGGATGTGTTAATTGATTGACATTAAATATGTTGGCGTTAGTCATTTTGCTGCAAATTTAATAAAACTCGTGTTATTTGTCATTAAATTTCAATAGCGTCATTGACCGGTTCGTAACGGCACGGTTGCTCATTGCAACTGGTTGCAAGCACAAGTGCAGCTAGCGGGGCGAAGAACGTAAATATTAGTTTCCCTCCTTATTAACGTCATAACTATTTTTGATTACTTTATACAGATAGCAGAGCACTGTATACTTTTTGTTACTTGAAATTTAGAATTTGTGTACTGGAGTAACAAAAACTATAATTTACCATAATATCAGTGGTGATAATGAGGGTCTTCGATGAAATGGTAGTAACAAAGTTTTTGCGGGTACACCATGAGCATCTGATGATGGCAATCTTGGAGCAGCTATATGTGGCACATTCACTATATAAAACCAATGTCAAATACATTTTCAATCACATTTGTGAATCGCGTTACACTTTGGTCCACGTTATAGCCAGACTTTTTCCAAGCATATTTATTTATTTATTTATTTATTTATTTATTTATTTATTTATTTATTTATTTATTTATTTATTTATTTATTTATTTCTTCAAAGACCCCAAAGAGCAAGATTGTTCATATTAAGGGGCAATATACAAAAAATAATGGCCATGAAACAATTAACAATAAAAGCAAGAAAACAAAATCAGACATAAGTTTAAGTAAGACAAACTACTATAAATGCATAATATATATACACATATAAATACAATATTTAAAGAGGATAGTAATAATAACAATAATAATAATAATAATAATTAAATTAACAAAATTAACCAAGAAAGCAACGAGAAAAAATATTTTAATACAATTAGAAAAATGTTTAACATTCGTGAAATGTTGCTATTCAATAGGTAAATCATTGTAATGGTTTATTAATGCATAACGAATCCCTTTTATACCATATTTTGTTGAGAAACTAGTACGGGTATCTTTGTGTAATAAAATACAACCTCTAGTATAATAATTATGCATATCTTTATTAAAAATTAAGGTCATGTTATGGTGAGATAGATTCTTAATAATTTTAAACATATATATATATATATACAAATCATATCTTTTTTAAATTCAATTCAAGTAAAATATTATTTTGAAAAAGTATAAATAAAATTATAAGATGTACGGGGATGTAAGTTCTATAGTATTTGATAGCTCTATTCTGTAAAACTTGGAGAGGGTGAGTTATGTAATCAAAACTATTTCCCCATATAGGTAGCATATAAGTGAGATGAAAATGTATTAAAGAGTAATATATACTTCATCGCTGTGGTCTCGAGGTAGCGTGCTGTCTTGTCACGCAGCGAGCCCGGGTTCGATCCCCGGTCGGGACAAGATTCCTGGGTGAGTTTTTTTCGGGGGTTTTCCTCGCCTGTAAGACAAATATCAGGAAGCTTAGGGCCCAACGGTCCTCGAAAATCATCCGGCCATCATCGTCATCCTTATCATTATCATCACCGTCATTCACCGGTGTTAAAGCAACAGGAAGCTACCACACCTATAATTCCCTAGTAAAGCTGCAAAGCATAGCATGAAAATGCTATGATTGCTGTGAAAGACCTAACCTCCGGCAGAATTACTATGGATGGATATACTTCTAACATAAATATTTGATTAAATATTTTTAAGTCTATGAAGAACACCTATAACAGGTGATATCCGTTTACATAAATGTTCAACATGAGATTTCCAATTTAAATTCTTACCTAAAATTAAGCCTAAAAAATTTAACCTAATTTACAATATGTATTATTTTATTATTAATCATTATATCCTGATTTAGTATTATATTTTGATGTAATTTTTTAAATAAGATGTAAAAGGTTTTTAAAGTATTTATTGATAATTTATTAAGATGAAACCATTGTTCAAGGATGTTTATATCATGCAATAAATTCTCAATAATGATATTAACATTATCTCCTGTATAAAATATACTAGTATCATCTGCAAATAACATTATCTTTCCATAAAGATTTAATTCACTGATATCATTAATATAGATTAAAAATAATAAAGGTCCAAAATCTGAACCTTGAGGAACACCACATAATACTGCCCATTCATAACTCTCAATATCATTGTCAAGAGATAAAAATTGTATTCTTTCAGATAAATAATGTTTAAACCATTCCAAATGTAATCCTCTGATACCATTTTTTTCTAATTTGTCATATAAAAGTTTATGATTAACTGTGTCAAATGCTTTTTAAGATCCAAAAATAAACCAAGTGCTATTTTATTATTATCAAATGTATCTTCAATATGTGTTACTATATCCATTGCAGCATCAAGTGTACTTTATGTTTCACTAAATCCATATTGGTATTTATATAATATTTTATGCTTTCTTAAATATTTTACTATCTATCTTTTACACATTTTTCAAGTATTTTGGATGTAGTTGGTAAAATAGATATTGGTCTATAGTTATCAATAATCAATTTATCTCCACTCTTAAAAATTGAAATAATTTTTGCAATTTTACATTTATGTGGCACAACTGCATTTTCAAAAGTATAATTAATGAAATTAACAATATATTGAGAGATAGTAGCTTTGCATTTCTTAAATATAATATTTTTAAGACTAACTCTGTGATTATTTATTTTAGATTTCAATAAGGATATTATTTTAATAATTTCATATTCTGAAACTGGAGTTAAAAAAAAAAGAGAAAGCATACTGAGATTTATGCAGATAGTAAGAAGAATCCAAAATATTGATATTATTGATTGTATTGGCTACATTAAATCCAATATTTGTAAAATAATCAATGAAAGTATTAGCAATTTGTTGGGGATCATCAATAATATCATTATTATGTAATTTTATCTTTTTAATAGGATATTTAAATTAAGTTTTAATATTATTTGTTAAAATTGCATTAATTATTTTCCATGTATGCTTTGGATTATTAAAATTATTATTAATCAATTGAGCAAAATGCTCCTTTTTTTGTTTACATTTTTGTGAAGTAACCAAATTAAGTAATCTGACATAATATTCTTTTATAAATGCATTATTAGGAAACTTTTTTGAATTTTCCAAAAAAACTTATTTTTAAGTTCAATTAGATGCATCAAATTTTCAATTAACCAAGGAGTTTTATTTTTATACTTATATTTATATGTAACACTACTATCAGCAATACCCCTTGTAAAATAGTAAGTAAATCATTATAATAGATATCAATATCATCATAATCTATTCTTATATCTTTTGTATTATGAATAAAATATTAATTCAATTTATTATAATCTATTAAATTCAACCTGTATGAAGTTGAATTATCAATATCATTATTTATTCCTGAATTATTAGTGCTATTATAAGTATTAATATAATTTACATAAAATTCTAAAATTAATATATTTTGATCACTATTATCATTGAGTAGCCTATATTCGAAACATTATAATTCAATTTAGGATTATTAACGAGAATAATATCAATAAGTGATTCACATCTTGTTGGATAGAAAGAGTTACATTGTTAATATTAAAATCTCCTGTTAATATATTATTTTTTGTGTATTGAGACAATGTATTCAAAAATTCTTTAACAATACTTTCTCTAGGATTATAAAAACCTATAAGTAAGAATTAAATTTAAGTTTACGAACTTCTAAATCTAATATGAACCAAAATTTCATTTTCATTTCATTTATATTTTAAACTTCTTATATTGAAGGATAATAATGAAATTTTTGAAAATGTTTCTTTATCTTCAAGAAATTTCTCACTGAATCAAAATAACTTTCATAATTATTAAAAGTTACACTATTTACAATATTGAAATTTAATAAATCCATCTGTTTATGTATTTAATATATAACCCCTTATAATGAAGATTTGAACTTCTTCGTACAATAATTTTACAATCTCTTGTCCAAAAAAACTTGATCATAGGACTTAAATCTTTACATTTTTTGTATAATACTTTGTTAGCTTTTGTTAAATGTTCATTAATATAGATATTTTGACTAGCAAGATTGGAAACAAAGTAGTGCTTACAATTTTAGGAAATTTTTTTTTAGCTTGAAGCATCTCAATTTTTTTCCATCTATTAACAAAGTTCACAAGAATTGGTTTAGTGAAACCTAATTTAGGAGTTGGCAATATATGTACAATATCAATATCAGTTTTGTTTAGTTCCACATTAATTTCCTTCCCTAATTTCATAATATCATATATATCATCTGATTCTTTGTCAGCTTGAGGTATACCATGTGTCCCAAGGTTGTTACGCCTTTGGTATTGCTGAAGATCTTCTAATACTGTAGTAGCTTCATTAAAATTAGATATTCTTTTTTGTAGATCAAGAATTATTTCATCTCTTTGCTTTAATTCAGCTCTAAGATTATTTATAATGGAAGTATAAAAATCAATACTATTCTGTAATTTAATTATAACTTTATTTACATGACTTTCCATTATTGCTTCAAAAAATGATGAATCTGAAAATAACTTAGTAACCTCTTCCTTGATATTATATGTTGAAAAAGAAACAGGAGTATCAAATTTCTGTTTGAAATATTGTTGTTTTGATTTTTTCCCTGCCATTTTAACCTGACAATTTCTGAAGAATACAGTAATTAAAATTATTCAATCTAGACAAAATTGTTAAGTTCACCAACACTCACAGTCAGTTAACAAACTTTTTCCAACACTTTAATCAACAAATAAAGAAGATAAAAATAGATAAACTCTCTAATTATATAAAAAGAATAACTGCATTAGTATGAATGAAAATCATGGCCTACTTTACTTGAACTTAAATACGCATATCTTTGTAAATTTCTGCTGAGAGTTGATTGTAATACAAGGACTGCAGTTTTATAATAAAGGATCTATCAGACAATATCACGTCACCATCTGATTTTAGAAGCACATATTCTTGAAGTCGTCGCACATGGATCTTATATTGACGGGAAAAATAAACATCAAGTGGTTGTATGTATTTGGAGGATCCTGCAGTATTAATTTTCAGCCTTACATTTTTATCAGGTAAACAGTCCTGTAGCAATTGTTCGTCTTTATGCCCGGGCCACAAATCACATATTAAAAGTCAATCAATTTCTATGTTTTCACTAAACACATGTTTCAAGAATGTTTTATAATGTTCTTTTGTCATTTTTCCACAGGCACTACAGTCAACATACACATTTGTAGGTGTATTCTGTTCTATTTTATTCTGAACTTTGGGCCCGAATTTGTTACCAGTAGGTTCTTGAGAACAGAGGTATAACCTCTTCCCAAGTTGTCCACATATTGAAATATAAACATCTGTCGTGTAAGAATGTATAGTTCCATGTGAGTTTTGAACTGTAGCAAAGTGAGCTTTTCGTCTTTGACTGCCAGTGTTCTGTTTCCTGTCATTTCATAATTAAATTGACTTTGGTCACAGTTCCACACATTCTTCGTTGGTATGCAGTTTCTTAAATGGCCTGACTAACGTCTCTTACAAACTTATTTGCATTTTCAATAGTTTGAGTTTTGATTTCAATACCCTTGACAGTGACAAATTTGGATATTTTTCTTGAAGAAATATTGTTTTCTTTTTTTGAAATTTGAAAGTATTGTTTTTGAAGCTTTAAATTCATTCAAACCCAATTCCTTCGCTCGAAAAAGAGCCCACGTTTGTAAATGCCAATAGTGCACTGTCAATCCCCGATCTCGAGAATCTCAAAACTTATTAAGCATGTAGTCTTTAATTTGGGCGATTTTGTAGGGGTCCCTGTTTTTTAATTGTGAAGCTAGATAAGATGTTTTATTTTCTATCTAATTCAAAACTGTTGTTACATTTCGGTTATTATTTAATGATGGCCATTTTTTTTAATATTTGTGAATAGGACTTCGGGCCAGATTTCCTTGACATCCTATATTCATAAATGTTTTCCAAAGTTTCTTCAGAATAGGCAGACAGTATGTTAGGGCGTTTAGGTTTTTTAACAGGAGATTGCTCAAAGCTACTAGAACTGTCACGTTCCTCGCTGAATTCTTTGGCAATTTCAAAGTCTTCAGAACATCCGGCCTATGTGAGCTTCTGACTGCAAGTAGCATGGTCTTCGAATTCTAACGTATTTTCACTAACGTCCTCTAACCCATTCCAATATTTTTGTTCTGTAATTTCTGCCAGAAAATACTCAAACTGGTCATCCTCCAATGCAGGTTCTTCGTGTTTTTCAAATCTTTCCTGAACTATAGATTCTAACGTAGTTAAGACGTTAAATGGATTTATTATGCCCATTTTATTTTATTTTTTAAAAATATTTTATGGACTCACAAGACTGTTGTCTGTAAATGTACACGTTTACGTGTAAATATACTGTTATGTCCTAAAAATAGTATTATTTTACACCATAAATATGCTAATCTATAAATGATAAAACAAATATTATATTATACTCTCAATGTATTGAGTTTTTTTATGTTTAAATAGAAACAATTCATATATACTGTACGGAGACTCGACTGCGGGAGTGGAGATTCCGGTGCGCCGCTCTTCAAGTAACTGTGCCGCTCCATTGCAATAGGCCTATTTATTTTGTTAGTTCATAATCTCTCTCCCTGCCCCTTTTTGTTCTTCCCTCGTTCACCACACTATCATTTTCTATTTTTTTCCCCCGAATGTTTTACTTATTTATTCTGTCACGTACCGATATTAAGCCTTTATTTATTTTTTCTTGATCCTTATTTCTGTATTAAATATTATGCATACTATTGAATTTGCAGAGAACTGACTAATACCACGGTGCTCAATATCCTTCATTAAACCTATTCTCCAATTTTTGTTACAATCCAACTGTTGATAAGTGAGAAACGGTCAAATAATTCAATTTACTAAACACGATAAACATACGTAGATACAGGAAGGCACTGATGACTTGAATAGGCCTATAGGGTTCCACATAGCAAGATCTCTTTTAAAACCTTAACGATCTCCTCTGTTTATGAATGAAATAGTACAAAATATAGAGGACACATCGTGGTATAGTTAGTTAAGGCAATATCCTACAACCTAGAAAATCGGGGGTCGAGACCCGATGGGGTCAGGATTTTTAAAATGGTTAACATTCTGACGGCACCATGACCCTGGGGTCGACTCAGCCTACAAAAAGATTAATACCATAGGCCTACTATGTTGTGGGGGGTAAAGACGGTTATCACACAAGGCTGAAATCTCTTGCCGATTGTCTAGAAAGACAACCTCACAATATTCCTAAGAGCTCTAGTGGGATAATTTTATAATATAAAACATGACAATACCCTTCTTACCACGTTGGTAAGTATTTAACTGTCCCATTCCTTCAAATTTTATCTATTTTAAAGTTATTGTTTAATATAAATTTATATAAAATTACATTTTAATGTATTTAATATTACACATTTTATCGATTTTATGCAATCTTACATATTTTACATATTGCTATTAAGGCCTATATAAATAAAAATCCTCGCCTTACTGATGAATGTCATTTGCTAAGCTACTAAAAAGAATGTGAGTGATAATATACATAGAGATCCATTTTAAGTATCATTGTATTATTTCATTATTGAATTGTGCATGCATAAGTATGAATTGTATTTTTTTTTCATTTTTATATACTGTACTGTTATGGTAAGTTTCTTGAAACACATTTAAATGCTCATACTATTTACAAAGTGAAAATTTGGAATAAAAATTCTTATAAACTATAAGGCACATTTTCGTCATACAGCTGGAGGTAATGGCTGTGATTACCGCACGCCACTGGAAAGCAGTATCGTCGATGAAGTATAATTATGGATGACGCTGCAATTACCTAAAGGCAATGATGTCAAGGTACATATTTTTGAGAAGGGTACAAAACATTCTCTAAATAAGTTATATACCGCCTGACAGCAAATGTTCTTCAACCACATCTTGGTAATGAACATTATAACCAAGTGGAAGGATTCACATTGAAAACTCTGGATGCTGATGGTCTCGCCATTTTTAGCAATATCGTAAAAATATAGGAATATTTTATGAGGTTTTGCATGGTGTTAAATCCCCCCCTTTTTTCTTTTTGCGAAGAGACAGCATAAGAAACTAGAAGACTTTGTTAATAAATTAATTAACATTCCAGTATTTTTAACTGGTCTTTTGAGCAATCGCCTTTCATTTGAAAAACCAAAGAAATCTGATGCATGTTTATTACTCCCTTAAAATGAAAGATCAACTGTGTGATGATTTTTAACGACATTGTTAGTAATGTTACGTGTTTTACTAACTTCTGATTCTTAACTGGTTTTAAATTCAAAATCAAAAAATGTTGAAGTTTCAATTGCATATTATTTGTATAATGAACCGAGTATTTGTACAGAGTACAATTTCTTATAATTACTATATGCCTATATTAATCACTCAAAATGTGAAGGGAATAAGTAGCGTAGAGGTTAAGGCACTGCGCTACAAACCAGAAGGTTGAGGGTTCAAGTCCCGGTGGGGTCAGGATTTTTAAACTAACCCAAACCTTCTGGTGGCACCATGGCCCTGGGGTCGACTCAGCCTCTAACTGAAATGAGTACCAGATGGTTGTTCTGGGGATAAAGGCGGCCGTCACGCAGGGCTGACATAAAAAGTGCCCATTGTCTAGAAAAAGTGGGAGCCTTAACATCCTACTATCCCAAGGGCCTCCCGAGGCCTGTAGTGGGAACACTTTACTTTATAAACAATAAAATAATATCAGTTCCTTGATAATTATAATTTTACCTAATAACTCGTTAGTACTAATTTTTAATTGTAGGCTATTATAATATGACGTAGTAAATCTAACATGGTTTGAAATATTTAGATCTACATTATGTACGTATATAAATAAGAACTTGATTTTTAACTTATGAAAATAAATTAAATGTTAATGACTTATTAAAATAATTATGCGATGTTTCAAATTAATGTTTACCGATAACACATGAAATGTGTGAAGCATGGTTCAACGCAATTTTCATTTAATATACTAATAGAACTTACAAAAATAAGTTTTTGGTGTTATATTGATTAAAATTAAATAAAATGTTGTTTATTACTTCATGTACATATATGTTACGTAAATTACGTGTAAAAGACGCATACGTAAAACATTTTCCCAATCTTGCTGTTACATAGTTTTCTCCAATCGCCCGTGTGTTATAAAAACAGTAATGCAAACCTTTGTGTCCCGTTCCCACCAACGTTAACATGAATTTGTAATTTTAAAAAGTCCTCGTATTTTATTGACATGAATTTTGATTCAAGAAATTAGCGAGCTACGCATGCTCCATGTTGCATGACGTCATTGTGACGCAGGTGTACTTTCTCCGATTGCCACCAACAGCGACCAACAGTGGGTTCAGTTCTTTCCCATCTCAGTGTTAGTTCTAGTTAGATTTTGAACGCGGAACGACATTGATTTGTTTGTGCGGCAACAAACATGGCTGGCCTTGGCTGCCATATGGTTCTTCTGGCTCTAATAATCACATTCCTTTGTTACTGCCGGGCCTATAAAGTCGATAGATTCTCACTGCTCATGCCTAATGTGAGGCCAAACAGGGTAAGTAATGAAAAATGTTTTATTTTTTATAATATAAGTGTAATGTTGAACTGTCAAATACCTGTCATTCTTAACAGTATAATGGCACATGTATGAATAATTATTTTAATATATAGTTAGTTTCCAATGTTAGCATCAGAAGCGTAATAAGATAATTAAAAAATATTCTATGCCAGGAGTCCACCTATAGGCATACACATTTTATTTCATCGAGTGACTAAAATTGGCAAGTTAGTGAAAATACCAGATCACTTCACAATTTATTGGATAATCTGCTGCACCAGTAGTAGACTCCTGATTGGAAATTACATTGCTCCCATGATTGGAAAGCATCTCAGGATAGCGATGTATGGAGAGCTTAATTCTGCGCGGCCATGGTCCTATGGGCTCGATAGTGTCTGTGAGTTAGTTACAAGCCTAGTTTGACGTGAAGAATATGATTTAACATCCAAAAACATAACAAATCTCTGAGAACCATCAACCAAATTGTATTTCAAATAAATACCCCAGAATAAATCCAAACAAAACTGTAGCATGACTCGCCCTGTGTTTTATAGCAGCCAAGCCTGGACTATCCGCGTAACACTTGCTGAAACAAGCGGCAGGATATGATCAACTTGTATTTTCTTGTGATAATTTAAAATAAAAGGGTCTAATGATTTTTAAGGCAGTAGGTGGAAGTATAGTAGTAGATGATGGAAGGTGGTGGTAGCTGCTAGTACGCATTGTAAGTGGTAGAGTTATTATTTTATTGAATGATGTTTTAACTGTGGTCTAGTAGTAAGTAAGGTTTCCATCCTCAATCGGAACGAGATTTATTTCGGTGTTTTTTTTTTCTCACCTGTCAGGGAAATTTGAGGCCCAAACAGTCCCCGAACACCATCTGGTCACTGCAGTCAACCATTTCATATTCCCTTTGTTTAATATGGATGTATGAGTATCTTGTTTTAAATGTTCGTGTTGTGCCAGAGGTGACTCCGGCTTGAGCTGATCACTTATCCAGGGAAGCCCTTGTGTGGGTCAGATCCTTTACCGACAGGCCGTGTCCCTATAAGACTCGGTTGATGTAGGGCACATAAAATTACCCATAATGCGAGAGGTTAAATTAAGCTGAAGAAACAAAATCCAATAATGTTGTAGTTGAAATCTCATGATCTCAGAGGCTTGAGCACTCTTAATCTTTGCAGGTATTAGCCTGGGTCCGAGGCTTGAATGGTCTGCCCAAAGGTATAAGAAGCCATTTCATAATTAATCGTGGTTTGAGACATTCTGTTGATATATAATATTCAATTTGTCTACAAGATTGTAAATATTATACAATTGGTTAAATTTTAAAGTCTATTCACAATGTTGTACTTTCTTGTCACCCCGCTCTTCCATGTGCTTTTTTATATATAGGCTATCCATATGTTCAGCAGCTAAATCGTGATCGAGAACAAACATCCATTCATAACTTTGGCATTTCTAATATTAGCGATATTTCCCACCTATGTGGTCTCCGGTAATATATCGTTTGCCCAGACCTAGCGGACCCGGTTTCGATTCTTTGTTGGAATAAGTCTCCTAGATTGTTTTTTTCTCACCTTTAACATAAATGTAAAAAAAAAACTTTAAGGTCCAAATTGCCCCCCCCCTCCAAAATAGTATTATTAGATAATATTAAGGACATACCAACACGAACATTCTATTGAGTAACGCTAAGAAGTTGGGACTGGAAGTAACATAAATAAAACTAATTCACACATTAATATATAGGCCTATAATGCAAATAGATAATTAGGCCTACAAACAGGAATGAGATGCACAAATAATTTAAACATAAGCTCAATTCTGGAAATACATGCTATTATGAATTACAGAGACTCTTGTCGTCCCAACTTCTCTCAAAAAAGTTAAACTAAAAATATATAAAAATATTATTCTCCCAGTTACATTATATAGAGTAGACACATGGCTGCCCGACTTGGATCCCGCGAATCCTGTTTGCTCCGGAGAGTCATGCCGGGATATTCGTGTTTTTCTCCGGATTCTCCCGTTTCACGAATTTCATCCTACCAACATCCTCCCTTCTCTTCATGTCGTTTCATTTCTCATTTATTGATTTTGTATTACCCTTCACCTCGTCTCATGAGGAGGAAAAAAACAAGTTTTATTGGTCAATCCGCATGCATTGAAAACATGGTTGCGCAGATCTAGTGGGTACAGCATGGTGCTCCCCGAGTCTTAGCGATAATAAAGGGCAGAAGGGGCCAACGAGACTGTTGTCCTCCATCGCAGCCACGAGCCCAGTCCAAAAATAACTCACGAGCCGCCACTGATTGTACTCTATAAAGTTCTATATATTTTTAGTCAACCCTTGTTGACCGTCGCTGCCTCGTTCGCTTTTTCGGGATTTTTCCTCACCTATAAGACAAATGTAAGGAACTTTAAGGCCCATACGGTCCACCAACATCACCTGGCCATCATTATCATATTCGCCATGACTAGTATGTGAATGGTGTGTTGTGTTTTTTCGGAGGAAACCCTGACATTGAGCTGATCCCTCATTAGGGAGGCCCTCCATGCCTTGTGTGGTCAAAAAAGTATGTGTGTGAGATCCATCTCTCTCTCGACAGGTCGTGTCACTGTAAGGCCCGGGTGACGTGTGGCACGTATAAGGTGAGAGGTTAAACTCCGCTAATGAAATGGCCTTATCTTATACTGGTCATTAGAATCGCTTTAACAGCGACTAGTGACGTCGCAAATCTTTATAATTAGAAATGTCATTCTCGGCGGATTAGTTTCCAAGCTCACCTTTGGTTGTTGATTCAACTCGATCGTGTCGTACATTTACAGCACCTGAAGCCTTAACTTATTTACTTACTCACTGGCACTATCGAACCCGTAGGTTCATGGCCGCGCGGACATAAGCTCTCCATACATCCCTATCCTGAGCTAATGTTTTCCAATCATTCCCTGTATAATCTACTTCCTTCAAATCATAGTTAATGTTATTCTCCCACCTCATTCTTGGTCTACCAATTGGACTTTTCCCTATAGTTTTCCTATAAGAAGCTTCCATGCCCCTCTTTCATTCCCCATTCGTGCTATATGTCCTACCTATCGCACTCTATGAGACTTAACTGTTATTATATCTGGCTTCCTGTAAAGACTATATAACTCACTGTTTATAGTCTTCTCCATTCGCCTGTCTGTTCACACCTCTTTGGTCCAAAAATGTTCCTAAGAACTTTATTCTCAAGTACTCGTAATCTCCTTTCCTCCCTTAAAGTAAGAGTCCATGTTTCGCACCCATATAATATAACTGGTAGAATAACAGTTTTATATATTTTTAGTTTAACGTTTTTTGAAAGGAGTTGGGACATCAAGAGTCTCTGCAATGCATAATAGCACGCATTTCCAGAATTGAGCCTATGTTTAATTTCTTTGTGCATCTCATTCCTATTTGTGATTATTGTTCCTAGGTATTTGAATTCGGCCACTTCCTCAAAATTTCCCTCATTTGTCATTAGCTGTCCATTTCCATTATATAATGTATTTCTACGTGTGACCATATATTGACTTTTATTGCTATTTACTTCCAGTCTCAATTTCTTAGTGTTACTCAGTAGTGTGTGCGTGCTGGCCTTTAATATCTCCTCGCTGTTGCCAATAGTACTACATCATCAGCATAAACTAACAGCTTATTAATACCATTGAGTTGTAGGCCACTTGAAGCCTTAACGTGAGCCAAATTTAAATTCAAATGCTAATGATCTGATATGTTAAAGAGAAGACTACAAAAACTAATTTATCTTAGGAAACATGATATGCAAGAGAATTCGCCCTGCATGTGTATTGGCTAAATATATTGAAATCTCAACCATAAGTGCGTATATTCCTCGTTTTTAATAACTTGTGCTTTCTTCGGTTGTGGTAATGAATCCTGCTAACTATAACCAGGAAAGTTTGCCACTGTATATGGGTACATCTTAAATTCACTATGTTATTTCATGCAGCGGCAGCCATTCCTTAAGGACACAGGGGCACGCGCCCCTCTTATAATTTATTCATTTACTGATAATATTATTAAAATGTATATAATCCCGAACCGTAGCCGGTGATTAAGACAAGAAGCCTTGGCGCAGAGCTACGGACTTGCGCTGGTTCCAGTCCCCATGGGGGAAGACATTTTCTCATGGAATTTCGGCCAGTATGGGACCAATGCACACCCAGCATCGTGAGGCGTTTAGGTAGCTACAATAATTAGCGACACCAGGTTGAGAAGACCAGCTAAAACGGCTGGGGAAACAGACATGCTAACCACATGTCACCTCTACACTGGCTAGATGATAGTCTACCTATGTGATTAACACATGCGGATGTGAGGCCAGCAGCAGGCTGTTAAGCCAAGGGCCTTCTAGGCCTGTCGCGCTTGGAGTTTTTTCTATATCATTTTTTATTACTTTGGATGAACATAATTAATTTTTATACAGTGTTAAGAACAAAGAGAATACGAATCACGTTACCTTGGTCAAATAATTGTTGTGACCAGAATAACCCAAATAAGAACAGTGTTGTTGTGGAGTGCTCACGAGACAGAACGTTTTAACTTGAGGTAGTGTTTGGGGCACATTCGTCATGTGACTTGGGCGACGAAAGCAAAGCAGGCAGAAAAATGCAAGAGTTCACTCAAACAATTTACTCCCTCAGTCTTCAAGGATGAAGTAAGGGTCTGTATTAAATTACTCATCGATGGGCATGCACTATCCTGGCACAGTATGCTGATATGAAACAACTGACATTCAATTAGTGTTGCCAAAGACTTCCTAAAACCAATCGCTTCACCAGGACCTTCAGTAGCATTCTTCCATCCGTGGAGTTAACTTCGTATTGTGAGTTTCATTATCAAGAGAGAATTAGGGCTAACCTTTCAGGAGAACCTAATACCAGATAGGCTACATCTATAAAACAAGTGACTGGCGATAAAAATAAATCTTACACAGGACTCTTCAACATGCCGCTATACTAAAACTTATATATGACTCTTCAACAGGCCGCTATACTAAATCTTTTACATGACTCTTCAACAGGCCGTTAAACTAAATCTTATACACGACTCTTCAACAGGCGCTATACTAAAGCTTGTACATGACTCTTCAATAGGCCACAATACTAAATCTTATACATGACTTTTCAACAGGCCACTACACTAAATCTTATACATGACTCTTCAACATGCCGCTATACTAAATCTTATACATGACCCTTCAACATGCCGCTAATGCTAAATCTTATACATGACTCTTCAACATGCCGCTAATACTAAATCTTATACATGACTCTTCAACATGCCGCTAATGCTAAATCTTATACATGACTCTTCAACATGCCGCTAATGCTAAATCTTATACATGACTCTTCAACATGCCGCTAATACTAAATCTTATACATGACTCTTCAACATGCCGCTATACTAAATCTTATACATGACCCTTCAACATGCCGCTAATGCTAAATCTTATACATGACTCTTCAACATGCCGCTAATACTAAATCTTATACATGACTCTTCAACATGCCGCTAATACTAAATCTTATACATGACTCTTCAACATGCCGCTAATACTAAATCTTATACATGACTCTTCAACATGCCGCTAATACTAAATCTTATACATGACTCTTCAACATGCCGCTAATACTAAATCTTATACATGACTCTTCAACATGCCGCTAATACTAAATCTTATACATGACTCTTCAACATGCCGCTAATACTAAATCTTATACATGACTCTTCAACATGCCGCTAATGCTAAATCTTATACATGACTCTTCAACATGCCGCTAATACTAAATCTTATACATGACTCTTCAACATGCCGCTAATACTAAATCTTTTACAAGACTCTTCAACATGCCGCTATACTAAATCTTATACATGACTCTTCAACAGGCCGTTAAACTAAATCTTATACACGACTCTTCAACAGGCGCTATACTAAAGCCTGTACATGACTCTTCAATAGGCCACTATACTAAATCTTATACATGACTCTTCAACAGGCCACTACACTAAATCTTATACATGACTCTTCAACATGCCGCTATACTAAATCTTATACATGACTCTTCAACAGGCCGCTATACTAAATCTTATACATGACTCTTCAACAGGCCACTAATGATAAATCTTATACATGACTCTTCAACATGCCGCTAATACTAAATCTTATACATGACTCTCCAACATGCCGCTAATGCTAAATCTTATACATGACTCTTCAACATGCCGCTAATGCTAAATCTTATACATGACTCTTCAATATGCCGCTAATGCTAAATCTTATACATGACTCTTCAATATGCCGCTAATGCTAAATCTTATACATGACTCTTCAACATGCCGCTAATGCTAAATCTTATACATGACTCTTCAACATGCCGCTAATGCTAAATCTTATACATGACACTTCAACATGCCGCTAATGCTAAATCTTATACATGACTCTTCAACATGCCGCTAATGCTAAATCTTATACATGACTCTTCAATATGCCGCTAATGCTAAATCTTATACATGACTTTTCAACAGGCCACTAATGCTAAATCTTATACATGACTCTTCAACATGCCGCTAATGCTAAATCTTATACATGACTCTTCAACATGCCGCTAATGCTAAATCTTATACATGACCCTTCAACATGCCGCTAATGCTAAATCTTATACATGACTCTTCAACATGCCGCTAATGCTAAATCTTATACATGACTCTTCAACATGCCGCTAATGCTAAATCTTATACATGACTCTTCAACATGCCGCTAATACTAAATCTTATACACGACTTTTCAACAGGCCACTATACTAAATCTTATACATGACTCTTCAACATGCCGCTAATGCTAAATCTTATACATGACTCTTCAACAGGCCGCTATGCTAAATCTTATACATGATTCTTCAACATGCCGCTAATACTAAATCTTATACATGACTCTTCAGCGTGCCGCTAATGCTAAATCTTATACATGACTTTTCAACAGGCCACTATACTAAATCTTATACATGACTCTTCAACATGCCGCTAATACTAAATCTTATACATGACTCTTCAACATGCCGCTAATACTAAATCTTATACATGACTCTTCAACATGCCGCTAATGCTAAATCTTATACATGACTCTTCAACATGCCGCTAATACTAAATCTTATACACGACTTTTCAACAGGCCACTATACTAAATCTTATACATGACTCTTCAACATGCCGCTAATGCTAAATCTTATACATGACTCTTCAACAGGCCGCTATGCTAAATCTTATACATGACTCTTCAACATGCCGCTAATACTAAATCTTATACATGACTTTTCAACATGCCGCTAATGCTAAATCTTATACATGACTCTTCAACATGCCGCTAATACTAAATCTTATACATGACTCTTCAACGTGCCGCTAATGCTAAATCTTATACATGACTTTTCAACATGCCGCTAATACTAAGTCTTATACATGACTCAACAGGCCGCTATGCTAAATCTTATACATGACTCCTCGACATGCCGCTAATACTAAGTCTTATACATGACTCAACAGGCCACTATACTAAATCTTATACATGACTCTTCAACATGCCGCTAATACTAAGTCTTATACATGACTCAACAGGCCGCTATGCTAAATCTTATACATGACTCCTCGACATGCCGCTAATGCTAAATCTTATACATGACTCTTCAACATGCCGCTAATACTAAGTCTTATACATGACTCAACAGGCCGCTATGCTAAATCTTATACATGACTCTTCAACATGCCGCTAATACTAAATCTTATACATGACTCTTCAACGTGCCGCTAATGCTAAATCTTATACATGACTTTTCAACAGGCCACTATACTAAATCTTATACATGACTCTTCAACATGCCGCTAATACTAAGTCTTATACATGACTCAACAGGCCGCTATGCTAAATCTTATACATGACTCCTCGACATGCCGATAATGCTAAATCTTATACATGACTCTTCGACGTGCCGCTAATACTAAATCTTATACACGACTCTTCAACATGCCGCTAATACTAAATCTTATACATGACTTTTCAACAGGCCACTACACTAAATCTTATACATGACCCTTCAACATGCCGCTAATACTAAGTCTTATACATGACTCAACAGGCCGCTATGCTAAATCTTATACATGACTCCTCGACATGCCGCTAATGCTAAATCTTATACATGACTCTTCGACGTGCCGCTAATACTAAATCTTATACACGACTCTTCAACATGCCGCTAATACTAAATCTTATACATGACTCTTCAACATGCCGCTAATACTAAATCTTATACATAACTCTTCAACATGCCGCTAATACTAAATCTTATACATGACTCTTCAACATGCCGCTAATACTAAATCTTATACATAACTCTTCAACATGCCGCTAATACTAAATCTTATACATGACTCTTCAACATGCCGCTAATACTAAATCTTATACATAACTCTTCAACATGCCGCTAATGCTAAATCTTATACATGACTCCTCAACATGCCGCTAATACTAAATCTTATACATGACTCTTCAACGTGCCGCTAATGCTAAATCTTATACATGACTCTTCAACATGCCGCTAATACTAAATCTTATACATGACTCTTCAACATGCCGCTAATACTAAATCTTATACATGACTCTTCAACATGCCGCTAATACTAAATCTTATACATAACTCTTCAACATGCCGCTAATGCTAAATCTTATACATGACTCCTCAACATGCCGCTAATACTAAATCTTATACATGACTCTTCAACATGCCGCTAATGCTAAATCTTATACACGACACTTCAACATGCCGCTAATGCTAAATCTTATACATGACTCTTCAACATGCCGCTAATGCTAAATCTTATACATGACTCCTCAACATGCCGCTAATACTAAATCTTATACATGACTCTTCAACATGCCGCTAATGCTAAATCTTATACACGACACTTCAACATGCCGCTAATGCTAAATCTTATACATGACTCTTCAACATGCCGCTAATACTAAATCTTATACATGACTCTTCAACATGCCGCTAATGCTAAATCTTATACACGACACTTCAACATGCCGCTAATGCTAAATCTTATACATGACTCTTCAACATGCCGCTAATACTAAATATTATACATGACTTTTCAACAGGCCACTACACTAAATCTTATACATGACTCTTCAACATGCCGCTAATACTAAATCTTATACATGACTTTTCAACATGCCGCTAATGCTAAATCTTATACATGACTCTTCAACATGCCGCTAATGCTAAATCTTATACATTATTCTTCAACATGCCGCTAATACTAAATCTTATACATGATTCTTCAACATGCCGCTAATACTAAATCTTATACACGACTCTTCAACGTGCCGCTAATGCTAAATCTTATACATGACTTTTCAACAGGCCACTACACTAAATCTTATACATGACTCTTCAACATGCCGCTAATACTAAGTCTTATACATGACTCAACAGGCCGCTAATGCTAAATCTTATACATGACTTTTCAACAGGCCACTACACTAAATCTTATACATGACTCTTCAACATGCCGCTAATACTAAGTCTTATACATGACTCAACAGGTCGCTATGCTAAATCTTATACATGACTCTTCAACATGCCGCTAATACTAAGTCTTATACATGACTCAACAGGCCGCTAATGCTAAATCTTATACATGACTTTTCAACAGGCCACTACACTAAATCTTATACATGACTCTTCAACATGCCGCTAATACTAAGTCTTATACATGACTCAACAGGCCGCTAATGCTAAATCTTATACATGACTCTTCGACGTGCCGCTAATACTAAATCTTATACACGACTCTTCAACATGCCGCTAATACTAAATCTTATACATAACTCTTCGACGTGCCGCTAATACTAAATCTTATACATGAATCTTCAACATGCCGCTAATACTAAATCTTATACATGACTCTTCAACATGCCGCTAATACTAAATCTTATACATAACTCTTCAACATGCCGCTAATACTAAATCTTATACATGACTCTTCAACATGCCGCTAATACTAAATCTTATACATAACTCTTCAACATGCCGCTAATACTAAATCTTATACATGACTCTTCAACATGCCGCTAATACTAAATCTTATACATAACTCTTCAACATGCCGCTAATGCTAAATCTTATACATGACTCCTCAACATGCCGCTAATACTAAATCTTATACATGACTCTTCAACGTGCCGCTAATGCTAAATCTTATACATGACTCTTCAACATGCCGCTAATACTAAATCTTATACATAACTCTTCAACATGCCGCTAATACTAAATCTTATACATGACTCTTCAACATGCCGCTAATACTAAATCTTATACATAACTCTTCAACATGCCGCTAATACTAAATCTTATACATGACTCTTCAACATGCCGCTAATACTAAATCTTATACATAACTCTTCAACATGCCGCTAATGCTAAATCTTATACATGACTCCTCAACATGCCGCTAATACTAAATCTTATACATGACTCTTCAACGTGCCGCTAATGCTAAATCTTATACATGACTCTTCAACATGCCGCTAATACTAAATCTTATACATGACTCTTCAACATGCCGCTAATACTAAATCTTATACATGACTCTTCAACATGCCGCTAATACTAAATCTTATACATAACTCTTCAACATGCCGCTAATGCTAAATCTTATACATGACTCCTCAACATGCCGCTAATACTAAATCTTATACATGACTCTTCAACATGCCGCTAATGCTAAATCTTATACACGACACTTCAACATGCCGCTAATGCTAAATCTTATACATGACTCTTCAACATGCCGCTAATACTAAATCTTATACATGACTCTTCAACATGCCGCTAATGCTAAATCTTATACATGACTCTTCAACATGCCGCTAATGCTAAATCTTATACATTATTCTTCAACATGCCGCTAATACTAAATATTATACATGACTTTTCAACAGGCCACTACACTAAATCTTATACATGACTCTTCAACATGCCGCTAATACTAAATCTTATACATGACTTTTCAACATGCCGCTAATGCTAAATCTTATACATGACTCTTCAACATGCCGCTAATGCTAAATCTTATACATTATTCTTCAACATGCCGCTAATACTAAATCTTATACATGATTCTTCAACATGCCGCTAATACTAAATCTTATACACGACTCTTCAACGTGCCGCTAATGCTAAATCTTATACATGACTTTTCAACAGGCCACTACACTAAATCTTATACATGACTCTTCAACATGCCGCTAATACTAAGTCTTATACATGACTCAACAGGCCGCTAATGCTAAATCTTATACATGACTTTTCAACAGGCCACTACACTAAATCTTATACATGACTCTTCAACATGCCGCTAATACTAAGTCTTATACATGACTCAACAGGCCGCTATGCTAAATCTTATACATGACTCTTGTCCACCGGTGTGATCTCGAGGTAGCGTGCTGCCTTGTCACGCAGCTGGCCCGGGTTTAATCCCCGGTCGGGGCAGTTTTTCTTGGTGAGGTTTTTTTCGGGGTTTTTCCTCACCTGTAAGACAAATGTCAGGAAAACTTTAAGGCCCAAATGGTCCCCGAAATCATGTAGCCATCGTCTTTATTGCTATCATTATCATCATCCTTCACCGCTGTGGAAAGCAACGGGAAACTACCACACCTACAATTCCCTAGTAAAGCTGCAAGCATAGCATGAAAGTGCTATGATCGCAGTGAAGGACCTGCCCTCGGGCAGAATTACTGTGGATGGATGGATGGATGGATGGATGGATATATGACTCTTTAGCAGGCCACGGTGAGAGGATTTGCTGTTATCATGTAAATAATTGCTTATTTTGCTTTTTCTTGGGGATGATGTAAAAGTTAATAATGGTAGATTTACTCAAATCATCTGGACAATGAAATTCAGAGAATAGAGCTGATATAAGTTATAAGTATTCATTTACCCGGTATATTTATACAGTAAAAATTCCTTATTCACGGGGGATATGTTCTGCACAAATATGCCACGAATACAGAAACCGCGAATAAGGAATGGTTATTTGTATGGGTATACAGGGGATACGTTCCAGTTTCTAAAATGAAATAAAAATTATCAAAATTAAATCAATTAATGAGAGATTTTGAACCATTTCTAGTAATTATTACTGTCAGGTTTAGGCAAGGACTTAAAGAACTTAGTATTTTTTTTCCTGTTTTGCCGCTTTTAAAAGGTCTTTCAATTCAAATTGATATTCATCTGTGAATTCAGCGTTATAAATCCTTATTTTGTCTTCGGATTTCTTGATGAATCGCACAGTTGATTCATTAACATTGAATAAGCGTGATATAGATGCAAACGACTCGCCAACGCGTAAATCGTGATACATTTATATTTTTACTTTAAGCGGTAACTCTAATTTTTTCCCCTTCGGAACTAATTTTCTTTTTCTCGACATTATAAATTGGGAAAGCAGAAGAGCACGTGTTATTCAATCTAAATTATTGCAACGAAAGACAAGTTGAAACAAGGGCGAGAGCGGCATTTATCAATGGACTTTTCATACCGGTAGCTTTTAACAACGAACTTTAGGCTTAGTAACAATAAGGTTTGCTTTACTTTGATATTTGTCCATTTGGTTTGATTCGCTCTTTCTAAAAACCGCCTTGGCACGTGCCTGCAGTAAAAAAGTCGCCGATGCGTTAATAAAGGATACAAATCCTTCTAATATACCGACTGATCCGCGAATAAAGACAATTTTAGCCGCGAATACAGGAATTGTCGCAATTTTTTAACCCGCTAATAAGGGAACAGTGAATAAGAAGCTTTTAGTGTGTGTGAATATATATATTTGGTTGTTCGTTTCTATTATTTGATTTTTACATACTTTATATTAGCTTGACCTGTATATATCTATGTAACGGAATCTTTCAACGCGATTTTCACCCACTTAAAATCATTGGATCGACTTGAAACTTTGTGTACTTCTAAAGGACCAATGACAATACAATAATTTCATTTTTTTCTAAAATCATGGCCAGAATCATCAGAAAATAAAAATAAATAATAGTTGGAAAAAAAAACAACACGCTTTATTAGAAAACAGAACTAAAAAAATGAAAAATAATTTTAATTTCTAACACGGTTGGGATAAAATTAAAGTTGTCAACAAAAAAAAAAATCATCTCCAACACATCTAGAATAAAACTAGAGTTATCAACAAAAAGAAAATAATTTTACCATCAAAAGCGTGGGGTGCTCTATATCAATTAATATATTTGATAATAAACAGATATTGGTGAAAGTAAAGTCTCTAAGAAGAAAATGTAAAAATCATGAAAAGCACCCCATGCTTTTGATGGTAAAATTATTTTCTTTTTGTTGATAACTCTAGTTTTATTCTATATGTGTTGGAGATGATTTTTTTGTTGACCACTTTAATTTTATCCCAAACGTGTTGGAAATTAATTTTTTTTTTTTTTCCATTTTTAGTTTCGGTTTTCTAATAAAGCGTGTTCTTTTAGTTTTTTTAAAAACTATTATTTATTTTTTATTTTTTAGTTTTAATATTTTACAGAATAAGATACAAATGTAAATATCTTTAAATTCGATACTATTGTAGTATGAACTAAAAGTAATACTCTTCTATAAAGAAAACCCTCCCAGCCGGATTTGAACCAGCGACGTATGGATTACTGAAATTATATACCTCTAAAAGTTCACTGCTCTACCAACTGAGCTCTTACAACGATTGACTAAAAACTCGTCAAGTCCGCAACCTATTATACCAGTTTTAATGTTTTTGATTTTCGGATGATTCTGGCCAGGATTTTTTAAACAAAATATGAAATTGTTGTATTGTCACGGGTCCTCTACACGTATACAAAGTTTCAAGTCGATCCAATGTTTCTAAGTGGGTGAAAATCGCGTTGAAAGATTTCGTTACATTGATACAAAAACACGTTTTTTTTATTTTCTGATGATTATGGCCAGGATTTTAGAAAATAAATATGAAATTATTGTATTGTCACGGGTCCTTTACAAGTACACAAAGTTTCAAGTCGATCCGATGATTTTAAGTGGGTGAAAATCGCGTTGAAAGATTCCGTTAGATAGATACATAGATAGATAGATAGATAGATAGATAGATAGATAGATAGATAGATAGATAGATAGATAGATAGATAGATAGATAGATAGATAGATAGATAGATAGATAGATAGATAGATAGATAGATAGATAGATAGATAGATAGATAGATAGATACAGGTCAAGCTAATATAAAGCGTGTAGAAAAGTGTCTGTGTAATTATGTAACGGAATTTTTCAACACGATTTTCACCCACTTAAAATCATTGGATCGACTTGAAACTTTGTATACTTGTAAAGGGCCAATGACAATACAATAATTTCATTTTTTTCCCAAAATCCTGGCCAGAATCATCAGAAAATCAAAAAAAAAGTTTGTGTAATTATGTAACGGAATTTTTCAACACGATTTTCACCCACTTAAAATCATTGAATCGAATTGAAACTTTTTATACTTGTAAATGACCAATGACAATACAATAATTTCATAAATGTTTTCTAAAATCCTGGCCAGAATCATCAGAAACTAAAAAAAAAAAAAAAAAAAACCGGTAAAATAGGTTGCGGATTTATCGACTTTTTAGTCAGTCGTTATAAGAGCTTAGTTGGTAGATCGGTAGACTTCGGGTGCTTTTTATGATTTTTACATTTTCTTCTTAGAGACTTTACTTTCACCAATATCTGTTCATTATCAAATATATTAATTGATATAGAGCACCCCACGCTTTTGATGGTAAAATTATTTTCTTTTTGTTGATAACTCTAGTTTTATTCTAGATGTGTTGGAGATGTTTTTTTGTTGACCACTTTAATTTTATCCCAAGCGTGTTGGAAATTAAAATTATTTTTCATTTTTCTGTTCGGTTTTCTAATAAAGCATGTTGTTTTAGTTTTTTTAATCTATTATTTATTTAATTCAATAACTGTAACCAACCCACTACTTATTTCACTAGGCGCCACTGATTTCGTGGCGGTATTGCTGGAAAAGCAATTATCAATCGGTTCTCTATGTTTATCAATAGCTTGGCTTCTCGTTCCGCGGCATTGCTTAGTTGAGATCACTCAGCACGCCATTGTTTCTTTTCTTGTGCTCGGAAACACGGTTTAATAATAATAATAATACTAATAATAATAATAATTATTATAATAATAATAATAATAATAATAATAATACTTACTTACTTACTCACTGGCACTATCGAACCCGCAGGTTCATGGCCGCGCGGACATAAACTCTCCATACATTCCTATCGTGAGCTAATGCTTTCCAATCATTCCCTGTATAATCTCCTTCCCTCAAATCATAGTGAATGTTATTCTCCCACCTCATTCTTGGTCTACCAACTAGTCGTTTTCCCTCTGGCTTTCCTACAAGAAGCTTCCATGCACGTCTTTCATTCCCCATACGTGCAACATGTCCTGCCCAACGCAGTCTACGAGACTTAACTGTTCTTATTATATAATCAATTGAGTTGGTGTTTACTTGATAAAAATCCATATTTTATTAATTCAATAAAAATAAAACGTAGTTTTATTTGATTTTCATATTTATTATATAATTCAGTGACAGCTGTTTCGGTACACTGTACCTTCTTCAGACATGTTAACAAATTATGAATTGTGTTCCAACTGATCTAAGCAACAATACAACAATATTTATTTAATTTTTTTAATTTAACAAAGGGGATTCATTCAAATCAAGTTGAGAATTTAACAGTTTGTTACTACTTTTCAATTTATTAATTTCTACAGCCTGCAAAAGATCTAACTTCTTACCCTTATCACAAACATGTAAAATTTCAAAATTTGGATCGAAACAATATTCTTATTATATCTGGCTTCCTATAAAGACCATGTAGTTCATTGTTATGTAGTCTTCTCCATTCACCTGTTTGTTCATCTCTCTTTGGTCCAAAAATTTTCCTATGAACTTCATTGTCGAATACTTGTAATCTCCTTTCCTCCCTTAAAGTAAGAGTGCATGTTTCGCAATAATAATAATAATAATAATAATGATAATGATAATGATGATAATGATGATAATGATGATAATGATGATAATGATGATAATGATGATAATGATGATAATGATGATAATGATAATCATGATAATAATAATAATAATAATAATAATTGTTAGGATGCGTTCTAGGAAAAAAAAATGTTTTTGCCCACATAACTGTGAAAGCGTTCAAGTGATATTATTTCGAAAATATTACAAGTATGTTTTTCTTTTTAATTGAAAAAATCAATCGACGTATCGCATGTCTTACATTAAGAGCGTGTTTAAATTTGAAAAAAATATCTCCTATAAATTTGATATAATAGGCCTATTAATATATATATATATATATATATATATATAACCATAAAGTAAAATAGTCTCTTTAAAAATGCTATATTGTTATAGAAAACTTGAGATGACACTGCGAGAGATGTTCTGATGCTTCTTATGATAGAGAATTGTATATAATGAAGGGGATATGCTTTGCACTGGGAGCCTGAATGGCGAAGATGGTATCCCATATAACGTAACGAGTTAGAGATCTCCGGTTCAAATCCCAGTTCAGGCGTTAATTTTTCTTTTCATGTCATATAGCTTATATACCATGCTTATGGTGGGGCATCCCGATTCTTCTTGTCATCAGTAACACCTTTGCACTATGTATAACATAGTGTTTGTCAGAATATTTTATTTATTTCATGCTCCTCGAACATCACAATGCTTTAATTGGAGAATATTATTTCGGGATAGGCCTCACCTTAATAGGAACTTTTGTAACGAAAACTATATATTGTATATAGAACGAGAATTTTTTAAGACATTTTCACAAAAAAAAACTATGCACTCACACTTTCGGTAATATCGTTACAATAAATTACAAGGATATGGACCACTGGGCGCGTCCCACCACTACATTACATTCTATCGGCGACCTTTCGTAACTTTTGTCGGCATGGTACTTTTTTCATTCCACCTCAAGCACTGTGTGTGTGTGTGTGTGTGTGTGTGTGTGTGTGTGTGTGTGTGTGTGTTTGTGTGTGTATACACACACACACAGGGTGTAAATGAATTATATCGCACAAATTTAACTACATATGGAGTGGTATTATATAAGCATTTTGAAAAAATGAACTAATGGTCTACGAATAAAAATGTCAATTTATGATTCAATTTGCAAAATGGTTGGCACCCCACTGATTATTTCAAATTAAAATGGAAATAACATGATACAGTGACTTTAACACGCAACAACTATGCGCCTTTAGCGCAGTGCTTATAGCATCTTACTATCGACGCAAATTTATGATTCATGCATCACGTTCGAAACTGCTTACAGAATATGTACACTTTTTTTCTTTCTTCCTTTATTATGTATGTACTGTAAATTAGTTACGTACGTAGAATTGCCTCTGGTTTAAATTGTTTATTCATTATTTTACAGAATACGGTATTGTAATGTACAGAGTTACAAAACTATCTACGTACGTATTGTACAGACAATTGTTTGAAAGGTTGTAATAATAATAATACTCATACTGTAGAGTACAATAGGTTTCGTAAATAAAGTGTGTAATTGTACTGTACGGTACTTATGTACTTAGATAATGAAGTAAAGTGATCACAAAAGTAATAACATGAAGAGGTACAGTGTTTGTACACATGGCATACATAATGTTGTTGGGAAATAAAAAGCAATACATTTGAGTATACCTGAAAAAATTAAAACACCTGCAGACTCATTAGAGAAATTGTTCAAATTGGCCACCTGCATTCTCACAACACAAACGACGTCGGCGACTAAATGATTCTCATACTCTGTTCAAGATACTGGGTGTCTCACGGATCACATCACATGTAGCGATTATTCGTGCAAGTAACCGTTCATCTGTATGAACAGGGGTCGCATACACCAATGTTTACAGGTGTCCCCACAAAAATAATCAAATGGACAGAAATATGGAGAGCGGGCTGGCCACACTACAGTTGAACTATCTCTTCCTCTATCCAGCGGCCATGATACACTTCATCCAAATGATTTCGCACATTCCGGCATACATGGGGAGGATCCTGATGTGAAGAGGAACTTCTAGCAATCTAGGTAGGACGTGCTCTAAAAAGTCTTATAAATGGCACCATTTAATCTCTGGGGAAGAAGGTAGGGACCAATGATATGGTCAGAAATTACGCCTACCCATAAGTTCGCCGAAAATCTCTGCTGGCGACCCCTCTCGAAGATGGCACGAGGATTTTCATAATCCCACACATGATTGTTCCTTCAGTTCAGAATCGCCCCATCCGTATTAAATATTGCTTCATCAATTAATAACACTGAGGGAAAGAAGTGCGGTGGCTGCAACAAACCCCCAATTACAAAATTCTACCCGTTGAGCGAAGTCCACTGTCTGTAAAGCTTGTACTTCTTGCAGATGAAAGGGATAGAGCTGGTCTTCATGCAGGACTTCCCATACACTTTGATGATTCGTGCCCATTACACGAGGAACATCACGAGTACTGTTAGAAGGATAATCTTCCACTCTACGAAGAAAATTTTCTTCGAACTCTGCAGTGCGGCGCGTACGTCTTTCACCGGCGTCTACTCTGATTATCTTCAATGTCCAATGCTCCAGCAAACACCTATTAACAGACTCTAAGATTGTTCGGTGATTATGGCGTCTATTCGGATACCTCTCCGCATACATGGCAGCAGCTCTTGCCCATTACCTTTGGCTGAATCATAAATCAGATGAATTTCGGCAAGTTCAGCATAAGATATTTAATATAACATTGGTACCTGGTAGGTCAGTCGTCCTCAACTAAATTATTAAACTTCATTAAGTAGTTTCAATATGGAGGCCTTTCAAAAACATTTTAACTGATTGAGGACGATTGACCTACCAGGTACCAATTTTATATTTTGTTACATAACCTCAACGGTGCTTTAATATGAATTTTAAAAGTATTTAAAGTTCAGCATAACTGTAAAGATGTTCCACGATGCTTTCATGTAACGCGACTGACACTGAAGTAACTTCTAATCAGATGTTAATGTAATAACCAATATGGGAATAGGTATTTTGCACATGCCTATACTGAACTAATTTCAGTGTCAATATATCACAGTACACACGCAGGGAAAGAAAAGAAGAAGAAGAAGAAGAAGAAAAGAGAAAAAGTGACCTGCAGTGATTTGAACCATCAGTGTTCGAACTAAAATTCATGACTTTAACCATTATATCACACGTTAAGTACACGGATTCTGTGTGTTTCACTCTGAGCTAAAGCTCTCATTGTATTGATGTTACTTTAACCAGTGCAGTGGCGTGCAATCATATACCGAGTTCGACATTTTAAGGAATTTGATAATCCAATATTTTATAAACGTTGTTGATGAATTATTAGCAATCAGGATCTCGGAATTGTTACCAAGATCTGAAGTTATTCTAGTATAATTTTCTCTCCTACTTTGCTCTCCTATTGATTTATCTGTATTAATTGTCGATACCTATGATTCCCTATAGCTAGCCCATTTTCTCTCTTAGGCCATTGGTTCCCTATTTCAAATTACTTCTATAATACCCGTCTGAAAGCAGTTAAATTTGTGCGGTATAATTCACATATATATATATATATGTGTGTGTGTGTGTGTGTGTGTGTGTGTGCGTGTGAGTGCGTGCGCGCCCGCATGTGGTGTTCGTGTGTGCTTGCGCGTGTGGAGTTCATGTCTGCCCGCCTTAGCGCTGTTGGTTAAGGCAGTACGCTACAAGCCGTAAGGTCGTGGGTTCAAGATGTTTAAACAGCATTAAACGTTGTGGCAGCACCATGTCCCGGGCCTCTAATGGAAATTGAATACCATGCATATTCTGGGAATAAACGCGGTCGCCATGCAGGGTTAGCTGAAAAAATAAGGAAGAAAGCTGTAACCACCCGGAAATGGAAAAGGACAGCACGCACAAGGGTACGTGTGACTGGAATAAATGAGAGTTGTGTGGAAGTGCTACTTCAGTAGCGACGAGAAGTAATATAATTAAATATAAGGTTTATAGGCAAGCGGCTCCATGTTACAATAATTGGATAAACGCTCGCCTCATACCGCTGGTGTTTCAAGATCGAGTCTTAGTCTCTCCTTGAGGAGCTCGTGGTGGACGAATAGTTTTTTCTTAGGGATTTTCCCGTTTTCCCGCGCTAGAAACTTGGTTCCGCCACGTCTCCGCCTATTCCCTTATGCCAGACATGAGATTATATACTCCCCCACAACATGCACAAGAAGCAAGACCAATCTCGCCAATGTTATGTCTACTGTCGTAACGTGTTTTATTTTATTAAATTGAACATCGAACTGAACTGCGTTCAGGACTGTGGTCTCAACGGGCCTGGTTAGTTTCCTCTATTAGATGAAATACAAGACAGCAGGGACTGTTGAATCTAAAAACAACGCTTTCATTTTCTGTTTTAATTCGACAACAGTCATATTTTAAAGAAAAAATACCTTTCCAAAGATACTCCCTCTCGCATCCCTTTTTGGACACCAAGACCTTGGTCCTAAGCACTTCGTTCTCAAATAATAATGATATTTTCTTCGTCCGCAGAACTCGAGAAATCACAGTATTTTAATTTAACTTTTTTCTAACACGTAATAGATACGTTCCCACAATTGGGCCTACAGTATGTTGATTCCTTTGTGCACCTCATTCCTGTTTGTGATTATTGTTCCTAGGCATTTAAATTCTGCCACTTCTTCAAATTACCCTTATTTGTTAAGTCCAATTGTATAATTATAATGTGACCATATAGGTAAGCCTACTTTCAGTCCCAGTTACTTACTTTAATAGAAGGCGTGTGTTGCTTTTATTATCGGCTTCATCAGCAGTATTGTAGCCTCACTATGATGGTTGTCCAGCGGCTCGCATTGTTTCCCCGCAGCTGTTATAAACAATTAAATATAAATATGCCGATTACCGCCACTATAAGAAATCCGCATGTTAATAATTGTCACGCACGCGCTTTTATATAAACGGACAACCATCATGGTGAGGCGATAATACAAACACTCATTGGCATAGAGAACGGCTCATTGAGTTGTATGACTTCAGAGAAATAAGACTATATCAGAGATCACAACACAGACAGACATTCGATCCAACCTAGCAACATGGACATCAATGAATTCATACATTTACGCAGAGCCTAAGATTTCTTCTCTTCTCCCGATCCCTTTCATCACCTATGCCCTTAAAATTCCTCTCCCACTTGCAAGACACCTAACTCCACCAAATATGTAACTCGAGAAAGTTCTGGAACTGAATTGCCAACCATTATTGCGGCATCACTTGAATTGCATTACAAAATAATACCTCTTTCTATCCTCGATATAAAATAACACCCCTGCAAAATAATAAAGATAACAAAGTTAAAAAAATAAGCCCCTCATTCGCAAGGGCACTCAGCATTAGTACCTGCTCCTTGCCTTACCGGGAGTTTTGGCTTGATGAAGAGGCTGTACAGAATTGGAAGGGGAAATATGCCTAGATTTTATAAACTTAATTTCTCGCCTGTAAGTGGCATTGGTGTCGTTGACAGTATCTTAAAGTTCCACTCCGTTAGGCAGGTTTTATTCTCGCCGGGATAGGGGTTTTAAAATATCATCCTTCGGTTTGTATATATTTAATTAGTGCTGACTTCTGGCATACTACTAACACGGTGTACCCAGCCCAGACATTCACGTGCGGATGTTAGTGCTATGAAAAGAATGATACAAATATTGGAAAGTTCTCCGATCTAGCACATAACAGGAGACAACACAATATAAGTATCGTGATTTACGAAGTAATTTTATAAAATGTCGATATGTTAAGATTTAATTAAACACCAGTAATTTACAGTTACAGAGCCATAAATTTGTATTTAATTATCCATTGCATTGAATTATGGCCGTAACAAATATCGTGATTATTACTCGGTAGGAATGAGGTCAACTCTAACTCACTGGTACTATCGAACTCTTAAATTCATGGCCGCGCGGACATAAGCTCATCATACATCCCTATCCTGACCTAATATTTTCCAATCATTCGCTGTATAACCTATTACCCTCAAATCATAGTTAATGTTATTCTTCCATCTCATTCTTGGTCTACCAACTGGGCGTTTTTCCTCTGGTTTTCCTACAAGAAGCTTTCATGCACGTCTTTCATCCCCCATTCGTGCCACATGTCTTGCCCATCGCAGTCTACGAGACTTGATTGTTCTTATTATATCTGGCTTCCTATAAAAACCATATAGTTCACTGTTATGTAGCCTTCTCCATTCACCTGTCTGTATATATCTCTTTTGTCCAAACATTTTCCTAAGAACTTTATTCTCAAATACTCGTAATCTCCTTTCCTCCCTTAAAGTAAGATCCAAGTTCCGCATCCATATAATATAACTGGTAGAATAGCAGTTTTATATATTTTCAGCTTAACGTTTTTTGAAAGGAGTTGGGACATCAAGTGTCTGTAATGTATAATAGCACGCATTTCCAGAATTGAGCCTACGTTTAATTTCTTTGTGCATCTCATTCCTATTTGTGATTATTGTTCCTAGGTATTTGAATTCAGCCACTTTCTCTAATTTTCCCTCATTTGTCATTAGCTGACCATTTGCATTATATAATATATTTCTGTGTGTGAGCACATATTTCGATTTATTGATATTTACTTCCACTCGCAATATCTTAGTGTTACCCAACAGTGAAACGACAGGATTGAGGTGCATAAATAAATCAATCATACGCTCAATTCTGGAAATGCATGCTATTGTGCATTACTCTTGTCGTCGTAACTACTCTAAAAAATGTTAAATTGAAAGTATATAAAACTGTTATATGGATGCTACACACGGACTCTTACTTTAATGGAGGAGAAAAAGTTACGAATATTTGACAATGAAGTTATTAGGAAATTTTTGGACCGAAGACAGGCGAAGAGACAGATGAATGGAGAAGACTACACAACAGTGAGCTATTTGATGTTATGGGAAACCAGATATAATAAGAATGGCTTTTTTTTACACTGCGACGTGCAGGAAATGTGGCACGAATGGGGAATGAAAGAGGGGATAATAATAATAATAATAATAATAATAATAATAATAATAATAATAGCTTTATTTTACCTGGCAGAGTTAAGGCCTTAAGGTGGAAACTCCTTGCTGGGAAAAGCAGAAGGAAAACATCATGTAGGTAGGCCAAGAATGAGGTAGGAGAATAATATTAACCATGATTTGAGGGATGTATATTATAAAGATTGATTGAAAAACTTTAACTTAGGATAAGAATGTATGGAGAGTTTATGTACGCGCGGGTTTGATAGTGTCAGTGAGTTAGTTATTATTTGGTTATTCTATCGTTAAGTTCACGTACGGCTATTAAGATATTTTATTGAAGATCTTTCCAATTTTCTGTAAATCTGTATTTTCAAAAGTAATTTTCAACCACAGTTGAGTTATTACCCTGTGTAATAAAATGAAAACCAACTAATTAACACTTGGCAGTATCTCAAGACGGAACATATTCCATAAAGCTTAACAAGTTTGAGATCTCAGGTAAATACATTTAATTATTCAACATTTTTTTTAATAATTATATTAGCTTGTAATTTTTAAGGCTATTGGGGGCCATCTTTGACATTTGGTTTTTATAATTGCATTCTACAAAATTTTAGTTGCGTAGGGGTATAGTTTTCTGGAATATCTCAAAGAGAGAAAAAATATATGTATCAATATTAGAATTATTATTACTAGCGGTCGCCCAACGGTAGAAATTCGACCACAATTCATTATATGTTTACGTTTGTCACAAATACGTATTTATACATTAATTTTCGATTTATTTTAAAAATACGAACGATAGGAAATATGTGGTATGGCTTGGCTAAGCCATATTCAAAAAACAATAACGCATCATTCGACATTTGTTTACCATTTATACTATTTAAATTTGCATTTGGCCTATTATTGTGTGTACGGGAATATATATCCCTTCTTTTTCTATCACTCCGACCCGTCAATGTTCTATGCCGAGGCATAATGGATCCATCCATCCATAATAATTCTGCCCGAGGGCAGGTCTTTCACTGCGATCATAGCATTTTCATGCTATGCTTAACAGCTTTACTAGGATATTAGGTAGCTTAGGTGTGGTAGCTTCCCGTTGCTTTCCACACCGGTGAAGGATGATGATGGCCGGATGATTTTCGGGGACCGTTGGGCCCTAAGCTTCCTGACATTTGTTTTACAGGTGAGAAAAAAACCCGAAAAAACTCACCTAGGAGCCTGTCCCGAATAGGAATCGAACCCGGGCCCGCTGCGGTGGACGCATAATGGATGTAGATGCGAATATCTAAACAAAAAATGTAATGAAATTACTGAAACCAAGATTAAAATTAAATGTAATAAAATGTACTCACTTATTTTAAAGCATTAATAATAAATACGCGAGAGTAAGTCAATTCACATTGCTACTGACAATTTCCTTTTTGCAACAATGCACTTTCAATATGAACGTAAACAAATGAATGAGTACACAAATGAATGAATAATTCACATAAATTCCTTAGCGACAATTTATTTTATTTTGTTTAATATAATTTATTTGTAACACGTATTATACATAAATTTTGTTTTTCTGCACTCCTTCCCTATATGAACTTTAATTATGCCAAATATCACACTCCACCGTTCACGTAATTTGCTTAAAAAGAGATACAAAGTTTTTTCTTCACGTATTAATATATACATTAAAGTAACTAGCTCACTGGCTGTCTATTGAACCGTAGGTCCATGGCCACGCGGACATAAGATCTCCATACATCCCTATCCTGAGCTGATGTTTTCCAATCATCCCCTGTATAATCTACTTCCTTCAAATCATGGATAATGTTATTCTTGGTCTAATAACTGGGCGTTTTCCTTCTGGTTTTCCTACCAGAAGCTTCCATGCACCTCTTTCATCCCCCATACCTTTCTCAATAGCCAAAATAAATTCTTCTTTTACCAATAAACATTTATTATTATTATTATTATTATTACTATTATTATTACTATTACTATTGTTATTATTATTATATTATTATTATTATTATTATTATTATTATTATTATTATTATTATTATTATTATTGTTATTGAAATATATATGTATAAAACAATTAAAGGTCATTCCATATGAAACCGGCAAAAATATAAAGAACTTCAAAACTCTACAATTTGTTCACAGTCAAATGCTGTATATAAAAACCTAACTGAATTTCAGGTTTCAGGTTGATATACCGTAATTTAAGAATAATAGATTTGTTAATTTATCGTAATTTAAAAAGAAGTCTTTTGTTTGAAATAAATGTATCGAAGTGTAACTAATCTGAGAACTTGAAAAGTATAATTGTATGCACTATTACACAGTTATTTACATTTTTCTAAACGGCGCCGGCGTAAATAAAATAAATGAATAATTGATCATCTTAACCATTTTATATAAATAATATGTTGCTAACCAAGTATGAAAGGAAACCTCATAATTTATAATTGTTTTAACAATTTCGCATGGAAATAAATTGATGCGCGTTTAGTGCAGTCGGAGTACATTTTATTTACAGCACTAAGTGCATATATAATTATTTTTTCACATGTAATACATTCAAATCTTGAGGCTTGTAGAATGTAGGTACCATCAGATAATTTATTTAATACATTCCATTTAGCTTTCGCAGCCATTGATTTATGAAGACTGTTCACTGATCTCGGGAAATCAGATCCAACGGTTGCTCTCGCTTGGATTATACTTTCGCGCATGTATTTGACATTCCCCTCCCACTCCCCGGAATACGCCAAGTGTATCTGTAGAAGAAACGAGACTGGGAAGCTCGGGGAGCGAGATTGACCGACTGTACTCTCCATAACAATAGATTTGAACGATCTTCAGCGTCTCATATCAACTGAAAATGTAAATCCTACAAATACACACTACTGTATTGCTGTTGACATAATTTTTAGATAGACAGGCATATTCGATCATAACCTTTACGTTTGTGTCATTATGGCAAAGTAAGTGTGGAAAAAAGTTATCTAAATAGTGAGCTTATTGTAGGCCTACGTAAAATATGATTTGTAATGAATGATCTGTAGTGAATATGAAGAACATTTCAACTATTTGTAGATGAACTGACAATAGATATACTCTACGTGTAAATGTGAGCAGCTCTTAATTACTTTATAATCACCAAAAGGAAGCAAAGACATGTTATAATCAAATGAAAATGTATATTGAAAGGTAAAAAATTAATAAGGTGTAAAACTATTACGTGTGACTATACGCAAAACGTTTATCTCCAAAAAAAATTACTGTACAGAAATGTTTTTTTTATATTAAATATTTAATTAATAAATATGGATTTTCATCAAGTAAACACCAACTCAATTGATTATTTTTTTATAGTTTAATGACGTTACTTGAAAGTTTGGCAGCAGTAATAGAAAGTAGTAATCGCATTGAAATTAACGTAGAAGACCGGATTCTGATTGAGACTATGAAAAATATTTTTTTCTATTTATTTTTATGTTTTGTTTCGTGTTTATTACCAAACACTTTCGAAAAGTACTTCTTATTAATAAAGTTATTTTATTTTGTACATTTTTTGTATTGGGTTTTAATAACCATTCGTGTCCGAGCTGAGATCAAGTTTGACAAAGCTGTTTTTAGGTAAAAGAAAATCCTGAAATTTAACCTTAACACACTATCCTAAAGAGTAAAGCAAGAAAGTATCAGTACATCTCACGTCACTTATCAAAAAAAAACTTTATTTGTTTTTGTCAGAATCTCATAAAGTGGACATGATCTCACCTCTTGAATTATAAACCAATAGGCAGAAGAGATGAAGAGACGGGCAGGCATGGAGCCTTGTGATAGAATGAGTTCTGGTAATGGAATTCCAATTCAGCATTTACCATCACGATTGTGTAAAATCAGGAAACTGTTAAGTTGGTCGGCACCCGGATTTAAACTAAAATCTCCCGAATACGAGTCCCAAACCCATCTGCTTTGACCTGGGTTACTATTGGTTTATTTTAAAAGTCCGGTTGGTTTCACACACGCACACAATATACCAACTACCAAAGATTTTATTTTTATAACAATGCTAGAAATATTTACAACAAAGTAAAAATTACATTCCGTGACGCAAGTGATTGAACATTTTCCCTGAATCTCAGGTCACGAGTTCGCATCTCGGTGTTAAGTTCGTGCTAGACAAATATAAGATAAGTCAAGGTTTTCTCTGGATTTCTCCCTTTTACTTGACATAGTCTTCATTCCACGACTTAAAATATAATTGTTGGTATAAAGATGTCATATAAATGATAGATGAAAGGCTACCAACAGCAGTTCAGATGATAGATGAAAGGCTACCAACAGCAGTTCAGATGATAGATGAAAGGCTACCAACAGCAGTTCAGATGATAGATGAAAGGCTACCAACAGCAGTTCAGATGATAGATGAAAGGCTACCAACAGCAGTTCAGGGTTTCCAACTCGTCATGAGTGTGACCGCAAGCGCAACGTTTTCCCTTTTGCAGAGAATCTGCCACTTCCAGGCTGTTGTAGGGTCTTATAAATGCCCTCTTCAGCCCAAGTTGGTAAAATTATATCGAAGAATTTAAATCTAAGCTTTCGGTTAAAAAGGCATCCAAGCGCCAGATAGTCTCATAGCCGAATGACAGCAATTCCTGACAAGGTCCGGACAAAGGATGCTGTTCTCGTCGTTTGCGATTGCCAAAGCCAAGAGGAAAATTGCGGCCGCCGCGGGTGAAGCCAGAGCCCCAAGGAGGCGAGGACGAACCCTCCACGCCCACGGATACCCCCCCCCTCCAACGAGAAACGACGCTTATCAGGTTAGTTAATTTACGAAGAATTTTGAATTTTGAAAAATGTAGAAATTTAATTCAAATAAAATTAGGGAATTCATAGTTTACTGGTGTGCATTAGGGGATCACTCCGACATTTGCCTTTGCGCTAAGGGAAAATGCCGAAAACCTTAGCAGAGTAGCTTGAATTTAAGTTAATATATTTTTTTTAAAGAGAATTATGTACTAAATTTGGAAAATGTAAATTTAATGAGATTATTGTCGAAATTATTAGCTTCTTCGGCTCTAAGACGTATAGCCGGCGGTATCACCTATTTGGGATGGCGTCGGATCAGGTTTGAACATCTTCCTCGTCCTCTTCCATGGTAGAAACGCAGTCAATGAAGACAGCATTCTATCCAGTCCAGGTCAATACTAACTTCTATTGAGCTGGGTTTGGCTTTTTGTGTTCAACTATTTCTGTAAAAAGCGCACAGTTAGGGAAAATAAGAAAGGAAAACAAACATTATAGATGTGGGGCGATTTATTGACTTTTAAAACAGAATACAGTCTTTGGAAATAACAACGGGGAACAGCGGGTATTGAAAATAATAAGTTTGTTTAAATGAGTATCTCGCTGGGATATATTTAAAGGTCAAGAGAGTTAATTACTGGAGTTACTGAACGAATAAAGGCTTTATGTTTCTATTGAGTCTGAAATATTTATGGAGCTCCACAAACCACAGCATAAACAAGTGGAGATTCCAAGTGCTGCTTTCAGGATGCGAGACTTCAAACCCCCAGATATAGCTTATAGTGATAATATTACAACCAATATTCGAAAGACACCAACTTACGACTAGTGGAGATACATTAGCCAGGCCGCTTCTGATCACCAAGGGGTGACCTCTATTTTATTTTTCCGCCAAGAGCGCGATTGTTATTGGGTCGCTCGCATAGCGATTTCTTTTACTTTAAAATCCACGGGTTCAGATCATATTTTATAATACGATCCACTACGCGGTGACCAGTTTCAATATTATTTACAAGTCAATATTTCAATAAGACCGTTATTGAGTCCAAAATCGAGTGAATCTTTGTGAAAGTGGTTGATCAATAGAAAATGAATCCAATTCCACATTTATATTATTAGAACATCGCGAATAAATAAGTTAACGAGATTCGGATGTTACACAGGGCGATTGACATACAAATCGTGTTGTCGACTAATAAACAACAGTTACTGATCAGTTAACAAATTTAATATCCTCTTCATCCAAGTCCTGAGGGCAAGAGCCCATGCGACCCGACAGACTGACTAGAAATCTCGGAGCACATCAAGTGTCATAATAATTAACGCGCGAGTAACAGAGCTTCGGAACGCAGGTTCTTGATGCTGATAATTGAAAACAAAATGTAATATGGTCTGAAGAGTCAACATTTACACTTTTCCCGTCTATTGGATACGTGAATAAGTTAGTGCCTACATGGTGGAGAGTTTGATATTCTGAATGTCTTATTGTCACGGAGAATGGCTAAAGTTTATGAGTTTATGTTCACTTTCTGGTACAGATAATGCTATATTTACCCCTTCTCACACGCTGCTTGTATTTAAGATTGGTTTGAGCATAAAGAAGAAGTCAAACGTCTACCATGACCAGTTTAATCTCCATATCTGAATGTTATTGAGGCAATGAGATGTGAAATGGAAACTTGAGTTACAACAAGATTTCCCCCTCCTTCGTCTTTTATATAGCTAGAAGAATTGTGCATGATGCCTACAGAATAGATTAATGGTAGATCTGCACAATATTAATGAAGATTTGGAAGGTGTTTTCATTATGTATTGACAAGTTTAGTTGGAATTGGAACACTAAAATAAAACTGGCCAACCCATTTTTCTATCAGAAATTTCTCTTGATCCGTTGACCGGGTTTTGGGAACATTAACATGTACTATGTTTAAAAGAAATGAAGAGTATGTCCAATAGAGCTACGTTTCATCTTTCTCTTGTTTTTATTAGAATAACCTTAATGATGACAGTAAGTAAGTTGACGCGCGGCTTTCCTGACTGAAATTCCAGGTTCGAATCCTGGCGGTTCCAGAGGGCTATTGGTGGTGGCTCCTACCGGGAATTTCGAGATTTTCTCGGGACTCTCCCGTTAACCGAATTTCATCCCAGCAGCATCTTCCATTCCCTCTTCTCTCCCCCTCATATAATTTAATTTGTCGTTCTTTCAGCTCATTTCACGTTAGTTTAGTTGACAGTCAGCAGGTGTTGAAAACATGTAGTTTCGGGTCCACCAGGGTTGTAGTCCCTCCTCGCACCCACATCACGGTCCCTACCCAAAAATAGCGGTATGGGTCGGACCTGGAAGGAACTTACATAACGCCAACTCCTATCATTCCGCTCATCTTTATAATACAATAGATGTTCGCGGTGCTCAGGGCAGTAATTGCCAGAAAAAATAATAAAGTCGACATCACTTATTAGAAAGAACTGGATGATTCTTTTATCATGTTTCACTGTATTTGTAAACTGTGACACAAGAACTACGTATAGTTACTCTGCAAATCCTATTTTACTGGTTCACGTTTATCTTTTGTTAATAATTAAATCATATGTCACGAAGTGAGAAAACAATATGGCGGCCGCTATAATCAACAGCTTTCAGGTAACTCTCCTCTAATTGTCGGATTTCGCTAATGGTTATAGATCTTCGCCGATTCCATTTTCTACCATGACCAAAATTCACATATATCCGTGTTAGCCGCAGTTTTTGCTCTCTCGAAATCAAACTTGACATTAATTAAAAAAAAGTAAGGGTTTGTTAACCAGCAAAATTTAACTCACTAGGAGTAGAACACTTCCTCGCACCCAGTGGGCCAAGGTTCCATCCTCGGTCGGGAAAAGTTTCCTGGTTGTTGATTTTTTCGAGTTTTTTCCTCACCTGTAAGACAAATGTTAAGAAATTTCAAGGCCCAGATCGTCCCTGAACATCATCTGGGTATCACAATCATCATGTTTATTATGAATGTGTGTGTGAATGGTGTGTTGTCTCGGAGGACACCCTGATATTGAGTTAATCAACTCATTCAGAGGGACCTCCATGTCCTTGTATTGTATCCATAGTTTTATATCCCTCTCTCGACCGGGTGGCGTGTGTGATGTAAAAAGTGTCTATATGTTAAACTGAGATGAAGAATTAGAAGAAGGAATAGGAGTTCTCCTGATACGAAAAATTGAAAATCGGTGTGGCGCAATTTATGCTATTAAAATAAAACTGAGGAAGGTAATCTCCAAAAATCAACGAAAGTCGACCATTAGAAGTTGGCTCTATTAACCGCTATGTCGCAGTGTATACATAAACTGGTAATGTATCCTTTCAGAGAGACCGGTTTAATTAATTTAATATTTTAATAAAGTCTTTGAAAAATGTTTGGAACATATTAAACTGCTGTCAAATTATACAACAATGTAAGTAATAACTTACGGTTATGCATGATTTATTTCGACTGCAGTCCAACACTTTTAAATAAGCTGGAATCAGAAATTGAGTTTCTCCAATTTAACAAAATAAATATATATTATGCAAAATGGGACCATAAAATCGACTTGTTGAGAATTATTTTAGTTTACCAATTCCTGCCTGATGGATATTTTTATAACATTTCTCATTTTATTTGAATGGCATGTACCGACTTTCGACTTGCGAAAAATTAAAAATTATTGCTGCCGCTAAATTTTCACTTCAGGTGAACCTCCAAGTTCCAAGCATGAAACCTATGATATGTTTGTGCTAGGATGCTTGAATGGGGCGGTTGGCAGCGCGCTAATGTATAGAGTTAGCATTCAAATCCCGGCTCAGGCGTTTATAGCCCTTGTGTAAGTTTATAGTTAGCTCAAAAAATAGGGTCAGGCTTACAAAAATTCGCATAGAGCTGAAAATTGGCACGAATGTTGGGAACACCATTATAAATAAAATGTGAAAAGTCCCCATCGATTCCACATCTGCAAAAAAATATTAAAGGTCAAAGTTCGCGAATATGGTTTTTTTGCATTTTTCAACCAAACGGTAAGTTTTATCATAAAAATAGGTCAGGCAAAATTTGTATACCATGCAATTATCTACAAAAATTCTTCTTATACTTTTTTCATAAGAATCACCATTCTTGAAATATCGTCATTTGAAACATTGAAAACAATAATATACATCATGGGATATGTAATCTAATAAAATATTGGTTGAATAGCTTATATATACAAATTATATGTTATATGATTGTGAGAATATACAAAAAAAAATCCATAATTTAATTGGCCCGTATAACCTTGAGCAACATCTGCCGACTACTCTGTTGTTGTCCGAGTGGTGACAGTACTTATTCTTTTCTGGAAGGCATAAACGAAATACTTTTAGTATAGTGTTGAACGTTCCTTTACAGTGAATACACGTGGCTATTGATACACGTGTTTGTTAATAATATTTGTTAAAACAATTTGTGCTGTTCAATAATTAGAAAAATGTCGCAATTTTACTTTGTAGTAAACCTTTGACTGAATGCGCGGTCTGCGACCCTCCTGGTCCCAACATCCAGAAGAGTCCGTTACTGTTATTTGGATCTTTACTGGCCTAGAGAATATAATAATATATTTAGCTATCCTAATAATAGCGTCCAGTTCATAAATGTAAGTGCTATCTATAGTTCTTTGCCCGGGCCCATCAGAGGCAAAGATTGACTCATCTTTCCTATATAGATTTAATAACATATATTAATTATTAACAGAATTCCTAAACACACTGTAGTAATTTATATGACTCGTATTTAATTCAGTATATTTACAATCATGAAAGCTAGAAGGGAGAGGGGAGCTAATATAAACCTTCAGAAAGCTTGTAGATAGGAAAAAATATAAGGCTGCAATAGCATAGCTAACAAGTACAGTAATTAAACATTCTTGTTTACTTAAAATATAATTTAATATTCCAATTGTATGTCTGAAGTTGAAATATGAAAAGATGTGTAAACTTAAATTATTCTTGATCATTACAAAACTTTAAAGAAAACGGAAATAACAAAAATGACAGTATTTACTCACACCAGCACTCATGCATACCTTTTTAGTCCAGCCGAGAGTTAGGGTCCATATCCCCGGATACCCTACCCTGGCTTACCGGACCAAACACAAAACAACACAGCTCTCCTCGAACTGACGTCCACCAGACGATAATGGAATAAACTGAATGAACATTTGAATGAATGAATGACCTTGTTTACAACTTGCTTCACATATGTGAGTGTTCCGAGGAAGAGGGGAAGTTGCGCACTTACAGAAGCGCAGAGGAAAGAGGTAGGAAGGTGAGTGGGAGTAAACACAAAGAGAAAGGAAATTGGCACAGTTCATAAAACTCACTGAAGAGGGAGGATAACAGTACATGGATGTTAAGTACCGAAATCGTACTTTCGGTACATGAAAATGAAACAGTTATTGTTGAGTGTGGAATGAAGACTTTGATCGATTCAAGTGTTGAAAGAAATGATGAGTTTTCTGAATACCTGAAGGACAAGAAATAACTTATGTGACAATTCATGTGCAGTGCCGTAAAATGATGCAGTTAAAAGGCAACATGAGATGGAGCAAGCCATACATTTGAAATCAGTTCACCTTGTATTAGAGCACGCGTAAGTGAGTCCGTTTCTTGTTTAAAAATTGCTTATTTTGTGGAGATGAAGCGAATGAAGAGGCTGGGAAAGAAAAAAAAAAGCGTAAAATGTTAGGCGTAAAATTCATAAAATTGCTACACTTGAATTTAAAGAATCCATTCTGAAGGTAGCTCGGACTCGTTCTGATGAAGTAACAAAAGAAAATACTGCACGTATTCAGTACGAATATAATTGATATAATTCCTTCTTCCACTGGGGGGGGGTAAAATCGGTCGTTCTCAAGATGAATCTACTAATGTTGAGATGGAAAAAAAAGTGTCGGTTTTCATTGGAAGAATTACAAAATAATCGTAAAAATCCAGCTTTAGATAATAGAACAAATAAGATTCGATTGAAGTTAAAGTATGATCATCACGATATTCTTAACCAAGCTTGGTTTGAGCAAAAAACCAAAATGAAAAGAAAGAACGATTTAGAATCATCAAAGCCGCAGCAGCAATCATTCGAGAGGACATTCAATCTTTAGTATTTGATAATAACAATTATCCCCCGCCAAGTCGAATGTTTCAAAATATTAACAGCGATATTCCGCAGCCATTGACTTATTTTTTGGAACAAGTAATTCTTAAAAATAAACAATTTAAAATAAAACTATTAAAACTAGATGTACCAATATCATCCACAATATTATGTATATTGTTAGCCTAGATATTTCAAATCAAAATTGCAATTGAGTCAATTAATAGATAATACTTTGGAACCAATTCAAACGTTACTCCCATCTACTCCACAAATATTCTTAACACCATATTTTGCAATTGCAAAAAGGGTTGTAATGCAAAATATGGCTGTAAAAAAGTCAGATTATTTTGTACACCAGTATGTACCAATTGTCAAGGTTAGTCTTGCTCCAATGTTGAATCAAATGGAACAGATGAACATTTATATGATTTCAATGAAGAAACAACTGATACATCTTTCTCAGAACAATTAACAAATATCCAACAAGAAGAAGAAGAAATCGAAGAAGACATTACTGTCGAAGTAGAATTCGAAGATCATCAGTCCGATTAATATTACCCTGAATCAAGAATAATTTTTGTCACTTAAATCATTCCCAATAGTACCATTTTTTAATTAATAGAATATTATTTAATAAAACTTGATCACAATAGATCGTGGAGTATACCTATCGAAGACACCACATTAAAAAAAAATGCGCCAAGTACACTATCTCATAGGTGGTGCGGAAATGTGTGCATATTATGTAGAATACGACTTATTCAACATTTAGAATCGCGATATCTCAAGAAAGGTGATTCTTATGAAAAAAAATGTATAAGAGCAATTTTTGTAGACAATTGCATGATCTATAACTTTTGTCTGACTTATTTTATGATGCAACTTACCGTTTGGCTGAAAAAAAAAACATTCGCGAACTTTGACCTTGAATTTTTTTTTTGCAGATGTGGAATCAATGGGGATTTTTCACATTTCATTTATAACGGTGTTCCCAACATTCAATTTTCAGCTCTATGCGAATTTTTGTAAATTGAAATGTCTATTTTGACCGGACTGTTATTTTTCCTTTCATGTCACATCTACATTATTGTTTCGGTTATTTTCGACGTCTACTAAGTACGACCGATGTAGATTTATAAAATATTTTCATAAAAACAACTTTAATACCTACGTTTCTTCGCCGAACACTTAATAAATATCTGACGCGGAGAAACAGTAACATGCTTACTTATACCGATTAGCAGAAAAATAATGAACATGTTACAGTGATATGCGATAACCTTATTTAAAATACTGTGTCCTTGAGTAATAATATTTGTCCATCAGACACTTCATATTATTAGATCTTTAAATGTTGAACTCCTATCATAAGAAAATAGAATTATAGTTATATTACTTACTTACTCACTGGCACTATCGAACCCGTAGGTTCATGGCCGCGCGGACATAAGCTCTCCATACATCCCTATCCTGAGCTAATGCTTTCCAATCATTCCCTGTATAATCTACTTCCCTCAAATCATAGTTAATGTTGTTCTCCCACCTCATTCTTGGTCTACCAACTGGGCGTTTTCCCTCTGGCTTTCCTACAAGAAGCTTCCATGCACGTCTTTCATTCCCCATACGTGCAACATGTCCTGCCCATCGCAGTCTACGAGACATAAATGTTCTTATTATGTCTGGCTTCCTATAAAGACCATGTAGTTCATTGTTATGTAGTCTTCTCCATTCACATGTCTGTTCATCTCTCTTTGGTCCAAAAATTTTCCTAAGAACTTTATTCTCAAATACTCGTAATCTCCTTTCCTCCCTTAAAGTAAGAGTCCATGTTTCGCACCCATATAACATAACTGGTAGAATAATAGTTTTATATGTTTTCAGTTTAACGTTTTTTGAAAGTAGTTGGGACATCAAAAGTCTCTGCAATGCATAATAGCATGCATTTCCAGAATTGAGCCTATGTTTAATTTCTTTGTACATCTCATTCCTATTTGTGATTATTGTTCCTAGATATTTGAATTCAGCCACTTCCTCAAAATTTCCCTCATTTGTCATTAGCTGTCCATTTCCATTATATATTGAATTTCTACGCGTGACCATATATTTAGTTTTACTGATATTTACTTCCAGTCCCAATTTCTTATTGTTACTCAATAGTGTGTGCGTGTTGGCCTTTAGTATCTCCTCGCTATCGGCCAGTAGTACTACATCATCAGCATAAACCAACAGCTTATTAATACCATTCAGTTGTAAGCCTTCCTCATTCTCTAAAGAGTTAATGGCATGCTCTAGTACAAAATTAAATAGTAGAGGAGATAGTGCATCTCCTTGCTTCAACCCATTCTGGATTTCAAAAGTGTCTGAAAACTGTTTGCCTACACGCACCCCATTCTTTGAGACATTTAGACATTATAGTTATATTATGCATCCTAATTAATTCACATGGGACATCCTCAGCTAATATATCCCATGTGCAATTCCCATTGATCAAATAGTGGTTCTTCCCATCCCGGCCTCCTGCTATTCATTGGACTTCTTATGGGTACTGCCTTCTGTTTTTGCTACGAAACATTTCCATGCTCCACTTAAATTTCCCATATGTGCGCCATGTCCAGAGAATCACAATCTATGAGACTTAACTATTCTAATTTCATGTGATTTACCATAAATATCAATTGACTGATTTTACTCACTACGTTCTCAAGCAGGGACACGGGTGCTCCCTAACAGGAGTTATTTTAACAACTCATTTAGTTACGTTCATTTCTCTACATAAGTCAGCGAGTGACATGTGGTCAGCACGTGACATGTGGTCAGCACATCGCCTCAAAGAGATATCTTACAGGCTTGGGACTCATCGGCTTAAAGTTTCACCCGGAGAGCTTGCCTCTTGGATTGTTCAGTCCTAAAAATTCATTGACCGGGCCGAGTTGAAACCGCCCCCTGCGACCAGGGACAAGGAACTTAACCCCAAGACCACAGAGGCCGACATCCAGCTAATTGTTATTATCAAAATAATTTTCTACATTCGCCACTCTGCTCTTTTTCTAAGCATTTCATTTCCAAACAAAAAAATCGTTATCTTAAAGTAAGAAGCAGTGTTTCGCATCTATTTAAAATGGCTGGAAAGTAAGAAGCAATGTTTTGCATCTATTTAAAATGGCTGGAAAGTAAGAAGCAATGTTTTGCATCTATTTAACGTGGCTGGAAAGTAAATATCAGTGTTTCGCATTTGTTTAACGTGGCTGGAAAGTAAGAAGTATTTCGCATCTGTTTACCGTGGCTAGAAAATAAGAAGCAACATTTCGCTTCTGATTACCATGGCTGGAAAGTAATAAGCAGTAAAGTAAAGTGATCCCACAACAGACCCGGAGGCCCTTGGGGTAGTAGGAGGTTAAGGCTCCCACTTTTTCTAGACAATCGGCACTATATGTCAGCCGGGTTGTCAGTCCTGCGTGACGGCCGCCTTTACCCCCAGAACAAGCGTCTGGTACTCATTTCCGTTAGAGGTTGAGTCGACCCCAGGGCCATAGTGCCGCCAGAGGGTTTGGGTCAGTTTAAAAATCCTGACCCCAACGGGACTTGAACCCTCGACCCTCCGGCTTGTAGCTCAGTGCCTTAACCACTACGCTACGGCGTGAGTGGTTCATATATATTTAACGTAGCTGGAAATTAAGTAGAGTCTCTCCCCTATTAAAATGACTGGAAATTAAGTGTTTATTATCTGTTGGCATGGCTGGAAAATAACAAGCTGTGTTAGGAACATACTTAACATTCTGGAAACTAAAAAGCAGTGGTTCGCCTCTATTTAACGTGAATGGAAAGTAAGAAGCGGTGTTGGCCTATATTTAACATGGCTGGAAAGTAACAAGCAGTGTTTTTCCTCTCCATTTCACATGACTGGAAAGTAAGAAGCAGTGTTTCCCATTTGTTTTACGTTGCTGGAACGTAAGAAACAGTGTTTCGCATCTAATTAACATGGCTAGAAACTAAGAAGCAGTGCTTTTCCTCCCCATTTAACATGACTGGAAAGTAAGAAGCAGTGTTTCCCATTTGTTTTATGTGGCTGGAAATTAAGAAACAGTGTTTCGCATCTAATTAACATGGCTAGAAACTAAGAAGCAGTGTTTTTCCTCCCCATTTAACATGACTGGAAAGTAAGAAGCAGTGTTTCCCATTTGTTTTATGTGGCTGGAACGTAAGAAACAGTGCTTCGCATCTAATTAACATGGCTAGAAACTAAGAAACAGTGTTTTTCCTCCCCATTTAACATGACTAGAAAGTAAGAAACAGTGTTTGGCATCTAATTAACATGGCTAGAAACTAAGAAACAGTGTTTTTCCTCCCCATTTAACATGACTGGAAAGTAACAAGCAGTGTTTCCCATTTGTTTTATGTGGCTGGAAAGTAATAAACAGTGTTTCGCATCTAATTATCAAGGCTAGAAACAAAGAGCAGTGTTTTTCCTCCCCATTTAACATGACTGGAAAGTAAGAAGCAGTGTTTTTTCTCCCCATTTAACATGACTGGAAAGTAAGAAGCAGTGTTTTTCATCCCCATTTAACATGATTAGAAAGTAACAAACAGTGTTTCGCATCTAATTAATATGGCTAGAAACAAAAAAGCAGTGTTTTTCCTCCCCATTTAACATGACTGGAAAGTAAGAAGCAGTGTTTCCCATTTGTTTTATGCGGCTGGTAAGTAAGAAACAGCGTTTCGCATCTAATTAACATTATAATATACATTAGCAATATGTTCTATAAAATACAATGGTTTAATTTATTTAATATTTTTAATAAAACAATAGAAAAACAAACGACTAGAAATTAGTTAAATTTGAGTCGAAATACACAATACACAGTAGTAGGTTATTACATTCCACGTCAGATCAAGGCCATACTGGAATGTCAATCCCCTTCTACCTCTGAAAATACATGGACTATAGTACCAGAGGAAAACGCCCAGTTGGTAGACCAAGAATGAGGTGGGAGAATAACATTAACCATGATTTGAAGGAAGTAGATTATACAGGGAATGATTGGAAAACATAGACTCTGGATAGGGATGTATGGAGAGCTTATGTCCTCGCGGCCATGAACCTACAAATTCCATAGTGTCAATGAGTTAGTTTTATAGTACTAATAACTTACATTTTGTTTTCAATGCGGTACGACACAAATAAATAACTGGCACGAGAGATTTGTTTCGCCAGTTTAAGGGTTAGTTGAATTGGAATAGATTGCTTATTAGGTAATTTTCAATCGAATTAATATTTGGCCATAAAATAAGATGAATTCTCCTTAGACACCTCAAGGCTCAACAGTTTTCATATCGTAACATTACATCTTGTTGCAATTTCAACAGAGGGTTATTATTAGAATAACAACACGCTCCAACACTACATGTTCAAGTTTTCTAGTAATAATACAACACTGCTTCTTGCTATCAAACCGTGCCAAATAGTTGCGAAACATTGCTTCTTACTTTCAGCCATGTAAAACATGTGTGAAACAATGCTTCTTACTCTCCAACTATGTTAAATAGATGCAAAACACTTTCTTACCATCAAACCATGTTAAAAATATGTGAATCTGCTTCTTACTTGCCAGCTATGTTAAATAAATGAAAAACACTGCTTCTTAATATCAAGCCTTGTTAAACAGATGCAAAACACTGTTTCTTACTTTCCAGCCACGTTAAACATGTGTGAAACAATGCTTTCTACTGTGCGGCTATGTTATATAGACGCAAAAAACTGCTTCTATCACGCCATGTTATACAGACGCGAAACACTGCTTCTTAATTTCCAGCTATGTTAAACTAGTGCACAACAATTCTTCTTACTTTCCAGCCGTGTTAAAAATGTGTGAAACAATGCTCCTTACATTCCAGCTATGATAAATAGATGCAAAACACTGCTTCTTACTATCAAGCCATGTTAAATAGAGGCCAAACATTGCTTCTTCCTTTCCAGCCACGTTAATTAGATGCAAAACACTGCTTCTTACTTTCCAGTCACGTTAATTAGATGCGAAACACTGTTTCTTACTTTCCAGCCAAGTTAATTAGATGGGAAACACTGCTTCTTACGTTCCAGCCACATAAAACAAATGGGAAACACTGCTTCTTACTTTCCAGTCATGGTAAATGTGGTGGAAAAACACTGCTTCTTAGTTTCTGGCCATTTTAATTAGATGCGAAACACTGTTTCTTATCTTCCAGCCACATAAAACAAATGGGAAACACTGCTTCTTACTTTTCAGTCATGTTAAATGGGGAGGAAATACACTGTTCATTTGTTTATAGCGATGTTAATTAGATGCGAAACACTGTTACTTACTTTTCAGCCACATAAAACTAATGGGAAACACTGCTTCTTACTTTCCAGTCATGTTAAATGGGGAGCAAAAACACTGCTTCTTAGTTTCTAGCCATGTTAATTAGATTCGAAACACTGTTTCTTACTTTCCAGCCACATAAAACAAATGGGAAACACTGCTTCTTACTTTCCAGTCATGTTAAATGGGGAGGAAAAACACTGCTTCTTAGTTTTATGTGGCTGGAAAGTATGAAACAGTGTTTCCCATCTAATTAACATGGCTAGAAACTAAGAAGCAGTGTTTTTCCTCCCCATTTAACATGACTGGAAAGTAAGAAGCAGTGTTTTCCGTTTGTTTTATGTGGCTGGAATGTAAGAAACAGTACTTCGCATCTAATTAACATGGCTAGAAACTAAGAAGCAGTGTTTTTCCTCCCCATTTAACATGGCTGGAAAATAAGGAGCAGTGTTTCCCATTTGTTTTATGTGGCTGGAAAATAAGAAACAGTGTTTCGCATCTAGTTAACATGGCTAGAAACAAGGAAGCAGTGTATTTCCTCCCCATTTAACATGACTGGAAAGTAAGAAGCAGTGTTTCCCATTTGTTTTATGTGGCTGGAACGTAAGAAACAGTGTTTCGCCTCTAATTAACATGGCTAGAAACTAAGTAGCAGTGTTTTTCCTCCCTATTTAACATGACTGGAAAGTAAGAAACAGTGTTTCGCATCTAATTAACATGGCTAGAAACTAAGAAGCAGTGTTTTTCCTCCCCATTTAACATAACTGGAAAGTAAGAAGCAGTGTTTCCCATTTGTTTTATGTGGCTGGAAATTAAGAATCAGTGTTTCGCATCTAATTAACATGGCTAGAAACTAAGAAGCAGTGTTTTTCCTCCCTATTTAACATGACTGGAAAGTAAGAAGCAGTGTTTTTCATTTGTTTTATGTGGCTGGAAAGTAAAAAACCGTGTTTCGCATGTAATTAACATGGCTAGAAACTAAGAAGCAGTGTTTTTCCTCCTTATTCAACATGACTGGAAAGTAAGAAGCAGTGCTTCGCATCTATTAAACATTGCTGGGATGTAAGAAGCAGTATTTCGCATTTTTTTACCTGGCTGAAAAATAAGAAGGAGTGTTTTATTTCTCGGTACTGGAAAGTAAGAAGCAGTGCTTCGCATTTATTTCTCGTGACTGGAAAGTGAAAAAATCGATAAGTAAATTACCACATCTATTTAACATGACTCGTAACTAAGAAAGTGTTTCGCATCGATTTTACATGACTGGAAAGTAAAAAGCTGGGTTCCGCATCTGTTTAACATTGCTGTAAAGTAAGAAGCAGTGTTTTGATTCTGTTTAACTTGGCTGAAAAGTAAGAAGCAGTGTTTCGCATCTAATTAACGTGACTGGAAAGTAAGAAGCAGTGTTTCGCATTTAAATAACGTGGCTCTAAAGTAAAATGCAACGTTTGGCCACTATTTAACATGGCTGGAAATCAAGAAGCAGTGATTATCATCTGTAAAGCTGGAAAGTAACAAGCAGTGTTTTGGATCTAATTAACGTGGCTGGAAAGGAAGAAGCAATGTTTGGCCTCTATTTAACATGGCTGGAAATCAAGAAGCAGTGATTCTCATTTATAATGCTGGAAAGTAAGACGCAGTGTTTCCTATCTAATTAACTTGGCTGTAAAGTAAGAAGCAGTGTTTCGAACCTGATTAACGTGGCTGGAATGTAAGAAGCAGTGTTCTGCATCTAATTAACGTGGCTGGAAAGTAAAAAGCAATGTTTGGCCACTATTTAACATGGCTGGAAATCAAGAAGCAGTGATCCTCATTTATAATGCTGGAAAGTAACAAGCAGTGTTTTGCATCTAATTAACGTGGCTGGAAAGTAAGAAGCGATATTTGGCCTCTATTTAACATGGCTGGAAATCAAGAAGCAGCGATTCTCATTTATAATGCTGGAAAGTAAGAAGCAGTATTTCCCATGTAATTAAATTGGCTGGAAAGTAAGAAGCAGTGTTTCGCATCTAATTAACGAGGCTGGAAAGTAAGAAGCAGTGTTTCGCATCTAATTAACGTGGCTGGAAAGTAAGAAGCAGTGTTTCCCATCTAATTAACTTGGCTGGAAAGTAAGAAACAGTGTTTCGCATCTAATTAACGTGACTGGAAAGTAAGAAGCAGTGTTTTGCATCTAATTAACGTGGCTGGAAAGGAAGAAGCAATGTTTGGCCTCTATTTAACATGGCTTGATAGTAAGAAGCAGTGTTTTGCATCTATTTATCATAGCTGGAATGTAAGGAGCATTGTTTCACACATTTTTAACACGGCTGGAAAGTAAGAAGAATTGTTGTGCACTAGTTTAACATAGCTGGAAATTAAGAAGCAGTGTTTCGCGTCTGTATAACATGGCGTGATAGAAGCAGTTTTTTTGCGTCTATATAACATAGCCGCACAGTAGAAAGCATTGTTTCACACATGTTTAACGTGGCTGGAAAGTAAGAAACAGTGTTTGCATCTGTTTAACAAGGCTTGATATTAAGAAGCAGTGTTTTTCATTTATTTAACATAGCTGGCAAGTAAGAAGCAGATTCACATATTTTTAACATGGTTTGATGGTAAGAAAGTGTTTTGCATCTATTTAACATAGTTGGAGAGTAAGAAGCATTGTTTCACACATGTTTTACATGGCTGAAAGTAAGAAGCAATGTTTCGCAACTATTTGGCACGGTTTGATAGCAAGAAGCAGTGTTGTATTATTACTAGAAAACTTGAACATGTAGTGTTGGAGCGTGTTGTTCTTCTAATAATAACCCTCTGTTGAAAATTGCAACAAGATGTAATGTTACGATATGAAAACTGTTGAGCCTTGAGGTGTCTAAGGAGAATTCATCTTATTTTATGGCCAAATATTAATTCGATTGAAAATTACCTAATAAGCAATCTATTCCAATTCAACTAACCCTTAAACTGGCGAAACAAATCTCTCGTGCCAGTTATTTATTTGTGTCGTACCGCATTGAAAACAAAATGTAAGTTATTAGTACTATAAAACTAACTCATTGACACTATGGAATTTGTAGGTTCATGGCCGCGAGGACATAAGCTCTCCATACATCCCTATCCAGAGTCTATGTTTTCCAATCATTCCCTGTATAATCTACTTCCTTCAAATCATGGTTAATGTTATTCTCCCACCTCATTCTTGGTCTACCAACTGGGCGTTTTCCTCTGGTACTATAGTCCATGTATTTTCAGAGGTAGAAGGGGATTGACATTCCAGTATGGCCTTGATCTGACGTGGAATGTAATAACCTACTACTGTGTATTGTGTATTTCGACTCAAATTTAACTAATTTCTGGTCGTTTGTTTTTCTATTGTTTTATTAAAAATATTAAATAAATTAAACCATTGTATTTTATAGAACATATTGCTAATGTATATGTGAAAAAGGAGGAAATGGAAGTGGATTGGCCACACTATTCGAAAAAATCAGGATGCCAATGATGAAAAGCCACGTTTTCGAACTATCAAGGTCAGAGGAAAAGAGGAAGACCACGAATGTCATTGAGGAGTGTAGAAAAGGAAGTCAGAAGGATGTTGGAAATTGTTAATAAGAGTTTAATAAGTGTAACTTAATTTACTTAATCAGAAAAGCCTTCACTTCATTATATTCTATAAACGGCGTAAATTCAAATTTTGGCCATTCTTCGATATACGGTATTCTTATATTATAATTTATAACTATCTATTTAAGCCGTTAAACATGTTTTGCGGGAATGTTTGAGTTTGTGGACGTTGTCAAGATCTATCCACAGCTCTCAAATGCTACACTGTCAGAAGTACAAAAATCAGTTATTTACAGTGTAAACTCCATAATTTCTCACTGGCCGAAATTTCACAAAATAATGTCTACTGTGTTGTAATCTCGAACTTGCGCACGTCTCATAGCCTTGTGCCAAGGCAGAACCCATTGCTAAATCTATTGTTTCATTAGCTGCCTTCTTGTTTGTTACCTAGTCGTATTTATAGTTGATAATCGATTAATAAATGTTTCAATGGAATAAAAATAATATTAAAATTATACAATATAAACATTTATAATATAATTTATAGACTAATAAAACGCAATAGTCCATCAGAAACACAGCAATCATTCAACCAATCAATTTTGGACTATTTCAAACCAAAGATGGTTTCTTGTCTCATACACAAAGCTCCTACACACCTCCCTGTTGGTCATCTTCTCGAGTGAGATGACGATACACTTAGTCTTTTCAGAGTAGTTTTGGTCTGCCCATTGCTATTTTACCTCGTGGATAGTTGTTTATAGCTATTTTACACGCTTTATATTAGCTTGACCTGTATCTGCCATCTATGTAACGGAATCTTTCAACATGATTTTCGCCCACTTCCATCATTGGATCGACTTGAAACTTTGTATACTTGTAAAGGACCAATGACAAAACAATAATTTCCTAATTTTTTTCTAAGATCCTGGCCAGGATCATCAGGACATCAAAAAAAGTGTCTGTGTATCTATGTAACGGAATCTTTAACATGATTTTAAGCTATTTATAAATATTGGATCGACTTGAAACTTTGTATAGGCCTACTTGTAAAGGACCAATGACAATACAATAATTTCATAAATTTTTCTAAAATCCTGGCCAGAATCATCAGAAAATCAAAAAAAAAAACCGGTATAATAGGTTGCGGACTTATCAACTTTTTAGTCAATCGTTATAAGAGCTCAGTTGGTAGAGCGGTGGACTGTAGTGGTATATAATTTCAGTAATCCATAGGTCGTTGGTTCAAATCCGGCCCGGAGGATTTCTTAGAAGAGTATTACTTTTAGCTCATACTACAATACTTTTGAATTTGAAGATATTTACATTTTTATCTTATTCTGTAAAATATTAAAACTAAAAAAATAAACATAAATAATAGTTAAAATAACTATAACAACACGCTTTATTAGAAAACCGAACTAAAAAATGAAAAATAAATTTAAATTCCAACACACGCTTGGAATGAAATTGAAGTGATCAACAAAAAAATCATCTCCAACACATTTAGAATAAAACTATAGTTATCTACAAAAAAAATAATTTTATCATCAAAAGCGTGGGATGATTTTTATGGTTTTTACATTTTCTTCTTAGAGACTTTACTTTTACCAATATCTGTTTATTATCAAATATATTAATTGATATAGAGCACCCCACGCTTTTGATGGTAACATTATTTTTTTTGTAGATAACTATAGTTTTATTCTAGATGTGTTGGAGATGATTTATTTGTTGATCACTTTAATTTTATCCCAAGCGTGTTAGAAATTAAAATTATTTTTCATTTTTAGGTCGGTTTTCTAGTAAAGCGTGTTGTTTTAGTTTTTTAAAACTATTATTTATTTATAAATATTTTGTTCTCTTGACCTAATATCTGATTAAGTCTTCACATCCGGCGAAATACAACATTTTGTCTCTTATTCTTAACAGCAACAAAAAGTTTCGTAAAATTTTATTTTCACAGGTAATAAGGAATCTTTCTGACTTTTTTATGAGAGCTCCGATGTCAGCTACATGATGGTAAAATTATGGTTTTGTAATAATTAAGCTTTGTGGCTGTATTTAAGAGCTTATAACTTAAAACTTTATTCAGACTATAGTAACTTTTATTGATAGTGGATAAATGGTATACCATTTTTAATGAAAATAAACATGTTTAGATTAACTATTTGAAGACAATTGAATAAAAGGAATGTCACAAATAACAATGAAAACGTAGAGCGCCTGTATATGTACTACCATAATATAATAGGCTCTCTACAAAACATTGAGAGAAAAAAAGAAAAGACGTGGAATGTTCCAAACATCGTTTTTCCTCTGAAGCCTTCATTTATTTATGTAGATCTACATAGTGTAGATTAATTAAAAGAAACAACTTACCACTTTGGTTACTGTGTGATAAGATTATTAAATTTCAAGCTTTTTATGATAAACCGAGTGTTTGAGTGGGTTGTTCCAACGTTTGTTCATGAATGATGAGCCATCAAGTGAGGTTGGCAGCCATGTCTTGTCTACTGTAGCTCACGTCACGATTACAGCTAAACGTGGAAGGAAAATCTGATTTAGAAACAAGCTGTGTCAGTGTTTTAATATTAAGTAATATAAATATTAGGTTATCCCTAATTTGATTTTCATTTCAGGATGCCTCTACCACCCGCAACTGAACTCAGTTTATCTTAGTATAGGCACTTTTACATGCCCCACGACACCCGGCCCTTATGACCTGCCGGGAGAAAATTTGTAACATTGTACAACACAAAACATATTTTTGACCACACAAGGAAATGGAGGGCCTCCCTAGATTAGTGGTGAGGGCCACCTCCGAGACAACGTGAACATAATGAGACAAGGCACATACCATTTACTCATTCATACTGAACAAGGCGAATGATGGTTATGGCCAGATGATGTTCATGGACCATTTGGGCTTTAAAGTTTTCCGGTATTTGCCTTACAGGTAAGCAAAAATCTCACGCAGGAAAGTAGTCCCGGCTGGGGATCGAACCCGGGCCCGCTGCGTATGAGGAAAGGGACCATACTTACTGAAACTATCGAGCTTGTGGTTGATCAAGTTCTCCAAACATCTCCATCTGACTATAGTTTCCTTGTATAAACCAACTCTCTTATATCATGGTTAATATTATTCTCCCACCTGAATCTTCTTTTTTTTATCTACAAGAAATTACCATCCATCTCTTTCATTCGTACCACGTGTTCTGCCCCATTGCAGAGTCTACACAGAATAGGCAATTTTTTAAAGAAAATGGATCGTTGTGTCAGTGGACGATGATCAAATGTTTATGATTATGACAAATGAGGTTACTCTGTAGTAACAGAGTTTATGTAATTCAGAATTCTCACCTCAGATTTTTTTGCATCCACATGAATATTATGTTTTCACTGTATGTAGTTTGTAAACCCACTGGAATAAGATGCATTTCTATTATTTACAGTGCCAGGGTGTCCAGAAAATTACAAATATGAAATTCCCGACTATTTCCCAGTTTTTTCATCAAAGAATAATTCCCGAATTTTTAGTGCTAAATTTATTTAACTCTAGTAAAGCTATTTTTGTCAAAATATTTTTTTAAAAATATGTGTAAGTAATAAAACATCATTTATTTTATGGTAAGGTGTTAAATAAGAATAGCAAAATAATTTACTTACAAAATATGATTTGAACACTATATTACGATAAAACATTGCAGACAATCTCTGCCTAAAGTTAGGTTAAAATGCTTGTGTTCAATAAGCTGAACTTTTTTTTCCCCCACCCCTTGGGACACCTCGGTCAGAGACCATACTCCCAAGTCCCAGATACTTGTCCTCCCTTAACTATCGCGTCCACGTTCAAGGTTCTCGGCAATAAAACCAACACCTCAGGGAGAAGGGAGTTGGAGTCGGAATTTCAGGGAAATTCCTGAGCTACATAGTACGTCATGTTGCTCATTCCTGACGACCCCACAGTTGGTCCACGGGCTCCTCAAGCCTAGCCGGGAGGACTGATGTCGCAGATCCACCGACCATTTCCCTGTTCTACCTCCAGGGACGCATCCTGCAGCCGTTGTGAGACCGGCTAGGGCTACAAGCCCCACAGTGTGAGACTTTAGTACGTCCAGGTGCTCATCTCCTGGCGACCCCACAGTTTGTCCACGAGCCCGTAGGCTTAGCCGGGAACCAGCACAGTTGCTCCCCTCTGCACTGGTCCGAGTCGTGCCCTGGTCTGCCCCCAGGGACGTGACCTGTTGCAGTTATGGGCCAGCATGGAGGTCGCAAGCTCCAAAGGGTGAGCAATAGTACGACAGGGCGCTCAACTCCTGTCGACCCCACTAATGATTCACGAGTCCCTTGGACTTAGCCGGGAGGACTGTCTAACAGGTCCACCGCCTTTCCCCCAGTGCACCACCTGGGGACGTGTTTTGTTGCTGAAGTGGGTCCAGCCTGAGCATTAGTACGTCAGGTCGCTCAACTCCTGACGACCTCACAGATTGTCCTTGGGTCACTCGGTCACGGAGTCGGCGTTAATCCCACACCCAAAAGACCGCGCTTTCTCCTCTTCCGAGCTTACTGGTCTGGTGGTAATTCCCAGCATTACTCCCGGTATTGTCCCAACCAGCCCGTTCGCAAGACTAAGCCTAGTCGTGTCGCTGCTGTGAGACCAGCCCACTGAGCAATGTAGGCATCCCGGGTGCTCATCGCCCATGGTGCCCCCACAGATGGTCCTCGGGTTCATTGAACCAAGAGAAATGAGCTTCTGATCTCCAGTCTCCCACCACTTCGCCACGGCGGCCGCTGATCCCGCTGTGGGCCAGGATACGTGAGCTTTGACAACAAGTCGCTCATCTTCTCTCTGTTGACCCCACTTATGGTCCGCGAGTCCATCGGACTTGGAAGGGAGGACTGACTAGCAGATCCACCGACCTTTCCCCACTACGCCACCGAGGGGACGCGTTTTGGCTGTTGAAGTGGGCGCAACACGAGCTATGTAGTACCTCAGGTCGCTCGAGTCCTGACGACCTCACAAATGGCCCGCGGGTCTGGTCTGGACCTAGCCGGGAGGAATGCAATGCAAACGACCGACCGTCACCCTCTCCGCCACCCGGGGACGCACCCTGTTGCTGTTGTGAGCACAGCTAGGGCCCGAGAACCGGACCCCCAGGGCATTGAGTCAGTTAATTTGGTTTATTGAACTACGTGTGATCAAGTATTGTTTTGGCATTTCTTTAGCGCGGGCAGCTTCACTCCGCCAAATGTATGTTGCTGTTTTTAAACATTTCTTCCTAGAAATATTGCAATATCAATATGTGGTTTAATGATTTGAATACAAGATAGATGCACGTCGCTTTACGAATTCCCATCTATTTTCCGGTTGCTTTTCAAATTCTCGACTTATTCCCGGTTTTCAATATTTTCCCGACTGCTGGACACTCTGAGTACCTTCTAACTTCTAATGGTTACATGACAACTTTTTGAACATAGCAAGACTGTATAGTCTAGATTTCAGAAGCATACAATGGGCCAGTTTTGAACCTACGGCTTTAGAGTTTTTTTGCCAAGCTCGTTGCCAAACGCGATCCCCACCCTCTCAACTTATTAAATATAACGCTTTAACTATATTCATAAATTGAAGTAAGATTTTGATAATTAATGGTTTTTTACTTATTGTACCAGGTTTTCCGAATCCATAAGTTAAATGTCAGGAAATGTTAAGGCCTAAATAGCCCCCGAATACTACTTGACCAACATAATCACCCATATTATTGGCTTGTTAGTATACATGTAGGAATGATTCTGTTTTGTCTTAAATTTCATGTTGTCCTAGAGATGGCTCCATAACCTGTGTACGGTAAGGAGTTAAAATGGCTATATCATTTATATGGATCAAGAAAGACAATTTGTGTTTACCAGTAAAACAAACCGTTTGGATAGTCGGCCGAAAAAGTTTGATACAGTCGCCTCTGAAGTAGCATATCCTACCGGTATCGTCCACCAGGTAGAGGATTACATCGTCTTTTAGACGAACACATTTTCGTTATCTAACAATAAGTCATATCTCCGGGTAAATGAGTAATATTTTAAATCGCAACAGTTTGTTCATCACAATCTGATGTATGTTAATACCGCCCTAACAACAGTGGTACTCCTATTATCTTCAGGATTTCAGTAAAAAAAAATAGATACATACGTCATAATCCATTTGATTTTCGTGACTTTCCGTAGAAGATACGACTATTTAGCTCGTATTTTAATTAATCATATCAAGGTCATATCAGATTGTCAATTCCCCCTCATGTCGTAAAATTTCAGTACAGGGTTGCATGATGCAATGTGAGACAATCTCAACCCACGCATCGCTTCATACCATACACTGGATTCAATGTGACAGCTAAGCAGTGGCCTTGATCTGATTACTGAAAATACGTGGACTACAGTAGACAGGCAAATGTTACTATGGTACAAAAACTGATGATAATAAAAAGATGGGTTACGTCCTTTTGACAAAGGTCGACAGTACCTAATGACCTAACATAATTGAAGGTAACTTCCAAAGATAACATTGCAGGGGCAGAGGATGACGTGAGTGTTGAGCCGCCTTAAATTTGTAATGTTATGTAATGGTGAATACGATGAATTGAGTATGAAATTACAACCTACTAATCTAAGATCCGAAGAGAGGTCGACCTTCACCCATCTGCTTACCGGACGCTCAACTCTCACGCATTTTTGCTCACTCCGTTTTTTAAACTTTAAAGCCTGGCAATACTATTTCATGACCGGTGTATTGCAGGCAATACTCTACTATCGTGTTTGTAATTAAATTATCTTTATTTTGATGTGTATTTCGATTGGTAAACAGATCAGTGCAGTCATCTATATTAACTTACCTATTTGTACCTGCTTGTCAGGTAGTCATGACCAGAAGTTAATAGGCAATACTACCTAGGCATATTCTTTATGTTTCAAACTCTCGATTCTAATAATATTTGTTCGGTAACAAAGTTGCTGAAGCATCCGAAAAAAAGTTAATTAAAATAATTTTAATTAAAGATACCCATGAACAGTGTTTCTGGAGCCATTTATCTACGAGTATATTCGAAATTTAATAAAAATGTGTTTCATCCGGTAAGCATATGGGTGAAGGTCGACCTCTCTTCGGATCCTGTACTATACTATTTGCCCTAACGACTTATTCAAGTTGATCGGCAACGGGATTTGATAGTCACTTCAGCCAACTCGAGCGATAATATGCCAATTTCGTTTTTCAAATGCATTTTCAGACTTTTTGCTTTTCAATCGAAGAATTCACTTAATATACGGTATGGAATTTCTCAAACTCTTGCAATAATAAATTATTATTATTATTATTATTATTATTATTATTATTATTATTATTATTATTATTATTATTATTATTATTATTATTATTATTATTATTATTATTATTATTATTATTATTATTATTATTATTATTATTATTATTATTATAAAAACAGTTTCTTTAATAGTGCAACGATAAAAGGCACGTGGGAACCATGACAGTTCCCTGAAACCGAAAGTTATGTTCCCGTCTACCTCGCGCGGGCCGGGTAAAGGGTAATTAATATTAAACAAAAGAGAGATTCTTAAATTTAGCCGACATGGTGTAGAGTCTCACTTGATAACAAACTAATCTTCATTTCCCACCGATTAATATAAATATAAATTAATGTTTCAATATAACATATTTACTCTCATCCACATTTGTATTTGGGATCAAGACAGGTGAATAATTAATTAATTTGTTCCTATTGGTTAATAAATGCGCAACAGATGGTGTTAAAGCGAGTAAACATTGATCGAAGGAGCGCCCGATTGACGTCATGGAGCACAAGGGCCCGGAGCCTGCAAGGATAATTTCCCAGAGCTGTTTACTTTTACAAAACAACGAGCAGCTTTATCTTAAACCCTGGTGCCTATTTTTTTTTATACCAACACGTCGATGCACAGATTCAATTTATAAAATTAATAATGAGAATGGAGATTTATAGAGGAGTTGGTGACGCTGCCCTGTGGATAATATTTTGTTCAAACTGATTCAGAATCTGTTCTTGAAATGTTTTATTTAAATTCCGTTGGAATTATCTTTTATCCCCCAACTGCTACTGAAGTGTTTTCATAAAAAAAAATAATATTAAACTCTAAAGAAATATTAATGCCTCATGTACCGGCATTTAATTTTATTTATATATTTTGTATTGTTATTTTTATAGACCAGTCATGATATGGAACTGCCTTATTTCTTGACGATTTTATAAAATTGTGAATTTGATTAAATGGGCCCAGAAATGAAATTCCAACCTATCATTTGCCCTGACTATGGAAAGAAATCTCAGTCATGTGTTTGGCACCGCATGAACGATAATTCGCCAGTATTGTTTTTCCATAAAGATTTTTAGACTTGTTTGCTCTGCTGCCTTCACAATCCATGGAATGACGTACTGTGCAACTTTTAGAATAAATATCGTACCGTACATTAGTAGAGGATTGTAAACTGAATAGTTTGGGTCGGTTCTGGTCACTGCAAACGCTCGCCTCTGCTTCCGTGAATGTTTCAATGAGTAAAAATCCTGAGTACGAGTTTTTAAGGAAGGGAACTAAAGCCATGGGTGCCATCCCGTAGATTTACAGCACAAAAGAACCTCAAGCCTGAAAAAAAACTCTGAGCATTGTTGGTCCTTTCACGCTCAGATTTGAGGTCAGTTGGGTTGTAAAGTAATGTGTAGCAGCTGTCTTTTCTCCCAGAGTATGCATCTGGTACTCGTTTCCTTTAGAGGCTGGGTCCATCCCAGGCCCATGATGTCTTGAGAAGACGTACAGTTTAACCTTCTGGCTTGTAGTATATCATCTTAATCTACTGGGTTACAGTGTATCCTGTATTCTTAAAAAAATATTTTAAACACTTACTGTAGAATGTTTTATTACAGCCAGAACTGTACCTTTGCACTCCTGTCAAGGTGGACTACACAAAGAGTTATTATATTGGTAAGTCATGCATCATTCTGTATTTATTTTAGAACTAAAGAGAAAAAACAACAGGATTTGAACCCAACATCTCTAGCTTTACTCACTGACACACTAACCAACTGTGCTATTCAGACAATCCAGGAAATACACAAATTTCTCTGTGTTTGAAAAAATCCCATATACCCATAGTAGTGACATTACAACATGGTTGCTTTTACTAAGAAGGCATTATGATTGGATTTATTCTGTGCCATATCAGCTAATTAAGAATATAATAGAGCACAATCGGTTAGTGCGACAGTGTGTAAAGAAGGAGATCTTAGAATCAAATTTGAATTCAGGCAGAAATTTCTCTTATTTTTATAATATTATATTAAGTTTGAAATTAGCTGACATGGCACGAAATAAATCCCACCATAATGTTTTCTTAGTAGAAATAACACTGTTGTAAAGTGAATAGAAGATCTGTACTATGGGTACATGTGAATTTTCAAATAGAGAGAAACTTGTGTCTGCTCCTGAATTGCCTGAGTAGCACAATTGGTTAATCTGCCAGTGTGTAAAGCTGGAGATCTTGTGTACAAATCCCAATTCAGGCAGAAATGTTTCTCCTAATTTTTTTTAACTATTGCATGTGAATGGCTTCCCTGAGTATATTAATTTCAATATGACACATCCTGATATATTGGAATTTGACTACAGAGACCAACAGAGTATTAAAGTGCAGATTACATGAAGAGTATATAGTTTACAATACACCCAAAGTAATTCCTTCAAACTTAAGAACACTTTCATTTTTCATTTTTAATAGGTCTAATTCAGCACCATATTAAAAAAGTGGAGACGTGCTGCAAGAATATCCAGGAAGGATAAAATCAGAAATTCATATATAAAAGAAAAATGCAGGTACAATATTCAATATTAGATTTTATAAAGAAGAAACAATTAAATTGGTACGGACACATTAGAAGAATGGAAGAAGGAAGACTACCTAAGATAATCATGGATTGAGAACCACAGGGAAGGAAAAAGAAGGGTAGACCAAATATTACGTGGATTCAGGGAATCAATGAAACTAAGAGGGAATGGGAAATAGAAGAAGATATATGGATGAACAGACAAGAATGGAAAAATGTGTTGAAACAAATGTGTAGTTAACTGTGAACATGGGTACCGGAAAAATGTATATTCATTGTAAAAGCCGGAATAATAAAAATTAAAAAAGTGTGTAAGTTTTGTTTATGCAGCTAAAGAACTGTAGTACATTGTACTACAGAAATGCTGTTCTACAACAGAGTATCTATTTATTATAATTTTTAAAATAAAATATTGTACTAAAATTAATACTGTAACCCTCACCTTAATATCCGAATTCGTGGTATATTAGATTGCATTAAATTGAGCTTATCAAGTTTTATCTTTTAACGTGTTCAATAGCCTTCTTTCTATATGTGATTTTTATATATATTCAGGTACACTTAGCAAAAGAAAAACGAATGAGCCGCTTCAAAAAGCAGAGTCCCTGTTATGGCCCACTTCGCATGCTCAAAGAGCTAAAGCTGTGGTCACGAGGTAACACATTGTTAAATGTTTTAAATATGCTGTATTTGGTTTATCGGTCTTAAATAGGTAAAGAACAGTGGAGGAGACATGTTTCTAGATATTTACGAGTGTTTGACAAACACAATATTACTCAAATTGCAATATTTAAAATAAAGTTCAACTCTTGTTCATAGTGTAAAAGTAAACAAGACAACCGGGATTTATCCGACGTTCGAGTAGCATAAATCATTAAACCAATTACAAAAGTATGAAATATATATGAGAGCCAGGGTTCAAATCCCTTGACAATTTTTTTATTCATTTGTATTTTCGCAAAATATATCTTATAACATTTCATTCCTGCCACGTAATCTACGTCCACTTTACACTATAGTAAGTAATATTCCTGCCTTCGTAAACTCTATAAAACTATTTAGCTACCAGTATAAATTTAATTGTGTGTGCAGTACCACATTTTAATAATAATGCTATAAATTTATGTAATAAAAGATAATATAGCTTCATATATTTATAATCAATAATCAGTTGAGTTGGTGTTTACTTGATGAAAATCCATATTTATTAATTAAATAAAAATAAAACGTAGTTTTATTTGATTTTCATATTTATTATATAATTCAGTGATAGCTATTTCGGTACACTGTACCTTCTTCAGACATGTTAACAAATTATGAATTGTGTTCCAACTGATCTAAGCAACAATACAACAACATTTATTTAAATTTAACAAAGGGGATTCATTCAAATCAAGTTGAGAATTTAACAGTTTTTTACTACTTTTAAATTTATTAATTTCTACAGCCTCAAAAAGATCTAACTTCTTACCCTTATCACAAATATGTAAAATTTCAAAATTTGGATCGAAACAATGATTAAATTGGAATAGGTGGTTAGCATATTTTGAATTTTCTAAATTTCTGTTATATGCTCTCATGTGTTCCTTTATCCGAGAGATAAAAGGTCTACCAAAAAAAAAATATCAGGTGTATATAAATTGAAGTGTGGCACATGTGACAATGTCTATATAGGACAAACTGGTAGACCTTTTATCTCTCGGATAAAGGAACACATGAGAGCATATAACAGAAATTTAGAAAATTCAAAATATGCTAACCACCTATTCCAGTTTAATCATTGTTTCGATCCAAATTTTGAAATTTTACATATTTGTGATAAGGGTAAGAAGTTAGATCTTTTCGAGGCTGTAGAAATTAATAAATTTAAAAGTAGTAAAAATCTGTTAAATTCTCAACTTGATTTGAATGAATCCCCTTTGTTAAATTTAAAAATTTTAATAAATATTGTTGTATTGTTGCTTAGATCAGTTGGAACACAATTCATAATTTGTTAACATGTCTGAAGAAGGTACAGTGTACCGAAACAGCTGTCACTGAATTATATAATAAATATGAAAATCAAATAAAACTACATTTTATTTTTATTTAATTAATCATATATTTATGTGTTTATTTATTTATTACATATTTGTGAGGAAAAAGTTTCACCCATCAATTAAAATATTTGATTTATATATGTCAAGTCCAGCATAATAATAGTCAATATATGATCCATCCATAGTAATTCTGCCCGAAGGCAGGTCCTTCACTGCAATCATAGCATTTTCATGCTATGCTTGCAGCTTTACTAGGGAATTGTTCGTAGGTGTGGTAGCTTCCCATTGCTTTCCACACCGGTGAAGGATGATGATGATAATTATAATGATGATGATGATGATGATAATTATAATGATGATGATGATGATAATTATAATGATGATGATGATGATGGCCATATGATTTCGGGGACCATTTGGGCCTTAAAGTTTTCCTGACATTTGTCTTACAGGTGAGGAAAAACCCCGATAAAAACCTCACCCAGAAAAACTGCTTCGACCGGGGATCGAACCCGGGCCCGCTGCGTGACATGGCAGCACGCTACCTCGAGACCACAGCGGTGGACCAATATATGATAGACAATAATAATAATAATAGTGGGATGTATCAAAGGATGTGAAGAATGTTATTACCTGGGGGTCAAAATTAACTCAAAATGTATCCAAGAATATGACATAAAATATAAAATTCAAAAAGGCAGATCAGTAATAACAATGTTAAACAGAATTTTGTGGGATAAGAACATGAGAATAGATACCAAATTACAAATTTAGAAATCCATAATTTGAAGCATGCTAATATGCAGTGCAGAAACTTGGCAGTTGAATAAAAATTTGAGTTTAAAGCTTATATCTACTGAAATGGATTGTTTTAGACGCTTATCAAGACATTCTAAATTGGAAAAAATCAGAAATACAATCATCAGATTACAAATGAAAGTCAAAAATTCAATATTAGATTTTGTGAGATATAGACAACTACAATGGTATGATCATAGGGTGTATATGTAGGATGCCAGAGAAATGATTATCCAGACAAGCTTTGGATTGGATTCCACCTGGGAAAGGAAAGAGAGGTCCACCTAGATTTTAATGGATGAACGATGTAAGAAGAGGTATGAGGGATCTAGGTCTGGAAGAACTGGAATGGGAAGATAGAGAAGAATGGAGAAAGAAGATAAAAATTTAAAAAGCTTTGTGCACAGGAAGATGTTTTATTACATTGTAAGTCTGTTTATAAAATGAATAGTAATAATAAAAATAATAATGCTTCCAAATAGTTAGTACTTTTTTCTTTCAGAATGAACAGAGAAAAAAATAGAAAATATTTTAACAGTTAAATCGAACCTCTGACCTCTTGCATGCGTATCAAGCCACTATGCACTGAGCTATGTGTTTGCTATCTTGCTCTGCTTGAAAGAATGCTCTTCAAAGAAAGAAGGGAAACATATTGTAGCTCTACTGTGTAATTAGTTTACTCATGTTAATTGTGCATTAGAACTTAAAATATTTGAGATCAAGAGTCAGTCCATTCTTTTTTTTTCCTTTTTTTTTGCTAAGTGTACATCCCAATCTTTATGAATCCTTGATTACTCCTGCTGATTTTGAAATTTTACAGGGGGAGAAAAAAAAATGGGCTATAAACAAACAATAACCAAATCAACCTGAACATCTAATGTATTTCAGAATAAAAGAATTAACATAATGATGAGTGCCAAAATTACTTACTTTAGGAAATATTAAAATTAAAAATGTTGTAGAAAATAAAAAAAAAAGGCCAAGAATATTAACTTTTAAATTTGCAATATATCCTATAGGATACATCAATTGTTTTAATTTATCTAATAGTTTTAATGAAACAGAAGAAAGCTAACGATAAGAGATTTTTGAAATATGTGTCTAATATTATACAATATACCTAATAATAACAATTATGCATGATTTTGTTTTCAGTGCGGTCCGCCACATTTAAGTAACTGATACCTGAAATTACTGTTTTGTCAATTTAAGGGTTAAGTCCCCTTTTAAAATCAAGTAGTTCATGTGTTGCATACAAGATGGAAATAATATAAGTGTGCAGGTTATAAGTATAAATTCCATGTGGTAAATACAACAAAAAATATATAGGGTCACAAATCTTTGACTAAATCAGTGAATCACAAAAAAAAAAGTATAAAACTTTATAAAACTTCATGATGTAACAGATCTAGAAGATCCTTGTCCTACCAGCTGGCTGTTTGCCTCACATCCACATGTGTTAATTACACAGATGGACTATCATCCAGCCATTAATGGGATGACATGTGGTAAGCATATCAGGTCCCCAGCCGTTATAGCTGCTTTTCTTCAGCTGAAGCCACTACTTATCATAGCTAGTCAAATTCCTCTTGTTGCTGGGTGAGCACCAGCCCCACACTACAAGAAATTCCATGAGAAAAATGTTTGCCCCATGGGAACTCGAACCAGCACAAGTCCCATACTACTCAGCTACAGCAAAAGACAAAACTTTCCAATGACAGTCTGATTTCCTAGGATTTTTTCTATGATTTTTTTCCCCCCCTTTGGCTTATTTAAGCACAAATTAAATAAAAAATATACTCAATGAAATGAACATTTGTTGGTAATATTATGTGTTTTATTAAAAAATACTAAAGGAAATACTGTGTAAAAATGAGACCAATACTTAACATCAATATCCTAATACATTTCAGTACAAAAATATATTATTTTAGTAAACTGTAAATTTGTGACCAAAATACCACAAGAAAATGTTTAACTACACTTCTTACAAGGAATTCATTATAAAAATCTGTGCACTTACATTATTTGGTGGTCTAGTGGTTATGTTCTTTGCTTCTGGTTCCGAGGGTAATGGGATCAAATCCAGCTAGAGTCAATGAATTTGTAGGATGGAAAAATCCAAGGGACAAGTCATCTAGGAGGGATTTTAAGCTATGGGTCCCCGAGTCTGAACATTTTTGGGATCATGAAATAACTTCAAGCATAAAGAGAGCCTCCGAGCAAAATATAATACGCCTTTCCCTTCCAAAAATACCTTAGTTGCCCACTAAATGTCTCTTTGAGGCAATGTGCTAATCACATGTCACTCACTGACATCTGTAGGGAAAAAAGCATAACAAAATTAGCTTATTTAAGTAACTCACGACAGGGTCCCCACATGGAGATGTACAGGTATAGACTTATATTACTCCCATCCTGAGTTTAATTATATCATTTTCATTAAAACTGAATAAGCATAAATTTTATTTCAGTTGGGTTCGAGCCAAATGCAACAATGCACACAACACATCACATGTTATTGTACGGTTGCAGCAAACCTGGCAGTCGAAGTGCCGTCTGGTGAGTATCACAGCTATTATAAATACATGAGGTGGTACTGCCTTTATCATATTATTATCTTATAACTTGGTAGCCGAACACCATGGACAAGCACAGAGCCACAATGGAACTTCAACCAGTTAATAATAATAATAAATAATATTTGTTTTATCTAATGAGATTAAGACCATAATGCCTTCTCTTCCATTCCATCAGGATTATATGAGTATATACAATTATGAATTATAAATTAATTACACATAATACACAACATAGGACCAATAAGAAAAGAATAAGAATGATAATAACTAAAACTTGATTAAATTATTCTCTCGTTAATGAAAGTATAAGATATAAAAGAATAATAAAAATGTCCATGGAACTTGTTTATACTTTCTATGGAAGTGTTCAGTATACACACAAGATTGTGGAGTACCTACAGCTATAATGACTGCGAAACCTTGTATTGGCTGGATAATATTGTCCATCTCTATGTAAGTGATACCCGCAACCAGCCAATAGGCTTTCTAGTTCTCTCATACCATGGAGTGTTGGAGGAGGCTAAAGTTAGATAATTCCATCAAAGTTTTTTTTAGAATTTTAAATATCCTAAAAAGAACTAGCACTTCTGTAAGTTTTTACACTTTTGTAGAGAAGAACATTCTTTGTTTCTGAAAACAAAATATCTACAATCATAGGATAATTTTTTTTTAAATTAAAAAAATCACAAAATAATTTCTTCCTTCTTTGCCTTCCTTTGTTGCCATTACTGCATTGGGAAACTTCCATAATTTCTTTGTATCCACAGACATAGCCTTGAACTGTGTCTTTCATTCGGCTTGAGCTATTACTTATATATGGTCAAACCCATGTATTTCTCACTTGTCGTCTGGGCCTCTTTCACTTCCCACATCTATCATGGATTCCTCTTCTCATTCATTCGGGCCATGTTTCTAAACCATTTAAATTGTTTTTTCTTCAACTTGCAGTCACTTACTCCTGATTCATTTCTTCTCTGATACACTCCTTCCTTCACGTCTCAATATTTTTCAACTGTACTGACAGTCCTTTCTCTCCATCAGGCCAACTCTCCTCTTCTTATAACAAAATATGTTCAATGACCATATTTATTATCTGCATGAAACAACCACTATTACAGAAATAGCTAACTTTACCTTATTACTAGAGATAGAAAACTTCGCCATGGCCGGTCCCAAGCCCCGGATGAGGAAGGAGGAGGAGTAACAACCTCGTAAAAAAACCAGGGTTCAGTTGGCTCTGACTGATAGTACTCTGTAAGGGCCCCTAGCCAGGGTTACGGTGAAGACCTCAATGGCAGATTCGGCGCAGAAGGAGTCCTTAATCATGGCGGATCTGGCGGAAGTGGCAACCCTCTAGATGGGGTTAGTACATCCAGAAGCTGACCTAAAGCTTCGAGGTGGCAGCCCCACCAATGGTCTACTCTGCATAGCATTGGTACCGCGATCAGAGGAAAACATATTACTCGTATTCTTCACAATGGAAACTCGGACGGACTTAACCAAAGACGACCTCAGCGTAGAATTAAGGACAAATGATTTGGTATAAAGGATCGGATTAAAGTGGGAACTTGGAATGTCAGAGGACTAAACACAAAAGAAGAAGAACTAATCAGAGAACTAAATAATCAAAATATTGATATAGCAATACTTACTGAAACAAAAAAGAAGTTGAAAGGAACAAATTGGTAATTATATACTAGTATACAGTGGAGTACCTCAAGATAGAAGAGCTTGCAGTGGTGTAGCTATACTAATTAATAGCAAATGGAGATCAAAAATAATAAGCTACAAATATGTGGATGAAAGAATAATAACAGTAAGGTTGAAAATATATCGGAATTACCTAAACATTGTAGGAGTGTATGCACCAGAAGAAGGGAAAATTGAAGGCACCGTTATTTTCTATGATAAATTACAACAAGAAATAAATGGTATTAAAAACACAGAAAGTATCATCTTAGGAGGTGACTTAAATGCCAGAGTTGGTAATCTCCCAATCCCAGGAATAGTAGGTATGTTTGGAGAAGATGTAATAAATAGAAATGGGGAAGAACTTCGACAATTTGCTACCTATAATAAACTAAAAATCACGAATACTTTCTATAGGAAAAAGGACATACACAAATATACATGGTGCGCTAGAAACCAAAGATCTTTAATAGATTACATAATGATTAATGATAGACTCAGGAATCAAATACAAGATGTAAGAGTATACAGAGGATGTGACATATATACAGACCATTATCTATTGGTAGCCACGATACTTATAATAGCCAAATGGAAAAAACCGAAAACTCAAGAAAAGATTAAAAGAAGAGATTTTTAAAGTATATCTTCTTGAAGAAGAAAGTATAAGATAATTATACCAAAAAAGGCTACAAGAACACTTAGAAAGAAAAGCAATTAATGATAATCTAAATGAAGAGTGGGAAAATATGAAAACATGCATTATAAATGCTGCAAATGAAGCTATAGGAAAGAAGAAAAAGATTCACAACAAAAGAGGATTAAAGATATGGAATGACGAAATAGAGGAGGCTGTGCGAGACAAAAAATTAGCTTATTTAGAGTACTTACAAAAGAAAACTGAAGAATCTAGAACTATATATAAACAAAAAAGAAATTGAGCAAAACAAATAACTTGAACAGCTCATAAAGATTCCTGGGAAAGATTTATTTCCAAAATAGAGCACGATGTACATGGCAGACAATCATTAGCATTTAAAGTAATGAAACAATTAAATACAACAGAAAAAGATACTGCAAAACTAAATATCATTGATCTGAAGACATGCGAGAATCACTACAGAGAATTATGGTGTAACGCAGAAGAATTAGTTATGAAACGCTCTTCTGAAAGTGAAAATAAATCAGAAATAGACAGAATTACTCTAAGCGAAATGAGAGAGGCATTGAAAGAAATGAAAAATAGAAAAGCACCAGGTATAGATGGTATAAACAATGAACTGATAAAGTATGCAGGTTTATTTGCAGAAATAAGATTATTAAACTTAATCAACGAATGTTGGCAGACATGTAAAATACCTGAAAATTGGAAGATAGGTGAAGTCATATCCCTCTTCAAAAAAGGAAATAGATTAGATAGTAAAAATTACAGAGGTATCAGTTTATTGAACTCCACTTATAAATTATATGCAAAAATAATAAATAATAGATTGAAGAAGATAACTGACACACTGTTAGAAGAACAAGCAAGGTTCAGAAAAGGAAGATCCTGTAGTGATAATGTGTTTATTATAAAGAGACTAATTGAAAAGAGAAGAGAATTTAACCTGCCAACATATTTGTTGTTCATTGATTTTGAAAAGGCTTTTGACAGAGTAAATAGATCTATACTATGGGAAATAATGAAGGAATGAGGATATCCACACCATCTAATAAAATCAGTCCAAGACTTATATGAAGAAACTAAAGTTGTGATAAAAACTGATGGAAAAAGGTCAGAAGAAATTTTAATAAATCAAGGCTAAAAATATAGAATTTTAATACTTGTTTACCTTAGCAACTATATGAAACATATCAAATTCATGGAAGATTTTTTTAATAACATATCAATATTTTTGTTTCTTGTTTCCTGGAAATATTAATGATGGTTTTGTGGATCAATTTTGAAGAAAGGCAAAATTATATATATTTTTATATTCTTAATATCAGTTTTTTATCTTTCCTATATAGCCTCTCTTGGCTAATTCTTGTTTTTTTTTTTTTGACTCAGATAGTATTAGAGCATTTGGGACTTAGGAGATCTTTTCTTACTTTCATTCCTCTCTATCGATCTATCTGATTCTTACAACCTCATGGATACTCACCATGATGTAACCTTGTTATTGACATATTAGATAAACAAGGAACTAAGAATTGCCCACATAAACTGCATGTACATCAATGCAGCCTCCATTGTATGGATTCTTCTAAAGCAAAATTCACATTACAGTAATTAGATATTTTAAGTTTAGAGTGAGTTATTTCTGTTGACTTTTATGCTTTATTGCTATGAGCAGAATTAAATTCTAGTAAATGCCAACTTTTGAAAGTTTTATGATGGGTAAATCATTACATTTTGATTTTTATCCCCTACATGATATTTGATCCAGCATAACCAGTTGTCATTACTCCCATAAGTTTTGCAATTCTGCTTTACCCATAATCATTGGGAGAACTTTCTAGTATTGTTAATGTCACTCCTTTTTTTATTCTTTCTATCTTCATTTCTTTATTATTGTTTAGCTTTATTTAGGCCAAAAACCATAATTGCAAATACTTTCCAACATGTGACAAGAAACATTTTTCTAAGTTCCAACCATATACCATGTGCATGCGCCAACAGACACAAAGCATTTTACACCATGGAATCATGGAATGGAGCCAACATATACACGATATTTGAACTCGTGTTGCCAACCAACCTAAAAGCTAACCTAATGTGAAAGAATGCAACATCCAAAAATAGGTAGTATAAATATTAAGTTCTGAAATTCTGAAGTATATGTGTAAAGTTAATTAGTGTATACTCTATGTTGGCTGCACTGGAACACGTATATAGTCATTGTTGGCTGCATAGAATATTTGTTAAAATCAATATGACTGCCATGACTTCATGATACATATTTAGTTCAATTTTAAAGTTTTAATAACTGTAAAACAGTACCTGATATCTCAGTCGTCCTCAATAACTTGCAGTGTTGTTTTATAGGAGGCCTCTCAATAACTTATGTATCATCTTCTGCTTTCATTTTGGTACTGACTGTTGTTGATAATTATTTTGTACAATCAGTACCAAAATGAAAGCAGAAGATGATACATCAGTTATCGAAAGGCCTCCTATAAAACAACACTGCAAATTATTGAGGATGACTGAGATATCAGGTACTGTTTTATAATTATTAAAACTTTAACACAGTAACCTCAACGGAGTTTTGTAATGTATTTTAAAAACATGTAGTTCAATATCAAATTTAATTTCTACCTGCAGCACAAGGTTTGATTGGTCTCTAAACCTAATATTAAGTTTAATTTCTACCTGCAGCACAAGGTTTGATTGGTCTCTAAACCTAATATTAAGTTTAATTTCTACCTGCAGCACAAGGTTTGATTGGTCTCTAAACCTAATATTAAGTTTAATTTCTACCTGCAGCACAAGGTTTGATTGGTCTCTAAACCTAATATTAAGTTTAATTTCTACCTGCAGTACAAGGTTTGATTGGTCTCTAAACCTAATATTAAGTTTAATTTCTACCTGCAGCACAAGGTTTGATTGGTCTCTAAACCTAATATTAAGTTTAATTTCTACCTGCAGTACAAGGTTTGATTGGTCTCTAAAACCTAATATTAAGTTTAATTTCTACCTGCAGCACAAGGTTTGATTGGTCTCTAAACCTAATATTAAGTTTAATTTCTACCTGCAGTACAAGGTTTGATTGGTCTCTAAACCTAATATTAAGTTTAATTTCTACCTGCAGCACAAGGTTTGATTGGTCTCTAAACACCTAATATTAAGTTTAATTTCTACCTGCAGTACAAGGTTTGATTGGTCTCTAAACCTAATATTAAGTTTAATTTCTACCTGCAGCACAAGGTTTGATTGGTCTCTAAACCTAATATTAAGTTTAATTTCTACCTGCAGTACAAGGTTTGATTGGTCTCTAAACCTAATATTAAGTTTAATTTCTACCTGCAGCACAAGGTTTGATTGGTCTCTAAACCTAATATTAAGTTTAATTTCTACCTGCAGCACAAGGTTTGATTGGTCTCTAAACCTAATATTAAGTTTAATTTCTACCTGCAGTACAAGGTTTGATTGGTCTCTAAACCTAATATTAAGTTTAATTTCTACCTGCAGCACAAGGTTTGATTGGTCTCTAAACCTAATATTAGTGTGCTGAATTCAATATGTTAACAGTTTTTTCATATCATGTAAGGTTTTTTGGCATGTTGAAATTAAATATTTATTACTTTTTACATTATATGTAATAGCCATAAACCTTTAAATTGTTTTATAATCTACAGAGGCTTGATACAATATCACTCATGCAGTTAAAACAATTTAAAATTAATAAAAAATACTAATATACCTTAAGATCTCTATTTTCTCCTCTGCTTAGCAAGAAATGAACGGTGAATTGATTGGCATTTGTGCTTCTGCCAAGGATTTTCTCTTACCAAATACCAATGATAGTAGTCAATCTTGGAGACATCCTACCAACCTTGGTACCTCATTTCCATCACTTTTATGTCTTTATGATGGAATCTCTCACCATGTTCTTCACTTAGTGCTCCTAAATTCTCTGGGAAACAAACGTTGAAGGTGAGAGTGAAGAAATGTAACTTCAAGCTCATATTACATCCCAGTGCCCTACATTTTTTGAGCATGGTTTTACAATTTTAACATTACCCAAAAACTTCTTGATGACGTCCTTGTATTATTCCCAAGCTTGTAGTTCCATGTCAGACATGCAGTTTTTAAAAGTAACATCCCTAATAGGTTTGGGAATCTGCGCCATCAAAAACTCTTCGTTCACATTTGCCTCTGACAGTAACAGAATTGTTTAGCAATGTATTGGTAACAAGCAGCATTTTTGTCCAAAAATTTAACAAATTGCTTTATTAATCCTAGTTTTATGTGTAAAGGAGATAGCAATATTTTCAGAATCAACTAATGGACGATTTATTACATTTTTTTGTTCCTGGCACCAGTTGTTTTCTTTTTGGCCAATCAATAACATCCAGTGCCTTTCTCCGGCTCTAGAGTCATAATCACATGAAAATTTTGTGTACCCTCCTTGTTGCCTCAATAAAATATCATACACTTTAAGGTCACAGCGCACATACCACTTGGTTATTTTTCTAGAATAGAACACTTGTTTGTATATGTACACTGAAACTGAAGCATAATTTATTCCCATTATGCACAGAAGAAAGCCTTTAAACTTATTTTGCTAGAGTCAAAAAATATATGCCAATCTGTCTGTTCATAAACTATTTCCAGGCAACCATATAACAGCAGTACACTACTTTCCCCCCCCCATCATGAAATACCTTTTTAATTCTTCTTCATGATGTCTATACCATTAAAAAGTTGTACTAGGAGCTGGAAGATTGACTTCTTTAAATTTCGAGCATAAAAGTTCACTTTATTTCTTTTGTAAGACCCAAATCTCATACCAAATCATTTAATTTTGATTAATTAATAGGATGCGGATTGTTGTCTTTTGATTCTAGGGATACATTGAAATCATCTTCTTTGCTGAAGGTGGAAGCAGTGCTGGTATTACTTTTTTGTAATGTTGTTGGTGGTATTGGATTTTAAAATCTGACCCATGTGCTGGCAGCTTATTGCTTCTGAAGTTTTTCACCGGAAACTGTGTAATGTAACCAGGAGAGGGTTTAGGATAAACCTACACTCAGTTAATCACAATGACAACTTACTTACTTACTTACTCACTGGCACTATCGAACCCGTAGGTTCATGGCCGCGCGGACATAAGCTCTCCATACATCCCTATCCTGAGCTAATCCTTTCCAATCATTCCCTGTATAATCTACTTCCCTCAAATCATAGTTAATGTTATTCCCCCACCACATTCTTGGTCTACCAACTGGGCGTTTTCCCTCTGGCTTTCATACAAGAAGCTTCCATGCACGTCTTTCATTCCCCATACATGCAACATGTCCTGCCCATCGCAGTCTACGAGACTTGACTGTTCTTATTATATCTGGCTTCCTATAAAGACCATGTAGTTCATTGTTATGTAGTCTTCTCCATTCACCTGTCTGTTCATCTCTCTTTGGTCCAAAAATTTTCCTAAGAACTTTATTCTCAAATACTTGTAATCTCCTTTCCTCCCTTAAAGTAAGAGTCCATGTTTCGCATCAATATAATAACTGGTAGAATAATAGTTTTATATATTTTCAGTTTAACGTTTTTTGAAAGGAGTTGGGACATCAAGAGTCTCTGCAATGCATAATAGCACGCATTTCCAGAATTGAGCCTATGTTTAATTTCTTTGTGCATCTCATTCCTATTTGTGATTATTGTTCCTAGGTATTTGAATTCAGCCACTTCCTCAAAATTTCCCTCATTTGTCATTAGCTGTCCATTTCCATTATATAATGTATTTCTACGTGTGACCATATATTTAGTTTTATTGATATTTACTTCCAGTCCTAATTTCTTAGTGTTACTCAATAGTGTGTGCGTGTTGTCCTTTAGTATCTCCTCACTATTGGCCAATAGTACTACATCATCAGCATAAACTAACAGCTTATTAATACCATTGAGTTGTAAGCCTTCCTCATTCTCTAAAGATTTAATGGCATACTCTAGTACAAAATTAAATAGTAGAGGAGATAGTGCATCTCCTTGCTTCAACCCATTCTGAATTTCAAAAGTGTCCGAAAACTATTTGCCTACACGCACCCTACTCTTTGTGCCATTTAGACACATTAGTATAAGTCTAACTAACTTTTTAGGAATTCCGAACTCCAGCAGGATACTATATAACTTCTCCCTCTTAATTGAATCATATGCTTTTTTGAAGTCTACGTATAGTTGATGTACAGTACCATTATATTCCCATTTCTTTTCTAAAATCTGTCTTATACTAAAAATCTGATCTGTTGTAGACCTGTTTCTTCTAAATGCACATTGATGATCTCCTAGAATGTCATCAATATAGGGAGTAAGTCTGCTGACTAATATATTTGTTAGAATTTTGTACGAAGTTGAAAGTAATGAGATGCCCCTGTAGTTGTTGCAATCAGTTTTATTTCCTTTCTTATAAATTGGTACGATAATTGATTCTTTCCATTCATCTGGAAGAGCTTCTTTTTCCCAAATCATACTAAGCAACCAGCGTATTTTGTCCATCAATTTATCTCCCCCTGATTTTATCAGTTCTGCTGGGATCTCTTTATACATCTTCAATTTTTCAATCGCCATTTCAACCTCTAATGCATTTGGTTCTGCGACTAGCATTTTAGCTGTCTGTAAATTATCCTCCTCAATGTCCTGTTCTGTATGCACATTTAATAGCTGATTAAAGTAACTTTTCCATCTATTTAATATAGTCCTGTAATCTGCAATCATATCCCCATTTTCATTCCGAATTATGTTTGTTCTAGCCTGAAACCCTTTCTTCTCTATACTAATTCCCTGATATAATTCTCTAATGTTCCTATTTTTTGCGTTCAATTCAAGATCATTAATCTTCTCTCTCAAAATCACAATGACAAACTAATATGAATAAAATCAGTGATTATATTATAAAATTGTATTACATTTTAGGTGTTTAGGTATTTTAACACTGCACATACATACCGTAGATCACACACTCTCATTATTTGTGTTAAAAACAGAAATGTGCAAAATCTGTACGTGATATGCAAACACTAGTATCTGTTCCATTATCAGGAGGCTTGACTTGACTTATTTGCACTAAAATATCTCATGACACAAAATCTTCATGGCCCTGTGTAATCAGTAGGAAACATGTAAAAATCATTGTAAATGGTAATAAATAACTTGAAAAATTAAATCCTAAGAGTGAAATTTGACAGGAGTTTATTAGGGTACTTATAAAGTCTTGTCACATGTTGGGAAGTTTAGCCACCATATATATATATATATATATATATATATATATATATATATATATAAGATAAAAGTTAAAAATTAAAATGTACCTGTTGGCAGGTGCCGTCGTCCTCAACTTTGTTAAAAAGATGTGTATAAAATGTTAACTGCCAACAGGTATATTTAAATTTTTAACTTTTATCTTATGACTATTCACCTCAATGGAATTTGATATGAATTTTATTAGTATATATGATTAAATTCCTAGGGTTGCTAATCACTAGGGAACTGATTTAAAAGTTAAGACAGTATAATGAGTAATAAGACTTATTCCTTCAATCAATTACAAATATAAGAGAAAAATTTGCTTTTACATTGGAGTTTCTCAGGTAGCTCAGTTGGTAGAGCATTCACATAGTAAGCAAAAGGTCCTGGATTCAAACCCCAGTAAAGTAAAGTGTTCCCACTACAGGCCTCGGGAGGTCCTTGAGGTAGTAGAATGTTAAGGCTCCCACTTTTTCTAGACAATCGGCACTTGATGTCAGCCGCGTTGTCAGCCCTACGTGACGGCCGCCTTTACCCCCAGAACAAGCATATTGTACTCATTTCAGTTAGAGGCTGAGTCGACCCCAGGGTCATGGTGCCACCAGAAGATTTGGGTCAGTTTAAAAATCCTGGCCCCACTGGGACATGAACCCTCGATCTTCCGGTTTGTAGTGCACTGCCTTAACCACTACACTACGGTGTGCCCCCAATTCAAACCCCAGTCTGAGCATATATTTTTATCTTCAAATATAAATATAACTTAATTAAGTTATGTAGATAGGAAATAACACTATGAGGTTCTTTAATATTGTTTATTTTTTATTATTTCACTCACCTCATACTTCATAAATCATAGCAGACCCTGGGTTTCTTCACGTAATTTGTGACATTGTCAATGCTGCGTCACGTTCACAACTGACGTCCAACGGCCTTCTATCCTGCAGACTGACCTCCGCGCCATCTGGTGGCCGACCGAAGAATTTCCAAATCAGTCCTCTTTCTTTATAACCGGGTATTTCAAAATTCATAGTTGTATTTTCATTCTTGCAAATGTAAATTTTTTCCCAAATTGTGAGTTCCTTCGGTTTTTCCAATTGTTTAAGTAATTTTGTTTTGGTTTCTATTCTATGTTTTTCTGACCAGGCATGTGCAGCTATTGCAGATTTTTCGGTTTCTCCATTTTTAACATTTCTGAGGTGTTCTTTTAATCTTGTATTTAGATTCCTTTTTGTTTTTCCTATGTATATCTTTTCGCAATCTTTACAATTAATTTGATAAATTCCCGATTTTTTACAGTCTTCAATTTTTTCATTTTTGTTGGTTTTTATTAAATTACCTAAGCTGTAATCATTTTTCGGTGCTAATTTAATGTTGAATTTGTTGAAAATTTTTTGAAACTTGTCAAATACGAAAGGATGGTATGTGAACTTCTTGAATTTTTTGCCTATATTGTAATTTACAATAAAGAGAAAGAACACATCATACAAATTGCTAAGGATAATGGTTTTCACAAGAAAATGATATACAAGAAAATAAATAAATTCAAAGAACAAAAAGTCATCAATGAAAGTACTCTTCAGACAGATAAAAATATAGGCAAAAAATTCAAGAAGTTCACATACCATCCTTTCGTATTTGACAAGTTTCAAAAAATTTTCAACAAATTCAACATTAAATTAGCACCGAAAAATGATTACAGCTTAGGTAATTTAATAAAAACCAACAAAAATGAAAAGATTGAAGACTGCAAAAAATTGGGAATTTATCAAATTAATTGTAAAGATTGTGAAAAGATATACATAGGAAAAACAAAAAGGAATCTAAATACAAGATTAAAAGAACACCTCAGAAATGTTAAAAATGGAGAAACCGAAAAATCTGCAATAGCTGCACATGCCTGGTCAGAAAAACATAGAATAGAAACCAAAACAAAATTACTTAAACAATGGGAAAAACCGAAGGAACTCACAATTTGGGAAAAAATTTACATATGCAAGAATGAAAATACAACTATGAATTTTGAAATACCCGGTTATAAAGAAAGAGGACTGATTTGGAAATTCTTCGGTCGGCCACCAGATGGCGCGGAGGTCAGTCTGCAGGATAGAAGGCCGTTGGACGTCAGTTGTGAACGTGACGCAGCATTGACAATGTCACAAATTACGTGAAGAAACCTAGGGTCTGCTATGATTTATGAAGTATGAGGTGAGTGAAATAATAAAAAATAAACAATATAAATATAACTTGTTTTCAATTTTATGAATATAACTTAAAAAAACTTCATGAGTGATATTTGTAGGATCTAGCAATATTAAATTTGTACTATACATGCTAATCTCGATCAGGAAACAAATTATTCTCCATTTACATGAACATTATACTAATCTCTGTTAAAGTCTTAACTTTTTCTGCCCAAAAATGCTTTCCCTAATTAAATTATTTTTAGTCTAATCATCTTACCTCAATATTAATGTTGATTTGTTCTTGGACATGTTTTGATTATATCATAATCATCATCAGCATCTTGCCCAGACTGGTTAGATTTATGTTGCACCACCTGGATGTCGATGTCAGCTCCATCCTGTGGTTGGCCAAAGAACCTCCAAACAAGGTCATGCTCCATCGGTATTTCAAAATTCATAACTCTGTTTTTGTTCTTCTGAATATAGATTTTTTCCCAAATAGTCAGCTCTTTTGTATTTTCTAACTGTTTTAATAATTTAGTATCTGAATTTATATTATGTTTTTCAGACCAAACATGAGCAGCAACTGCAGATTTTTCTATTTCCCCCATTTTTAATATTTCTTATGTGTTCTTCGGTTCTAATTTTTAGGTTTCTTTTTGTTTTTCCTATATGTGTATGTATGTGTGTATATATATATATATATATATATATATATATATATATTCACAACCCATACATTCAATTTGATATATTCCTGATTTTTTATTTTTATCAGTTTTTTTCATTTTTATTGGTTTTTATTAGTTTATCTAAACTGTAGTTATTTTTCGGTGCTAATTTAATATTAAACTTCTCAAATATCTTTTGGAATTTATTGTGGACCCAAGGGTGATATGTGAATTTCCTATATTTTTCATAGTTGGTTTTTCTTTTTCAAGAGTACTTCTGTTTATCATTTTTTGTTTCTTATACTTTTCTATCCTTTTGTGTACCATTTTTTCATCAAACCCATTTTCTCATGCTACTTTGATTATGTGTTTTTTCTCCTGTTTGAAATCTTCTGTTTAAGGGTAAGTTTACCAATCTATGAGTTAAACTATTAAAGGCTGCTAATTTATGTCCAATTAGATTGAACCCTGTTGATTAAATAAAATTTTCTGTATGAGTTTCTTTCCTATGAATCCCAAATTCAATTTTTTTCCTTCGTTTCTGACCAATTTAAGATCCAAAAAAAAAAAACTTTGGAGATATTGAACAACTGGTTAAGTAAAAACAACATAGACGGGGAGATCAAAGAAGATTATTTGAAATTAACTGAGTTATGCATTGACCAAATGTTTTTTACATTCAATGGGAATTTCTGTAGACAAAAATCAGGCTCCCATTACAACCCATTACAACCTTTCTTGGCAAATTTATTTATGAGCAATTTTGAATGTAAAATCACTAAAGCACATCCCACAATGTTTAAATTTTGGAGCAGATATGTAGATGATATAATTTGTATTGTAAAAGAAAAACATGTAGAAGATTCCCTAAAACTGTTAAATTTACAGAGTACAAACATCAAATTTACCAAAGAAATAGAAGAAAATAAACAAATACCTTTTTTTGGATCTTAAATTGGTCAGAAACAAAGAAAAAAGAAAAATTGAATTTGGGATTCATAGGAAAGAAACTCATACGGAAAATTTTATTAAATCAACAGGGTTCAATCCAATTGGACATAAATTAGCAGCCTTTAATAGTTTAACTCATAGATTGGTAAACTTACCCTTAAACGAAGAAGATTTCAAACAGGAGAAAAAACACATAATCAAAGTAGCAAGAGAAAACGGGTTTGATGAAAAAATGGTACATAAAAGGATAGAAAAGTATAAGAAACAAAAAATGATAAACAGAAGTACTCTTGAAAAAGAAAAACCACCTATGAAAAAATATAGGAAATTCACATATCACCCTTGGGTACACAATAAATTCCAAAAGATATTTGAGAAGTTTAATATTAAATTAGCACCGAAAAATGACCACAGTTTAAATAAACTAATAAAAACCAACAAAAATGAAAAAACTGATAAAAATAAAAAATCAGGAATATATCAAATTGAATGTACGGGTTGTGAAAATATATATATAGGAAAAACAAAAAGAAACCTAAAAATTAGAACCAAAGAACACACAAGAAATATTAAAAATGGGGAAATGGAAAAATCTGCAGTTGCTGCTCATGTTTGGTCTGAAAAACATAATATAAATTCAGACACTAAATTATTAAAACAGTTAGAAAATACAAAAGAGCTGACTATTTGGGGAAAAAAATCTATATTCAGAAGAACAAAAATAGAGTTATGAATTTTGAAATACCGATGGAGCATGACCTTGTTTGGAGGTTCTTTGGCCAACCACAGGATGGAGCTGACATCGACATCCAGGTGGTGCAACATAAATCTAACCAGTCTGGGCAAGATGCTGATGATGATTATGATATCGAAACATGTTCAAGAACAAATGAACATTAATATTGAGGTAAAATTATCAGACTAGAAGTAATTTAATTAAAGTAACCTCAAAATATCACTTCCTAAAATAAAACATTAAGCTTTCCTTACTTATTATGAACCGTAACAATAGTTCAACAGTAGTTTTTTAATTAATGTATCTGTGCTATAATCCTGAATTTTTTCTTTATGTGAGGAATCCATACCTGAAGTTTTGCCTACTACACTGTTTGTATTGGAAAATAAAAAGGAAAAATTTGAAGAGCATGTTAATAGTTTTGATTGGTATTTTCAGGAACTGTGGAGAAATGGCAAGTCAAGATGATAGTACTGAAATGGCAAGTCCTTGTGCACAAGGCTCGCAAGTAATCTATGCTTGGGCACGTGATGCCCCTAAACTAGAACTGCCAGAAGGTGTGGGATTCAAAGTAGGTGGTAAATCCCCGATACAGTACCTTGTACTTCAGGTACATTATGCAACCATAGATCAATTTAGAGATGGCAGTACAGATGATTCTGGTGTTCATCTTCACTACACTGAGCGCCCGTGAGTACAATATCAAATAATGAATGTGTAAAAGAATTGTATGTACAATTGAACTTCTACATCTTGAAATGTTTCAGAGGTGTAGAAATAGAATATACAAAAAATGAGTAAAGTGTGGTACAATTACAAGTACAGATGCTGCATATAAAAACAAGATTCTTCATTAATTTTAGTAAAGTACTGAAAAATATTGTTCATATACAGATTTTTATTTTACAAAATCATATCTTTTGAAAGAAGTTTATTTTCCTTACACCTTTTTTCACTTCCTAAATCACCGGTAACTTTTCTCTCACACTTGAAGTTTTGAAAACTTTCCTCTCCATGGTCAATCATTATGTCATCAACTCGACTACAGTAATCCACAGAAATTCTACTGAAAAGAGTGTTTTTGCAATTTTATGAATAACACAGAATTCCTAATGATGTAAAACAACTCGCTAGATATAGTGGAGTACTGTACTGTGCTATTGTTTCATTTCCATTGCCTTCCACATCATGGTACTTCATCCCTTTAATTCTACATATTATTGAATATGTATTATTATTCTAAATTCCAGGAAAACAAATATGTTTCACATTTTGATGACATATAGAAAAATTCAATTAATAGAACTTTGAGTTGTATAAAAAAATTAAATGTAAATTATATGTATGTTTTTACTTATGGAACTACTGTTAGGACATAGCTATACACTACATATGCAAAGAAAAAAGTAACTTAAATAATAACAAACATAAACATATTAAACAAATGAATAATGCATAGGCTAAAGAATTCTTCTATTCACATTACAAGAATACATTATACTGTGCTATATCAGATAATTTTTGTAATGATTAGTTTGTGCGACCAGACTAGTCAGGGAAAATCTTGAAAACCAGGAATAAGTCTGGACTTTGAAAGTAACCGGAAAATAGGTGGGAATTCATTTGGCGGAGTCAAGCTGCCACTCTAAAAAAATGCTGTCTGCTGTCAACACAATATTGTATTACAAAACAATACTTGAGCACACATAGTTCAATATCATCATCATCATAGTACATTCACGAATTTAGACCATTTGTTGACCTGTTTAGGCCTCAAGAGAAACACCATCCAAAAGTCTTTTGAGTGAACATCCTGGTCTTCTTCTTCCTGCAGGTTGATAGCTTAACATTTGCTTGGGTATCCTGTGATCTTCCATTCGATGAACATGTTGCATCCATCTTGACTTGTAATCAGAAATTTTGTTTAGGATTTCTTCGTGTTGAGATTTGCAAGTAAAATTGAGATTCTTTTGGACAGGTTTCTGACCCAATGCTAAGTATTCCAGTGGTAGGTCTGCTACCTTTTAGTCTCTGGACAGTTCAATAAGCCAGATCAAATCGGACTCTATGCTTCAGTCAGCTTATTGAATACACAAACTTTTTATGTAAATTTTGGCAAGTGTTGACGGTCTTTCGCTTTTTGCATACAATCGACCAATTCTTCCTATTATTAATATTTTACTGAAATCTATACAATTTGTCACACAATTAAAAAAATAAAATATGAATAAGGTAATTTTAAAGTGAGATTGTTTGCAGTGTTTTATGATAACATAGTTCATGTTCAAATAAATAAATAATTTTGCTATTAAAATTCATCGGAGAACATATTGTTTAAACAACTCACCTCATAAGATTCATATTATGGCTGACGATGAACATGATTATGTTTGAAATCGCGATATCATGGAAGCATGAATCCTATGAGGTGAGTTGTTTAAACAATATGTTCTCCGATGAATTTTAATGATTATACCTTATAATGTTTACTTCCCAACATTAATTAAATATAATTTTGCTATTCTTATTTAAGCCCTTACCATATAATAAATTATGTTTTTATCACTTACACATATTAGAAAATATTTTTACAAGGTTAGCTTTACTAGAATTAATTCAAGTAATTTCAAAACTTGGGAATTATTTTTTTATGCCATGAAATAATCGGGAAATAGTCAGGAATTTCATATTTGTAATTTGCTGGACACCCTGCTTGTGTTATTTCCTGAATGTAAGTGAATTACTTACTCACTGGCACTATCAAACCCGTAGGTTCATGGCTGCACGGAAGTAAGCTCTCCATACATTCCTATCCTGAGCCAATGATTTCCAATCATTCCCTGTATAATCTACTTCCCTCAAATCATAGTAATGTTGTCATCCCACCTCATTCTTGGTCTACCAACCGGGCATTTTCCCTCCGGCTTTCCTACAACAAGCTTCCATGCATGTCTTTCATTCCTCATACGTGCAACTAGTCCTGCCCATCGCAGTCTACGAGACTTAACTGTTCTTATTAAATCTGGCTTCCTATAAAGACCATGTAGTTCATTGTTATGTAGTCTTCTCCATTCACCAGTCTGTTCATCTCTCTTTGGTCCAAAAATTTTCCTAAGAACCTTATTCTCAAAAACTCGTAATTTCATTTCCTCCCTTAAAGTAAGAGTCCATGTTTCGCACCCATATAATATAACTGGTAGAATAATAGTTTTATATATTTTCAGTTTGACATTTTTTGAAAGGAGTAGGGACATCAGAAGTCTCTGAAATGCATAATAGCACGCATTTCCAGAATTGAGCCTATGTTTAATTTCTTTTTGCATCTCATTCCTATTTGTGATTATTGTTCCTAGGTATTTGAATTCAGCCACTTTCTCAAAATTTCCCTCATTTGTCATTAGCTGTCCATTTCCATTATATAATGCATTTCTATGTGTGACCATATATTTAGTTTTATTGATATTTACTTCCAGTCCTAATTTCTTAGTGTTACTCAATGGTCTGTGCGTGTTGTCCTTTAGTATCTCCTCGCTATCGGCCAATAATACATCATCAGCATAAACTAACAGCTTATTAATACCATTGAGTTGTAGGCCTTCCTCATCCTCTAAAATTTAATGGCATGCTCTAGTACAAAATTAAATAGTAGAGGAGATAGTGCATCTCCTTGCTTCAACCCATTCTGGATTTCAAAAGTGTGCGAAAATTGTTTGCCTACAAGCACCCCACTCTTTGTGCCATTTAGACACATTCGTATAAGTCTAACTAACTTTTTAGGAATTCCAAACTCCTGCAGGATACTATATAACTTCTCCCTCTTAATTGAATCATATGCTTTTTTGAAGTCTATATACAGTTGATGTACAGTACCATTATATTCCCATTTCTTTTCGAAAATCTGTCTTATACTAAAAATCTGATCTGTTGTAGACCTATTTCTTCTAAATCCACATTGATGATCTCCTAGAATGTCATCAATATAGGGAGTAAGTCTGCTTACTAATATATTTGTTAGAATTTTGTACGAAGTTGAAAGTAATGAGATGCCCCTGTAGTTGTTGCAAGCAGTTTTATCTCCTTTCTTATAAATTGGTACGATAATTGATTCCTTCCATTCATCTGGAAGAGCTCTTTTTTCCCAAATCATACTAAGCAACCAGCGTATCTTGTCCATCAATTTTTCTCCCCCTGATTTTATCAGTTCTGCTGGGATCTCATCTGAACCTGATGCTTTATACATCTTCAATTTTTCTATCGCCATTTCAACCTCTAATGCACTTGGTTCTGCGACTAGCATTTCTGCTGTCTGTAAATTATCCTCCTCAATGTCCTGTTCTGTATGTACATTTAATAGCTGATTAAAGTAACTTTTCCATCTATTTAATATACTCCTGGAATCTGCAATCATATCCCCATTTTCATTCCGAATTATGTTTGTTCTAGCCTGAAACCCTTTCTTCTCTATACTAATTCCCAGATATAATTCTCTAATGTTCCTATTTTTTGCATTCATTTCAAGATCATTAATCTTCTCTCTCAAATATTCCCTCTTTTTACTCTTTAGTAGCCTGGTGGTTTCCCATCTAATACTACCCAATTGCTCTAAATTTACCTCATTTGGCTCGTGTAACCATTTCATTTTTGCTAGCTTTCTTTTCTTTACAATGTCGGCACATTCCTCATCAAACCATTTCTTGTTTTGCCTCTTTTTTAAATAACCAATGCTTTCTGATGCTGACAATTTAATAGTATCTCTTATAGCCTCCCATTCTTTATTTATATCAGTTTCTTCTTCATTTGCCACATTGTCATCTGAAGATTCCAGTACTTCAAATCTATTAGCAATTTTGATTTGGTATTCTTGCCGCATTTCATCATTTTTCAAGTTTTTTAATTCAAATTTTTCAGAATCATCTTTAGCGTTTGTTCCTCTCATAAGCGATAGCCGTTGTCTGATTTTCACCCTGACCAGATGATGATCCGAATTGCAGTCTGTCCCTCTAACTGATCTAACATCGATGATGCTACTGTGCCAGCGTTTATCCACTAATACATGATCTATCTGGTTCCGAGTTTCTCCATCTGGGGACGTCCAGGTGTATTTATGAATATCCTTATGCTGAAATGTTGTGCTCTTAACAATGAGATTCTTTGATGTGGCAAAGGTGACTAATTTAACCCCATTGTCGTTATTATTGTCATGAAAGACTGAATTTGCCTATTGTTGGTTTGAATATATCTTCCCGCCCCACTTTTGCATTAAAATCTCCTAAGACAATTTTCATATGATATCATGAAAGGCTATCAAATAAGCATTCTAATTCTTCATAGAACTCATCCTTGATCTTGTCATCTTTATCTTCTGTGGGAGCATGTACATTTACAATTATAAAATCATGTCGTTTACCCTTTAGAATTGTGTATGATATCCTGTCACTGACAAACTTAATATCTCGGATAGCGGACAGGATCCTCCTTTGGACTAAAAAACCCATTCCAAATTCAGGTCTTTCTGCACCCCCGTAGTATAATGCAAAGCTTCCTGATTCCTGACTACCTTCTCCTGGCCACCTAACTTCCTGTAAAGCGACTATATCCAAGGGTGATTTATCTAATTCCCGCGTTAATATCTCTAGTGCCCCGCTATTGTATAAAGTCCTAACATTCCATGTTCCTAGGAACATGTCCCTGTGTTTGAGCCTTTGGCATGGGTTCCCTGAAGTAGTCCCCGCCCGGAGAACCGAATGGGGGACTATTTGACCTCTGGAAAATTTTACCCCAGTTGAACCCATGTCCGCATTTCTTGACGGTTGTATTTTTACGGTGAAAGATTGTCACTCCTTCGACCAAGGTACTTTTTTGTCTGGCTTGTCACCTTCGACCAGTCCGGCATGGGTAACCCTATCGGCAGCAATGCTACTGCCGGCATAGCTCTCGGGATCATTTATGCACGCAAGCCACTCCACCACAACAAGATAAAGATACCATGGAGGGGTAAGTGAATTAAACCAAACAAATTTACTCGGCTGAGGGGAGTTGTTTGATATAATGATGTTGTTTAACATTAGTATTACAACTCAAATTTGGGTGTGAAAGAGTTCACAAATGTTGCTCAGAGTCATCTTATTTCAGTCTTGAGATTCTTTCAAGTTCCAACTGTGGCTTCCTTTTCCTTTTGAACAAAGGTAGGATCAAAATTTTGATGCACTTAAAAATCCTTGAAACCAGAATCAATTAGAGGAGTGCAGACAAACAATTTGAGATAGGAAACCAAAAAACTCAAACGAACAAAAGAATTACACAAGATGGAATTCAGAAAACTTTGTTTAAACAGCTCCAAAACCAAATTGTTCCAGTCCATCTATAATCCTACTTAAAAAAGAGCATTCCCTTAATTGATTCTTTGTTTCCTACTTCTAATTTTGAAATGATGGTCATTTGTGCCGCAGTACGTGGGTTTTTCCAACCCAGTGTGTATATCCATCCATGCACTATTTCCCATATAGCATCTGTAGAATGCACTTAGTCTTGCATTTTTGCATGTGATTCGAACAGGTTCCCATCCAAAATCTTTAAATTTTTCAAATAGAAATTTTTTTCACACCGTTTATGAATTTAGCTGTCAGCTTTTGTGCTTTTTCTAATCAATACACAAAAGCACCAACTTGAGATACAGAAAATTTTAATTATATTTGGACTTGTGGAAGGTCAACTGATCAGTATTTTGATAATAGATCATGATGGCACAGTGGTGAGTCCTATAATGATGTTTACTCAGAAATGATTTATGAGGAGTATTACTTTTGAATCTTGTAGATTTGCCCACCTATTGTTTGTATTGATTTAATTAATATTATAATTATTGGAGATTTTCCTTTTTATTATTCTCTTTGTGTTGTATTCATAGAAAATATTGTTGTGGATAGCGGTTGTGTAGGATTCAGACAGATTTTAACTTCACACATGTTTGCATAAAATCTTCAAATTAATTTTATTTATTTATTTCACAATATTTTGACATGTTCACACTACTAATAAAGTGTCTTCTACAATGTTATCTTATAACTCAGTTTCTCACACTAGCTGCTAGCTTCACTTAACACACTTACTTGTTCCTCATCCTTCCACACTTTCACTGGTCAACTACCAGAAAATAGCAAGATGGTCAGACCTTTGCACTTTCTTATATATGTGAGGGTAGGAACATTCTGGAGTTCCTGTCTAGATTCATCTCAAATGGAAGACTCAAGACCAAACTTTTCCAGAATGGAAAAGCACAGTGGATATTTCTCGGCAGAACCAGGGTGATTCATAAGTTGACAGTTCACAAATCTCCCTGTATCACACAAGGCAAGAACCTAACTCTCATCATCAACAATGTGTCATAATATGTTGAATAGAAACATTTATTGCTTCAATTTACCTATCACATTTGTGGTATTTTTACCTGTTTTTCAAAAAAAGGAGAAGAATTGGCAGTTTCACCCGCTTTTAATTTCTTACATCACCACCACTCATATAACTCACTGACACTATACCCTCTTTTCACTTATTTTAGCACCTTTTCCCCTTTTTTAAAATGCAAATTGCACCTAAAAATCCTAAGCCTCATAACCATTGTGTTGTTAAATACAACTGATAACAAATTGAGATACTTGAATGAAAAGAACTAAGAATTGTGTATTACATCCAACACTTGATAGTAAAAGAGTTCTGAAGAACTAAATTACTAGCAGATGACGGTATAAGAAATTACAATCTTAGATTCAGTTTTCTAACAGATTTCTCATGTCAAATATCTAGTCTTCACAAGGCTAAATAGATCCCATTCCATATGCTGTAATCTAAACCTTGAATTGAACCTGGAACCATTGGAATGCCAGTCAGATACATTATTATAACATAGAGACATTTATATTAAACTTTTATAGGAAGAAATCACTATGAGATTTAATTTAAGACTAAATTAAAATGTTTGATACCTCTCCTCATATCCAGTCTTCAAGTAGATCATGATTTCAAAGCCTTCAGTACTTTCATATTGACTGATGTTATGTCAATCGGAAGAACTATTTCTTCTTCCCTCTGTTGGTGGACCAGTCAGAATCTGCAAGAATTTCAAAGTTCATAAGTTTTTCTTTCTTGTTTTTTTTAAATGTGGATTTTTTTCCCAAAATGGTTACTCACAAAGAGCAGTGTTCAATAGTTTGACACATAGATTAGTAAATATACCTATGAGCAAAGAAAATTATGAAAAAGAAAAAGAATACACAATTAATGTTGCAATAAAAAACTGTTTTGAAGAAAATATGGTATACAAGAAAATAAATCAATTTAAAAGACAAAGATTAATTAATGAAAGCACACTTATAAAACAAACAGAAAAAAAAATTCAAGAAATTCACTTACCATCCATTGAAACACCACAAGGTTAAAACATTTTCAAAAAGTTTAATATAAGAGTGGCACTGAAGAATGAATACAGTCTAAATAGGATAATTAAAACCAATAAAAATGAAAAAAATTGAACAATAAAACAAATCAGAATTTATCAGATCAAATGCAGGGATTGTGACAAAATTTACATAGGAGAAACAAAAAGAAATTTGAAAACAAGGGTGAAAGAACATCTTAGAAATGTCAAAAATGGTGAAGTGGAAAAGTCAGCAGTAGCTGCTCATGCTTGGTCAAAAAAGCATCTAATTGAATCAAAAGCCAGTCTAATTAAACAAATAGAAAACAAAAATAACTCATGATTTGGGAAAAATCCACATTCAAAAAAACAACAAAGAGAAACTTATGAACTTCAAAATTCCCACGGATCCAGAGGTTTATTGATCCACCAATAGAGGGAAGAAGAAGTAGTTCTTCTGATCGACATAACATCAGTCGATAAGAAAGTACTGAAGATGAAGCCGCCAAGGCTTTGAAATTGCGGTCCACTTAGAAGAGTGGATATGAGGAGAGGTATGAAGCATTTTAATTTAATCTTATCATTTGTTATCGTTATGAATAAGGCTTAGTTATTTTAAGAGATGTCATTTTTTCTTTTAATTTCTTTTCATAATTAACTCGCTAGCACAGTCAAACCCCATTGTTCATGGCCACATAGACATAAACTCTCCATACATCCCTATCTCAAGCTAATGTTTTCCAATTATCCCCTATATAATTTACTTCCCTCAAATAATAGTTAATGTTATTTTCCCACCTCATTCTTGACCTACCTACTGGGCACTTTCATTCTTGTTTTCCAATTTAATTTCTTTTCTTACTCTTTCATTTCCCATTTGTGCCATGTGTTCTGCCCATTGCAGTCTATGAAATTTAACTGTTCTTATTACATCTGGTTTCCCATAAAGATCACATAGCTTACTGTTATGGAGTCTTCTCCATTCACCTGTCTGAATTTCTCTCTTCGGTAAAAAAAATCTAAGAACTTTATTCTCGAATGCTCATAATTTTTTCCTCCTCCCTTGACGTAAGAGTCTGTGTTGCACATTCATCTAATATAACTGGGGGGATAACAGTTTTATATATTTCCAGTGTAACGTTTTTTGAGAAAAGTTGGGATTTCAAGAGTGTCTAATTTATTCGTAATAGCATGCATTTTCAGAATTGAGCCTATTTTTAATTTTCTTGAGCACCTCATTCCTTTTTAATTATTGTTTATAGGTAATTAAATTCAGCCACTTCAGAAAGTATAATTAAAGTATGATTTCATCTGATCTGATTAAAATTATGTATTTTCACTGGATATATATATCATATCCATCCATCCATCCATAGTAATTCTGCTCGAAGGCAGGTCCTTCACTGCAATCGTAGCATTTTCATGCTATGCTTGCAGCTTTACTAGGGAATTGCTTTCCACAATATCATATATTGAGGTTTATTTTTTACATTTCTCCACTATTTGTCACAATGATGGTCGCATTTTCCCATATTTTTTTTTATTTTTTGTAACTTTTCTCATATTTTCTTTATTTTCAGAATGGAAAAAAACTCATCATGCTTTAATTTCTATCAGAACTGGGTTTTACACACTCCCTGAACTGTTGCTTGTAATTTCTCAGAATTTTCTTTTCTAAAAATAGTTTTCTATAAATTATGAGGATAAAGTGTGTAAAATTCATAAAAAGGAACAGATGCAAGGAAAGCAAATGGAGAAAGTAGAATGGCTGTTATCAGTTTCTATTTTAAATAAATAGAATAAAGACTTTATACCTAATGTCACAAAATACCTGACATGTTTTTGATTGTTTGAAATGACCCATTAATGTCAGATTTTCTTGTCACTTGGTGAGGGTTGAATGAACTTCAAGATCAAATCTTGCTCACCAAGAACTTCAAGAGAATAGAACCATGAATTATGAAGTTCCAGTGAGTAATATTTGAAAAAGCGGAGATTAAGATAACAATAGAATCTATTCCTTTTTTACTTGTGCTTTTAATTTCCATCAGATGGCATGAGAAAAGCTGGAATTAACAGCTCATTTTAAACAGTTTGAATTTAATTGAGAATGGGGATGATTCAGATGAAAGGATCATATTTAATGAGGTGAGATGTACAGTTTCTGATTCACATTTCTATTAACCTCATAGTGTACTTTCCATGAATTTTTTATAATAGATGTGTCTTGAACAGAACAATCATCCAGTAGTTACTAAAAATGTTTTGGATGGTCATCATCTTCCAAACAAGTTTAAGTTACAGTTTCAGTGAACCATTCTCAGTTCATCTTTTCCTAGGATGTCCCAAAAATCTCTTCCTTGAGGACATGACTTTTGGAAGTGTATTACAATTAATTTGTTGCACATGAGTTTTCCATTGTAATTGGTATTTATTTATAAATTGTGAAATTGGTTGTAATTTCTTTTGTGGTACACGCAAGTATATCCTATTGTTGCTCTAAAAAATCTCATTTCACTAGCCATTATTCTGCTGATATCAGTATTCCTCATCGTCCAATACTTCACTTCCAAAACATAGTACAGGTCTAGCTGACATTTTATACAAACATATTCTTGTATTATATTTGAAAAGAAAAATATACGCCTAGACTGGGGTTTGAACCCAGGACCTTTGACTTTCTATGTCAATGCTCTTCCATCTGAGCCACCTAGGCCTCCAATCTAAACACGTATTTTTCTCTTACACATAGTTAATTCCCTAACCCCAATTGCTACGAGCTGTTGCTACGATTTTTGCAAATGGCGGCTTCTTTCTTAAGAAGACTTTTTATTGGGAATTTAAACATTACTTATAAAGCCAGTAGTGCTTTTGGGGTTAGGGAATTAACTATGTGTAAGAGAAAAATACGCGTTTAGATTGGAGGCCTAGGTGGCTCAGATGGAAGAGCATTGACATAGAAAGTCAAAGGTCCTGGGTTCAAACCCCAGTCTAGGCGTATATTTTTCTTTTCAAATATAATTTGTCCATCATTAAGGTATTTAAAAACGAATAATATTAACATATTCTTGTATGTTGCTGCATAACTTATTGTTTATTGAAATTTTGCTTGTAATCGGATATTTCCACAAAATGCCATGACTTCTGTTTTGTCATGTTGATTTCCATATCATATTTTGTACTGATTTTATTTAGATTATGTACAGAATACTGAAGCTCATCTTCATTGCATGCAATTAACTAAAGCTAAACCATCAGTGAAAAGTAGACTGTCCAATTATAGGTTTCGGCTGATAGAAATTAAAGCATAATGAGTTTTGTATTCACGTAGACTTTCACGGCCGGAGTTGCTATGATGATCTTGAAGAAGATTTTCGGGCTGTAGACCGTGGTCGTGAGGCTTGTAGTTCCCTGACGTTCTTCAAGATCATCATAATGAGTTTGTTTCCTTTCTGTTCTTTTTGAAAGCTATGATCTCAATACTCATGCAAGCAATTTAATAATTGCAAATATTATAATTATTTGTGCAAAAGATTGGAGATAAGCATTTCAGTACAGATGGGATGTGTTATGTTTTTAAAGTATTCAATACAATTTTTATTTCAAACAAATGATTCGATTTTGAAAATGTGTAAAAAGTTTGTGTTTAGGTGATATTATCATACTTTCACAATTTTTAGATTATAACTACTTGTATATGTGAAGGATGACTATTTGTATATATTTAATTTTTTTTAGATCATGGATCTTACTTATGAACTAAATTCCATAGTGAAAAAAGGTCTAGAGGGCCCTTGGCCTAACAGCCAGCTGCACGTGGTAATCATAGATGGTGAACAATCATCTAGCCAGTATAGGGAGTGACATGTTGTCAGTGTGTTGGGTCCCCCAACTGTTTTCTCATTGTAGCTACCCAAATTCTTCACAATGCTGGGTGGACACTGGTACCGTACTTGCCAAAAACCAATGAGAGAATTTCTTCCCCCATTGGACCTGACCAGCCCTCTGCCTTGAACCACTACTTATTAGATTCTCTTAATTATTTATTTTATAAATATCATGTCTTTATCTCTTATTCACAAGAAAAATACTCATAATTTATTATATGTCTGTAAGAGTGCCTTATATTATATATAAATTACAAAAAAATGTAAAGACCAACAAATCCAGTATTTATAACTGCTATCACTTGTCTTCTATTGATCTGGTTCCTACCTCCTTGCAGTTATACCAGCCATCCAGGTCCTTTTTATTTCTTCTGTGGCATTCTTATGATATTACATCTATGATGTAGCTATACTTCTGATTTGTTTTAAAACTGCAATGATCTAGTGGTTATGTTTCTTGCCTCTAAACCCAGTCAGGGTCAATAGATTTTTTTAGGATGGAAAAATCCAAGGAACAAGTCTTCCAGGAGGGATTTGAAGCCATGGATCCTGAGTCAGAAGATTAAACCTTAAACCTGAAAAAGAGGCATCTAAGCAAAATTTACAAACCTTCATCATTCAAGTAATACCTTGGTTGCATACTAGATGTCCCACTGGGTCGGTGTGTTGACCATATACCACTCATGGCATAAGTGTAACTGTAAACTCCTAAAAAAATAAAGCCACAGCTAGACTCGAAGGGCCATAAAGTCAATAAGGAAGCAAGTGAATTGATTTTCTTAAAATCATTTTTTATTTTCCAAGTAGAAAAATGCTAAACTTGAGTGCCATATGTGAAATAATAATCTTGACTATGATTCTATATACTAGTATTTTTTTTGTAATATTTTAGCTTTACCAAATGGAGTATTAAGCATTTATTGGTTGTGTTTGTGAAATGAATCTCTATAATTTCATCCAATTAAAATTATATTTATCTAATAATTAAAAATATTATTATTGATAAGCCTCAGATAGCAAACAGCCTACTTTCAGGTATAACTAACAGTTACAAATAGCACATTGCATCTCATTCATAAAACCAAAAAAATGTTTACCGTGCATTTCAGCATTATACAAAGGCACTGTTACTGGTTTTCACATTGTCAGCTTTAACATTCACTGGCACTTTTTCCTCTCTACAAAATAATAGATTATAATTAATTTTGAAGAAACATGTTACATTTTCCATGAAAAATATGGTTAGTGGTAAGTTAATGCTCTAAATTAGAAATAGTGGTAGGCCTATGTCACTGAAAAAGTTTTATAATATTATCAATTAACATTTTTATGACAACTATTTATTTCTTAAAAATAAAAAAAATAACTTTACATATAAAATTAAATTTTGACAATACATTTTTAATTTTGAAATTAATAAATGGGACCCAATGGTTTCTCAGTGAAACATTCAGCCTAACACTCATAACTAAATATATTCTTAAATTTAATGTAACAAGTAAATTATAAGAAAAAAACATGAATTTTGAATCATGTTGTCTGTAATATGGTATCACATTGGCCTGAGTATAAAGTCACACCCTTAATTCAGGAGAGAAAAAGAAAAGGATTGGATGAAAACAATGTGCAGCTAGAATGAGGGAAATAAAATGACTATAACATTTTTCTACTACATACATAAACTTTTTACTGAAATAGAATTGAATTAGAAGCTAATGAAACAATATATACAATTAAATTTTTGAAAAGAGAAATTTTGCCCAAACTGGGATTTGAACCCAAGATTTCTAGTTCTACATACTAGTGCATAAACCAACTATGCTATCTGACAGATATTTTTCTCACTCTTATGTAATCACATGCCAGCAGTAATCACAACACCAATGGCAGCTTCTAATTGAAGAATATTATTAACACTACTGTTATAGCTGTAAAGCTAATATTGTGATGTTATATGTAAATTTATACTCTCTTTTCAAACTAATTAATTTTTGAGGATTACATAAGAGGTGAAGTTGGTTAATGCGGTAGTTTACAAATAACTAGACAATAGGAAGTAACATTATGAGGTTCTTATGGTAAAATCAAATCTTTCTTACCTCTCCTCATACAAATCTTCTAAGTAGATCACAATTTCGAGACCATAACGGTCTCATCTTCAGTACTATTTTTGGTGATTGATGTTATGTCGATCCTCAAAGAAGAAAACGAATCAGGAATTTAACAAATCAAATGCAGGGATTGTGACAAAATTTATATTGAAAAACGAAAAGAAATTTGAAAACAAGGGTGAAAGAACATCTTAGAAACTTCAAAAATGGAGAAGTGGAAAAGTCAGCAGTAGCTACTCATGCTTGGTCCGAAATACATTTAATTAAATCAAAAGCCAGTCTAATTAAACAAATAGACAAACAAAAAGAACTCACAGTTTGGAAAAAGATCCACATTCAGAAAAAGAAAGGAAACTTATAAACTTTGAAATTCCCGCACATTCTGACCTGATCCAGAAGTTTATCGGTCAACCAACAGAGGGAAGAAGAAGAGTTTCTTCTGATCGACATAACATCAGTCACCAAAATAGTACTGAACATGAGACCGTTATGGTCTCGAAATTGCGATCCACTTAGAAGATTTGTATGAGGAGAGGTAAAAAACATTTGATTTTACCATAAATTAAACCTCATAGTGATTAATTCCTGTAAAAGTTAAATTATAAGATTCTACTTAACAAATAAGTAGTGTCTAAAGACAAAAGTCAGGAATGTCAATGGGTAACCCATTATCGTACTTACTCGAATAATTGACACCCTCGTATGATTTCCCCCTACGTTTTTCATATATATATATATTTAATCCTTCTCTGATACAATGTGCATTACCTACGCAAAAAAATTACAGTTACAAATTTGGACAGTCCTATGAAAATTTCAAGTATAGCACAAAGGAATTCATTAAAAACCCAAGGTCAAATCCATCCACTTGTACAAAGACCTAATGCTACCTGCAGTCTCTGTCACCCGCACATCTATTGTCATCAGTCTGAATAGAGTTAAGTACTACTGTGCATTGGTAACAGTGTTATTCCATCACAGCTTCAGTGTCATTAAACTTAATTATGGGAAGAACGTATAACAGCTACACTGCAAATTTTAAGTTACAAGTGATAAATTTTGCCAAGAAAAACGGAGTGAAACATGCAGGAAGAAAGTTTGATGTAGAACCAAGATTTAGTGCGGTATTGGATGTCTCAAAAAGAACTCGAAAAAGTAAAATCGACATGTCGTTCGTTTCGTGGCCTAAAGTGCGGCATCCCTTGGCAGGGTATCCTTTTATTAACATTTATGAATAATAGAGGAATGTGTTTTGGCCTTGACCTTCATTGGATCCACTGTACCATTATCTTTTGTACAGTTTGAGTGTCTGAAAATAGAGAAACATTCAATACCTTCCAATTTGTCAAACTGTCTTCCAGAGGAAAATTCAATGACCATGATGGAATTACCGTAGACGTCTAATGTATAGTGTTCTATACTGTGAAAGCATATTGATATTTTCATAGTCATCACATAATTTCCTCCCTCGAACTTTCACTCCTAAATTTTGAAAAAAAAGAGGAAATTAATTGAGTAAATACGGTATCTCCTTTTTTTGGCACATTTATTCATGATTAATTTTGAATGCAAAATAACTAAAGTGCTTCCTCTTATGTTCTAATTTTGGTGCAGATACGTAGACGATGTTATTGCCATAATTAAACAAAAATACATAGAAGATGCCTTTAAACTCTTGAATATAAGAAGAAAATCATATTGACATTAGAAACCGAAGAGAACAAACAATTACCATTTTTAGATCTGAAATTACATAGAAATGAAAGAAAAAAATAAAATAGAATTTGGCATTCATAGAAAACAATCACACACAGATAACTATATTAAATCAACCGTTTTTCAAACAAAATGGCAGTCTTCAACAGCCTAGCACATAGTTTGGTAAATATATCCTTGTACAGGGGAAATTAAGATTTAGAGAAAAAATACATAATTGAACTGGCAAAAGAAAATGGTTTCAAGGAGAAAATGATACACAAAAGAAATTGATAAGTACAAAAAAAGGATTGAAGAATGAAAGCAGTCTTTAGATAGAAAAACAGAAAAAAAAGAAATACAAGAAATTCACATATCACCCATGGGCATACAATAAATTCCAAAATATTTTTTTTGAAAAATCCATTATGAAATTAGCACCAAAGAATGATTATAGCCTAAATAAACTAAAAAACCAAAAAAAATGAAAAGATTGACGATAGAAAAAAATCAGGAATATACGGTACCAAGTAAAATGTGCAGATTGTAATAAGACATACATAAGGAAAACAAAGAGGAATTTAACCATAACAACTAAAGAACACATAAGAAACGTAAAAAAAAAAAAAAAATCTGCAGTAGCTGCTCATGTTTGGTCAGAAAACAAAATTATTAAAACAGAAAACATAAATGAACTCGCCAAATGGGGAAAAATCTACATACAGAAGAACATGCATAATGGGAAAATACAGACAGAAATCAGTAGAAGAATAGAGAAAAGTTTAAAAGTCTATAATTAATATTTAATTTTAGGAAGTTATATTTTGAGGTTATATTCTGGGAAAGCTGAAGATAAAACAGAGAATTGTTTTGAAACATGTCCAAGAACAAATCAACATTAATATTGAGGTAAGATGTCCAGACCAAAAATAATATAAGTCTATAATTAAACTAAACAACTAATCTGGAATAAAGATATACCCATCAAGAGTAAAATAGCAATGTATAAAACTTATTTCAAACCAGTTCTAACATATACAGCTGAGACTTGGATATATACAAAGAAGGAATTGAGCAGAATCCAAGCTACAGAAATGAAATTCTTACGTGGAATGGTACATAAAACAAGGAGAGATAGAATAAGGAATGACAAAATCAGGGGGATGTTAGGTGTAGATGAATTTACAACAGACATAGATAAAAATATACTAAAATGGTTTGGACATTTAAAAAGAATGGAAAAGGAAAGACTACTACAAAGACTGTTAAATCTCAAGATACAAGGAAAAGACCACGAGATAGAGGGATTAACCAAGTGAAGAAAAGTTTACAAGAGAGAGGATTCGACTAGGAGGAACTAAAAAGAAGCAAAGCATGGGAAGATAGAGATGGTTTGAAGCGTATTTGAAATCGACCTTCTGAAAGGAGGACACAATAAGAGGATATTGATGATGATGACAGAAGAACAACGAAAGAATCATGAATTTTGAAATTCCCAGGGAGACAAACTTAATAAGCAAGTTCTTTGGACCACAAAAAGCAGGAGTCAAGATCCAGGGCCAACAACTTAAAGATCATCAGTCTGTCCAACTGAAAATGGAGCAAAGATGCTTTGAAACATGTCTTACAAGAAACAATGAAATGTGAGATAAGATGACAGCAGATTCAACTTATTTATTAGAGATCTTGAATTCAAGTCCCAGTTCAGGTGAAAATTGTTCTCTTAAGAAATAAATCATTCAATATGAGTATATAAATTTACGTATAACCTCACAATGTTAATAACAAAGTACCGGTACCAATAGAAGACTGCATTGTTGTAGGACAAAGTCCTAGCTGCTAGATGTATTGCAAGTGACAATAATTTTTTTAATAACAAAAGTATGTAAAAGCTGCAAGCTGACTTTCTGCAGTTAAAATTTGGGCCATAAGTCCAGATTATACAGTACATACTGGGTTATTGTAAGATTCTGTAGGATTAAATATATCTGATATTTATAGGTTAGAGAAAGAAGCAGGTGTTATTTTGCTTGGCACAAGTGGGAGCATTCCTCCGATGAAAGTTGAGAAGATGGAAGCAATGTGTGAAATTGAAGAAAAGAAAGTGATGCATCCATTTGCATACCGTACACACACACATAGTCTTGGCAAAGTTGTATCTGGTTACCACATCAGAACTGACAGTAATGGAAAAGATCAGTGGACGCTACTTGGCAAGAGGAATCCATTGACTCCACAGATGTTTTATCCAGTTGTTAGTCAGCAACCTATCATCCGTGGAGACAAACTGGTAATTATCTAAACAAAATAAATTTAATTTAATTCCATTTTATATTGGCTTACCAGCCAATTGCTGGCCTCATATACACATATGTCATTTACACAGGTGGAGAACCATGTAGCTACTAGATGTGTGTCCAGCTATTGTACCTAGCTTTCTCAGTTATTGTGTTTCATACAGGCCATAATTCCTTGAGAAAATCTCTTTCCCCCATGAGAAATCAAACCTACACATGTCCCCAAGGAATGGTTCTTTTGAACTTGGGACTATATTTTAAATCTTTATTGGAGGTGACACATGTTTAGAAACTCACCATCCATCTTTGGGACCTGAGTTCATATCTCAGTCACTTCATGTGCAGTTTGGAGCAGATGAATCTGAGCTAGGGCAGGTTTTTCCTGTTTCCCCAGCCAAAAATATAATGCTTGCACTGTTCCATACTTGTCTCATCCATTTGTTTCTATAACAAGCTTGGTAAGGCAGACCTTCAATAGGGGCTTCATCTCATTTCATCCCAAGACTGGACATGGGTTGAGGGTTTTTTTTTTTACACGTAATTTGGAATCATACAGGACATTTTTTATTTAAAATGATTATTTATGCTATAAGTGAGGTAAGTACAATAAAAAACTTGAATCTGATTTTGGCAAAGCTAACAAAATAAGTCTTACAAATTGTAAATGCTGCATATTATGATTGCTCTGGGATGAAGTAGTACCATAGCAATAGGCATTTCTGTGTCTAAGTAAATGACAATTTATTTTCAACATTCTGTCTTTTATAAAACAGGATTCTATTGTTAGAAGGATGTGGACGTGTTTGTGTGATTTAATTTAAATCTTTACACTCGCATAATAAAGGTACACAAGTACTGAAATCAAAGTAAGTAGAAAATGTTTTCTCAAAACAGTATTTGAACCCCAGACCTCCAGATATGTGCTGGAAACTCTACCATTTGAGCTATCTAGGCAGTTCCCTGACCAAGCACAAATGGTAGAGCACCTGTACTTAAAGCTGGAAATCTGGGATTCAAATCTGGTTCAGGCATGAATTTTCTCTTTAGCTATGTTTATCATTGCTTACAGATGGTTTGTCTGTGTATATAAATTTACACATACAGTTTTTTGTTTGTTTTTTTTTAAATAATAGTAGTGTATCTATCTTACAGTCCCCATTTTTTCTGAGTTTAGCCATGCAGTTTGCTGAGAAAACACAAATTATTACAATTAATTTTAGTTACAAGCATTGTTGGTTTCTGTTTGTATGTCCATTATCAGTTCCAAAATCTTTTAGGTCTGTACACACAGTTATATTTTTACAACTGATAAATAACTAATTTTTGTTTCAAAATTATGTTTAATATAAAATTATAGAATATTCACCTGAAAGGTCCGTCTCCTCAACTTAATTATCATTTAACTGTAGCGCTTTCGGGACTTGTCCCATCATCGGCAGGATTCAAAACTGGTGTTTCACTGAAGATCTGGTAGAGGGGGTTGCATGTATTTGGTTCGTTTTCGTTTATCAGGCTGTCGTTGTGAGCTGCTTTCATGATTTCCATCTCTTCGAGTACGTTTATCTTCGCTGGATTATTTTCTCTGTGCATTACTGTTAGGGTGTTTTCAATATTTCAGCTCACAACGACAGCCTGATAAACGAAAACGAACCAAATACATGCAACCCCCTCTACCAGATCTTCAGTGAAACACCAGTTTTGAATCCTGCCGATGATGGGACAAGTCCCGAAAGCGCTACAGTTAAATGATAATTAAGTTGAGGAGACGGACCTTTCAGGTGAATATTCTATAATTTTATATTAATTTTGAATAAACCTCAACGGAACACATCATGAATCTTGAAAATTATGTTTGTTAAATTGGTGTATTGAATTCAATGTCAATCTTTACACAGCACCTGTTTGGGATGCATTGTTTGCTCTACCTGCCAAAATACACATTTCCAAAAGCACCAATCAGTGTTCAGTCTTTGTTAATTACAAAACACTTCATGAAAATCAAAGCAGGAGAAAAATGAAACAATGTGTTTTATTAATTTTGTTTAGGTGTGAATTATCACCTAACTCTATACAACATAATTTCATGTTCCCTGTTGGAGTACAGTGATAGAGGTATTATGTCAGCCCTGCATGATTACAGAACATACCCTGGTAGTAATTTCTGTTAGAGGCTGAATGAACACCAGACCCTCAACCTTCTTGCTTGCCTTCATCTTGTAATGGTAATTCAAAAATGTATCTGTTAAAAAGAATAATAAGATGTGTGAATACACAATGTCACAACCCTCTTAATGCTTCAATAACACAATCTTTGATTGTGGCACTGGACTCAACTCAGATCATGTAAGAATTTAAAGAAAGAGATATATTTTCTTCCTCCAATGCCACCAGGCTGTCTTACGGCATTTGTGTCCGTCTCTCCTATCACTGGCAGAATTGTAACCTACTTCTGAGGTTGGGGTACCTAGAAGCTGGAGTTACATTACTCCAATGATATGATGGGTGATAAGTGATAACTAGAGTCTGGATGTTAGGCACTTAAAACATTCAAAATAGGCAGGCAAAAAGGCACTAAAAATCATTAATATACGCACTAAAAATTCAAAATGGGCTCTTACAAAAATGGACTATGACATAAATTTTTACAGCCTTACGTACAGAATATAAACATCTGCTATCAATAGCATACGAAGATATCAGAGATGATTTTGGAACTTGTCTTGCCTTTTTACAAACAGCTATGTTTTCTTTTTGCAGTGTGTACGTGCTGTGAAACATGACACTTATTCGCTCAATTCACTGAAATTTTACACACTTTGCAAAACAATATTGAACTGTCACTTGAGAATATTTCTGTACCAAATTCTTTCACAAAATTGGTTAGTTTGTCTTACTGGTTACTGTTGTCTGTTCTTTAGGCATTGTAAAACAACTGTCCTGAAGGTAAAAAAAAAGCCATATACACTTGTCGCACCACTTTGTCTTTGAAGCACCTGTCTGTGAACGAGGACTACAGACTGAATTCAGTATTACAAACATCAAAAATAATATTGCCAGTTTTATATGCAATGATATGTGTTGTGAAGTTTGTCCATTTCAATTAATTTCATTGAAATACTAAGTTAATTTCGAGAAAAAAATGGCAAATATGCATTTATAGGCAAAATTAACTTAATGGAAAACAACTCAAGGGTCGTTGGTATGAACTTATATGAAGTCACCTTTACAATATCTATAATAAATAACTGTAGGCATTTTCCCTTACATCCGGTCTCTAGTGATAACAAACCTCCAGAAGACCCTTAAAGCTAAATTTAACCATAAATTTCAGATTATGACCATAGGAAAAATTCTCTTTCAGGAAAAATTCCTGTGGTTTGAGCTGGAAATAAACCTGGGACTCATGAACCTCTGACTAGAAGACCACGAGGCTGGTCACAAAAAATATTAAATTGCTACTAATTGAAGTTAACCTAAAAGCTGGGGTTTTCTTTTAAATGAAAAGTATGTTGTGTTGCTCACTACAACTTGGTTAAGTTGGTATTTAAAAAAATTGTGGAATGAAGTAAAATGGTTTGTAATGACTTGTATATTTATCAGTTTGTAACATGGATATGTTGACATTCACAGGCTGCACGATGCACCATGCAGAGCACACGCAACCGCACCACATTTATTGGGTAAGTTTATGTTAAACAGACATTGTGGCAATATCATCATCATGTGGGGCACATCACAATAAAATATGAAATTTGCTTCTGTTAATGCTTAGTTATATTCTGTATATTTGAGTAACAGATATTAAATTGATAAAATAAAGAAATAGAAAAAAATAAAAAAAATAAAGCCTCTTCTCATGTCTGGCATAAATGACAATTCAAGAGATGAGATGAGACAAAGCCCCTATTATTGTAGGTCTGTGATATACACAGATGCTTGTCACACTGCCACAGGACTAAATGAGTATGGAGAAGTGACATAATTAAGTTTTTGGCTGGGATATGGGATAATCCCATAGAAAAAACAGCCTCATTCACATGGGGTGACTGAGATGTGAAGTCGGAAGAAGAGGTGGAGAGTGAAAGAAATATATTCCCCTAACTAACTAACTCACTGGCACTATCGAACCCGTAGGTTCAAGGCCGCATGGACATAAGCTCTCCATATATCCCTACCTTGAGCCAATGTTTTCCAATCATCCCCTGTATAATCTACTTCCCTCAAATCATACTTAATATTATTCTCCCACCTCATTCTTGGTCTACCAACTGGGCGTTTTCTCTCTGTTTTCCTACAATAATCTTCCATGCACGTCTTTCATTCCCCATTCGTGCCACATGTCCTGCCCATCGCAGTCTACGAGACTTAACTGTTCTCATTATACCTGGCTTCCTATAAAGACCATGTAATTCACTGTTATGCAGTCTTCTCCATTCACCTGTTTGTTCATCTCTCTTTGGTCCAAAAATTTTCCTAAGAACTTTATTCTCAAATACTCGTAATCTCCTTTCCTCCCTTAAAGTAAGAGTCCATGTTTCACATCCATATAATATAACTGGTAGAATAATAGTTTTATATATTTTCAGTTTAACGTTTTTTGAAAGGAGTTGGGAAGTCAAGAGTCTCTGCAATGCATAATAACACGCATTTCCAGAATTGAGCCTATGTTTAATTTCCTTGTGCATCTCATTCCTGTTTGTGATTATTGTTCCTAGGTATTTGAATTCAGCCACTTCCTCAAAATTTCCCTCATTTGTCATTAGCTGTCCATTTCCATTATATAATGTATTTTTATGTGTGACCATATATTTAGTTTTATTGATATTTACTTCCAGTCCTAATTTCTTAGTGTTACTCAGTAGTGTGTGCGTGTTGGCCTTTAGTATCTCCTCGCTATCGGCCAGTAGTACTACATCATCAGCATAAACTAACAGCTTATTAATACCATTGAGTTGTAGGCCTTCTTCATCCTCTAAAGATTTGATGGCATGCTCTAGTACAAAATTAAATAGTAGAGGAGATAGTGCATCTCCTTGCTTCAACCCATTCTGGATTTCAAAAGTATCCGAAAACTGTTTGCCTACACGCACCCTACTCTTTGTGCCATTTAGACACATTCGTATAAGTCTAACTAACTTTTTAGGAATTCCGAACTCTAGCAGGATACTATATAACTTCTCCCTCTTAATTGAATCGTATGCCTTTTGGAAGTCTACGTATAGTTGGTGTACAGTACCATTATATTCCCATTTCTTTTCTAAAATCTGTCTTAAGCTAAAAATCTGATCCGTTGTAGACCTGTTTCTTCTAAATCCACATTGATGATCTCCTAGAATCTCATCAATATAAGGAGTAAGTCTGCTTACTAATATATTTGTTAGAATTTTGTACGAAGTTGAAAGTAATGAGATGCCTCTATAGTTGTTGCAATCAGTTTTATCTCCTTTCTTATAAATTGATATAATTGATTCTTTCCATTCATCTGGAAGAGCTTCTTTATCCCAAATCATATTAAGCAACTGGCGTATCTTGTCCATCAATTTTTCTCCACCTGATTTTATCAGTTCTGCTGGGATCTCATCTGAACCTGATGCTTTATACAGCTTCAATTTTTCTATCGCCATTTCAACCTCTAATGCACTTGGTTCTACGATTAACATTTCTGCTGTCTGAAAATTATCCTTTTCAATATCTCGTTCTGTATGTACATTTAGTTATTGATTAAAGTAACTTTTCCATCTATTTAATATACTCCTGGAATCTGCAATCATATCCCCATTTTCATTCCTAATTGTGTTTGATCTAGCCTGAAACCCTTTCTTCTCTATCCTGATTCCCTGATATAATTCTCTAATGTTCCTATTTTTGGCATTCATCTCAATATGATTAATCTTCTCTCTCAGATATTCCCTCTTTTTATTCCTTAGTAACCTTGTGGTTTCCCGTCTGGCACTACCCAATTGCTTCAAATTTATCTCATTTGGCTCATGTAAACATTTCATTTTTGCTAGCTTTCTTTTCTTTATAATGTCGACACATTCCTTATCAAACCATTTCTTGTTTTGCTTCTTTTTTAAGTGACCAATGCTTTCTGATGCTGACAATTTAATAGTGTCTCTTATAGCCTCCCATTCTTTATTTATATCAGTTGCATCTTCGTTTGCCACATTGTCATCTGAAGATTTCAGTACTTCAAATCTATTAGTAATTTTAATTTGGTATTCTTTCTGCATTTCATAATTTTTCAAGTTTTTTAAATCAAATTTTTTAGAATCATCTTTAGCGTTTGTTCCTCTCATTAGCGACAGACGTTGTCTGATTTTCACCCTGACTAGGTGATGATCCGAATTGCAGTCTGTCCCTCTAACTGACCTAACATCGATGATGCTACTGCTTCAGCGTTTGTCCACTAATACATTATGTATCTGGTTTCCAGTTTTGCCATCTGGAGACGTCCAGGTGTATTTATGAATATCCTTATGCTGAAATGTTGTGCTCTTAACAATGAGATTCTTTGATGTGGCAAAGGTGACTAATCTAACCCCATTGTCGTTACTATCTTCATGAAGACTGAATTTGCCTATTGTTGGTTTGAACATATCATCCCGCCTCACTTTTGCATTAAAATCTTCTAAGACAATTTTCATATGATATCGTGAAAGGCTATCAAATAAGCATTCTAATTCTTCATAGAACTCATCCTTGATCTTGTCATCTTTATCTTCTGTGGGAGCATGTACATTTATGATTACAAAATCATGCCGTTTACCCTTTAGAATTATGTATGATATCCTATCACTGACAAACTTAGTATCTTGGATAGCGGATAAGATCCTCCTTTGGACTAAAAAACCCATTCCAAATTCAGGTCTTTCTGCACACCCGTAGTATAATGCAAAGCTTCCTGATTCCTGCCTACCTTCTCCTAGCCATCTAACTTCCTGTAAAGCGACTATATCCAAGGGTGATTTATCTAATTCCCGCGTTCTAGCGCCCCGCTATTGTATAGAGTTCTAACATTCCATGTTCCTAGGAACATGTCCCTATGTTTGAGCCTTTGGCATGGGTTCCCTGAAGTAGTCCCCGCCCAGAGAACCGAATGGGGGTCTACTTGACCTCCGGAAAATTTTACCCCAGTTGAACCCATATCCGCATTTCTTGACAGTTGTATTTTTACGGTGAAAGATAGTCACTCTTTCGACCAAGGTACTTTTTTTGTCTGCTTGTGCGGGCGCGGGAAAACCTCACTACTCGCCACATAGTACGGGATCGTGTTTTGTTGCTGTTGCTTCTATTACAGTAGATCTGATTACCTGCAAGGTTATTAATCACAAAATTACTTGCCTCGGGCCCATAGAAGGCAAGGATTGATTCATCTTTCTTTCCTAGGTATATTAACATAAATAAATAATAGTTCTCGAAACCACAGAGTGACTGAAAATGATGGTTTTCACTATAATTATCAATCAGGAAAGCTAGACAGCAAAAGTAAGGGAGCTGGAAATGATTTCCTAAGTGAGTGAGTTTCCGTATAGGATATCTAAACAGCTACGTGCACATAAATCAGATAGCACATGAATTATATAAAAGATGATATTTAATGCAAACAAGTTGTCTGAAGTAAAAACAAAATCAAGATAAACATTTGATCATTCAAGAACGTAATATAAATAAATAAATGATAGTACTTCTACAGGACAAAAAACCACATCGTACCACATACCACACTCATGCTAGAGTCCAAGCCAGGGGCGGCTTCTTCCCTGGTCTACAGGACCAACTAAAACTGCGCCGCTTCTCAGCTTCAGACGACCTTGTCCATATTAGAGTTCCAATCCCATCTCGGACTGGATCGATGATTCAAACATTGAATGCTGAATGAATGAACTGCTTGAATGATAACGTTCTGCCTGTGCACCACGTATATGAAGGTTCCGAGGTAGAGGGGAGATGCGCCGTAGACACAGTGCGGCAGGAGAGGTAAAAAGGGAGAGTGGGGGTAGATGCAAGGAGAAAGGAATATTGGCATAGTTCATGAATATCCCAGTCTAGGGAGGAGAACGACGCTGCAGTAATGAGCCGAAAAACGCACTTTCGGTTCATGCTTATCACTTTTGACCAGTCTGGCATGGGTAACCCTATCGGCAGCAATGCTACCGCCGGCATAGCCCTCGGGATCATTTAAGCATGCAAGCCACTCCACCACGGCAAGGTAAGGATACCATGGAGGAAATATATTCCCCTAAATGTATTATTAGTCATCCTCAATATTCCCTAAACCTTAGTAGTGAATGTATATCATTAGTGTCTATTCATCTCTTCCCAGCAGAACTCATAAAATCAGGAGGAGAAAAATTGATAGACAAAATACGCTGGTTGCTTAGTATGATTTGGGAAAAAGAAGCTCTTCCAGATGAATGGAAGGAATCAATTATCGTACCAATTTATAAGAAAGGAGATAAAACTGATTGCAACAACTACAGGGGCATCTCATTACTTTCAACTTCATACAAAATTCTTACAAATATATTAGTAAGCAGACTTACTCCCTACATTGATGACATTCTAGGAGATCATCAATGTGCATTTAGAAGAAACAGGTCTACAACAGATCAGATTTTTAGTATAAGACAGATTTTAGAAAAGAAATGGGAATATAATGGCACTGTACATCAACTATATGTAGACTTCAAAAAAGCATATGATTCAATTAAGAGGGAGAAGTTATATAGTATCCTGCTGGAGTTCGGAATTCCTAAAAAGTTAGTTAGACTTATACGAATGTGTCTAAATGGCTCAAATAGTAGGGTGCGTGTAGGCAAACAGTTTTCAGACACTTTTGAAATCCAGAATGGGTTGAAGCAAGGAGATGCACTATCTCCTCTACTATTTAATCTTGTACTAGAGCATGCCATTAAATCTTTAGAGAATGAGGAAGGCTTACAACTGAATGGTATTAATAAGCTGTTAGTTTATGCTGATGATGTAGTACTATTGGCCGATAGCGAGGAGATACTAAAGGCCAACACGCACACACTATTGAGTAACACTAAGAAATTAGGACTGGAAGTAAATATCAGTAAAACTAAATATGTGGTCACAGGTAGAAATTCAGTATATAATGGAAATGGACAGCTAATGACAAATGAGGGAAATTTTGAGGAAGTGGCTGAATTCAAATACCTAGGAACAATAATCACAAATAGGAATGAGACGCACAAAGAAATTAAACATAGGCTCAATTCTGGAAATGCATGCTATTATGCATTGCAGAGACTTTTGATGTCCCAACTCCTTTCAAAAAACGTTAAGCTGAAAATATATAAAACTATTATTCTACCAGTTATATTATATGGGTGCGAAACATGGACTCTTACTTTAAGGGAGGAAAGGAGATTACGAGTATTTGAGAATAAAGTTCTTAGGAAAATTTTTGGACCAAAGAGAGATGAACAGACAGGTGAATGGAGAAGACTACATAACAATGAACTACATGGTCTTTATAGGAAGCCAGATATAATAAGAACAGTTAAGTCTCGTAGACTGCGATGGGCAGGACATGTTGCACGTATGGGGAATGAAAGACGTGCATGGAAGCTTCTTGTAGGAAAGCCAGAGGGAAAACGCCCAGTTGGTAGACCAAGAATGAGGTGGGAGAACAACATTAACTATGATTTGAGGGAAGTAGATTATACAGGGAATGATTGGAAAGCATTAGCTCAGGATAGGGATGTATGGAGAGCTTATGTCCGCGTGGCCATGAACCTACGGGTTCGATAGTGCCAGTGAGTAAGTAAGTAAGTCTATTCATCTCTTCTGTGGGCATCCTTGCAATCTCTTATTTGTAGTTTTCAGTCGTCATTTTTTTTGCGAAGTCAATAGTCTTAAACATACTCATACTGAGTTTTGGTATTATGCTATTTTCCAGTTAAGATTGAACTCTTTTCTGATGTCTTCATTTTTCTTTTCATCAGTTCTTTGATATCCTGTTATCTGTTGCAACAATCTCATCTTTGCAGACTCTATTTTTCTGGATCCTCCATTGTAAAAATCCAGATTCACATCTGTATAGAAGAGATGTACTTTATAAAATTCTTTCTGGTTTTGTTTAATATAGTTATTTTGATTGTTATACAGAAATGATCAAATTGTTGTATTTTATTTCATTCACATTCATTTTTTTATGTTTCTAATTTTATTTATTTATTTTGTTTATCAAATGGCAGGAACTAGCAATGATGCTATTTTCACTCAGTATAAGCTGACAAAATCCTGTCTTTGTGGGCAGTGGAGTAGATGTTGTTGATTAATTTCCTGATGGGGATCAGTGCAAAGTGGGCAGCTGGTGGATGGATACATTCCCAGTCAGTGGAGGTGGTGGGGGAGACAGTCTGGCGACCCAGCTTCCTTACGTCTCTTTGGTTTAACTTGATTTAATAGTTGTTCTGCTTTTTCCCATCCTTTTCCTTTGGCCGCTTCTTTATATATTTTGGTGTTCTCAGCATCCTGTACCTTCTTGATGTTGTCTGTCTTCCATTTTAGGTGTGGCTCAGGAATCATGAAATTTTTATTTCAGTTCCGTTCTTGGCAAGAGTGTCTGCTATTTCATTGCCAATTATTCCAATGTGAGAGAGAATCCATTGGAAGCCTACCACTTCTTCTGGTTTTGTAGAAATTTCAATAGTGTTTGCCATCCTCATATAATTTCTGATTCTGGAACTTTGTTTTGGGCAATAGCTTGGATGGCAACTTTAGAGACTTACTTACTTACTCACTGGCACTATTGAACCCGTAGGTTCATGGCCGCACAGACATAAGCTTTCCATACATCCCTATCTTGAGCTAATGCTTTCCAATCAATCCCTGTATAATCTACTTCCCTCAAATCATAGTGAATGTTATTCTCCCACCTCATTCTTGGTCTACGAACTGGGCGTTTTCCCCTCTGGCTTTCCTACAAGAAGCTTCCATGCACATCTTTCATTCCCCATATGTGCAACATGTCCTGCCCATCGCAGTCTACGAGACTTAACTGTTCTTATTATATCTGGCTTCCTATAGAGACCATGTAGTTCATTATGTAGTCTTCTCCATTCACCTGTCTGTTCATCTCTCTTTGGTCCAAAAATTTTCCTAAGTACTTTATTCTCAAATACTTGTAATCTCCTTTCCTCCCTTAAAGTAAGAGTCCATGTTTCGCACCCATATAATATAACTGGTAGAATAATAGTTTTATATATTTTCAGTTTAACGTTTTTTGAAAGGAGTTGGGACATCAAGAGTCTCTGCAATGCATAATAGCATGCATTTCCAGAATTGAGCCTATGTTTAATTTCTTTGTGCATCTCATTCCTATTTGTGATTATTGTTCCTAGGTATTTGAATTCAGCCACTTCCTCAAAATTTCCCTCATTTGTCATTAGCTGTTCATTTCCATTATGTAATGAATTTCTACGTGAGACCATATATTTAGTTTTATTGATATTTACTTCCAGTCCTAATTTCTTAGTGTTACTCAATAGTGTGTGCGTGTTGTCCTTTAGTATCTCCTCGCTATCGGCCAACAATACTACATCATCAGCATAAACTAACAGCTTATTAATACCATTGAATTGTAAGCCTTCCTCATTCTCTAAAGATTTAATGGCATGCTCTAGTACAAAATTAAATAGTAGAGGAGATAGTGCATCTCCTTGCTTCAACCCATTCTGGATTTCAAAAGTGTCCGAAAACTGTTTGCCTATACGTCCCCTACTCTTTGTGCCATTTAGACACATTTGTATAAGTCTAACTAACTTTTTAGGAATTCCGAACTCCAGCAGGATACTATATAACTTCTCCCTCTTAATTGAATCATATGCTTTTTTGAAGTCTACATATAGTTGATGTACAGTACCATTATATTCTCATTTCTTTTCTAAGATCTGTCTACTAGGATTACTGGTATATTAAATTTGGTCAAGTTGTATGTAAGACTTCTGAGTACAACTTCTATGGCTTTGATTTCTCCATCGAAGGCAGAGTGTGTTGGAACCAGCAGATAGATAGTGGCTGAATAATTTACAGAACGCTCCAGCTCCTACATTAGTGTTCACTTTTGGTTTTTGAACCACGTGTGTATGTTCTTAACTATTCTGGTTTTGGGTACTTATTGTTTATTACTTCTAGGGTGAGCTGTTTAGTTTGATCAGATGGGATGCCATTAATTGTGAGTGATGTGTTGTATTGTTGGTAGTTCAGTGGGTTTATCACTAAAGGTAGTTGTTTGACTTTAGTGTATAGATTATGTTTTCTAAGGAGTATGTCTGTTTTGTGCATGTACGTTGCCTGAGTCACTCTTTTTTGTGGTGTGAGATCAGGAAGCTGTAATGCATTGGGTAGTGCCATTAGTTTCATGCTTTTTTTTCTACTTCATTCTAGACTTCAGGGTTTCTTATGAAAATTCTTAGTGCTGTTGTGTCTGTAGTTTTAACTCCACCAGTGACCAACCTGAGCATTCTGTTCTAACTTCTTCATTGTTGTCTTTAGCTGTTACCAATATTTCTGATCTATGCAAGATTTTTGGTTTTAGATAGGCTTTATCTAATGTATCTAATATGCTACCCTATTTTTTCCCTGCTAATCTCTTCAGTATATGTGCATTTTTGTGTAATTTTTCTTGTAGTTTATTGATATGGTCAATTTGTTATCTAAGTGAACACCTAAGTATTTTGTACAGTTGCTCTTTGCTAGTTGGTTGTTGTTGAATTTTAGGTCCAAGTTGCTGTTTTTATATTTCAGGGAGAAATACTTGATGGTTTGTTTTTGTCAAGTTGAACAGCATGTTGTTTTGTTTGGCCCAGCAGTGTAGGTTTGTCAGTGCTTTATTTATCATTTCTAATTATATTATTTTTAGTCTGGACATCTTACCTCAATATTATTGAAGTAAGATGTCCAGACTAAAAATAATATAATTAAAATAACCTCAAAATATAACTTCTTAAAATTAAATATATCATTTCTAATTTTACATTCTAGGTAATTAATTATTTTATATGTGTTATATTGTTTTGTTATTTATTTTTATTTTTGTTCTTAATGGAGCATTTTCATTTAAATGCTATATATTTTTTTTTACATGTAGACATGGATAAATTACATTATTTTGCAATTTTATTTAAGTAGAAAATTAAGTGCTGTGAATGTGTTATTATCTCTGTATTTGATGTTGCACAACTATGCACATGGCAATGTTTTCCTTTCAATATTCTTGAAGGTTTGAATTTGATGGATGCACAACTTATCTCAGAGGATTGGATTCGATGCCTTGTCACCTCAACCATTGGTAAAAAATTCCCATGAAACTTGAAGACTATAGATAGATCACTGGTTAAAATAATGTATAAATCTAGTAATCATGAGCACCTGAGTTTGTTTATTAGGAGATCAGAATTTTTTCACACATAAATATCTTCTTTGTCCACTCATTTCACACTTGATATTCACTTAAATACAATGAAATAGTAACTTGAATAGTTGTTCTTGCCACTCCATTGAGGCATTACACAGTGATACCCATTGGCAAACAACATTATCATGGGATGCATAAACATGTTTCACTCCCAGAGCACCATTTTTGCTAATAATGCCAACGAATATGGTGAGAGAAATATATCACAAGAAGCGACAAAAAAATTGCTACAAACGCAGTGTTGGAAGACTTCTTAAGTGGACTAAGACATAAGTTGCCAAATTTAAACATATTTAACAAAAATCAAATAAAGAAAAACATTAAATAAGATTAAATTAAACCTCACAGTGATTTTTTCTTATACAAGTTAACAAAGCCTACATATTTTACTACCATTAAGTTTGTGAACATGTTGACATGTTATACTTAATACATTTTACATATAAATGTCGCCGCAGGACAACTGAATGACCATAGTTCCTGAACACGGTACATCATAACAACACAAATACTGACAGAGTGCCTTCCTAATCATAACTCCATTCCAACATTTAATACTTCAAAATTCAACATTTATCACACTCCATACACACTGTTACAGGGAAACTAAATCCAATAACAGATGTAAAATTAACCCACCCATGAGATTGAATTAAAATGATAAAACTAAAAAAAAAAATACAATATCTTGGACTTAACAACCCAAAGAAACCGTCTCCCATGCAAAAATGTGATCACCTTAGAACTTTCACAGTGCGTTCATTGTGTGTTGAAACAAACTTTCAAAGTGTTTCAGAGTGCATGCTACGGAGGTTCAAAGGTTACAGGAATTTCTTTGAAATGCCTAATACCTATCTAACTCTTAAAGCCCTTCCTTCTTGCACTCTCATTGTTCTACACTTATTATTTGTCTGCAGATGCTTGTATCATGCATTTCATGCCCATGCACTACTACTGCACCTTATCACATCTCCTGAACAAATGATGAAAGTGAATATTTCATCACAAATTTTTTGATTGAACACTGTAGAGCATTTCAAACTAGTTACATACTTTTTATTTCAAGAGTTTTAGATTGTATATAAAGAATGGGAGGTTATAAGAGATACTATTAAATTACACTGGCCAACAAAATTTGAACTTTTTTATATTACAAGGGAGTCGATACTAGTAAAATTCATGGTGATTTTCCGTTGAGGTATTAGTTCACAGTAATATAATGTACGGTTAAAAACTATAATATAGTTTTTAACTGTACATTATATTACTGTATTACAAGGGAGAAAATGTGTGTTTCTAACTTACTTTTTTGTGCTAATTTCAAATCTTTTTACGGAACTTTTCCATCACCCAGGGTTTTCGAGTAATCACATGAAAAACATTTTTCGTGTCTATACATTACAATTTATTATATCTTAGCTGAAATTATATTTGCTCACCCAAAATGTATGTGAATTGGATTTTCGGCTGTACTTCGCTTTAGGAATATCCCTCTTCAGTGTCCAGCAGTAGTCTGCTAACATATTTGGACACCGTTTACCCTGATAGTGCCTTTCAATTTCCGCGATGTCCTGGTGGAAGCGCTCCCCATGTTCGTCGCTCACAGCCCCTAGATTTCAGGGAAGAAATCAAGATGGGAGTGCAGAAAGTGAATTTTCAAAGACATATTACATCCCATTATCTTGTAGTTCTCAATCATCTCATTGACAAGTTCTCTGTAGTTATCAGACCTGAAGTTCCCCAGAAAATTTGAGACAACATTTTTGAAAGATTGCCATGCAGCTTCTCCTTGCATATTTAACTTGTTCTGAAACTGCGTATCTTTCATCAGTTCCTTTATTTGAGGGCCAACAAATATCCCTTCTTTCAATTTAGCTTCACTGATCCTTGGAAATTTATTTTTGAGGAAGAGAAATGCACTACCATCACGATCCATTGCTTTCACAAAATTTTTAATCAAGCCTAGTTTAATATGTAGTGGAGGCAATACGACTTTTTCAGAACGTACAAGTGGTTGGTAAAGAACATTTTCTTGTCCTGGATTAAGTGACTCTCTCTTTGGCCAGTTCTTTTTAATATAATGATTACTTCTATATCTGCTATTCCACTTACACAAGAAGCAGCAAAATTTAGTATAGCCAAGCTGTAACCCAAGTAAGATGGCTATAACTTTCAAATCCCTACATATCTGCCAAGAAAAATTGTCATACTTTCTAGCGGATAGTAAGAGCTTCATATTCTCGTAATTTTCCTTCATACCAACTACATGGGCTAAAGGAATGGATGGATATATGTTTCCATTATGTAGTAACACTCCTTTCAAACTTGTTTTCGAGGAGTCTATGAATAAATATGCCAATCCTCAGATTTATGCTCAACACCCAGTGACTGGAACAAATTCTCAACATCATTGCAGAAAACTAGGTCCTTCTCTTTAGAAAAGAAATCCTCAAATTCCTTTTGGCGATTGTGGAAAAAAGTTACTTTGGTGTCATCCTGCAGTAGCTTCCATCCTTTCAATCTTGAAGCAAGTAATTCTGCCTTGCTTTTACTTCAACCAAGATCCCGAACCAAATCATTTAAATCCTCCTGTGTTAGAAAGTGAGTTTCATTTATAGCATCATCTTCCGCAAAATCTGAATCATTCTGTAAATCCTGAACATCAGAAAGTTCTTCAATCATTGTTATGTGATCTGGTGGAATTGGTATGGGTAAACCTGGCCCATGAAGTACCGGTCGAATTGCTGAATCTAACATTGGATATTTAACGGTGTGTCTTGACTTGGAAGTTATTCCAGATATATTTGTCAAGCAGAAGTAGCAGTCTGTCAAATGATCCTTAGATTCGCGCCATATCATTGGGACTGCGAAAGGCATATGACGGGATCCTTTCAACCAGCCAGTTAACCTTTAAGCGCCCAAGTTTAAATGGCCAGGTAGTGGCAGGTTGCCCGGTTTTAAATGTCCACCTAGCTTTTAAACTCCTTGGCTTTCGACTATAACTTTGCTAAGTTTATTAACTCATATTTTAAAATCTGTGGGGGTCACAAACATCAAACAACGTTTGAAGTATTAAATATTATTGTATAATCGGTGGTATTCATGGCAAAACCCCGTAGTGATATTTTATACCATAGAGATAATTTTTAAATTCACGATAGTTTCCAAATAACTTTAGGGACTTTAGAGTGTTGTGAATCAGGTTAGAAGTGAAAAACTATATATAGAATTAGGTATATTCTAACCCTCGTTCATTCTTTTGTTTATTATGTTGCATCCGGTCAGTTTTCCTCAAAGCAGGAAAGTTTTGAAAAAAAAACAGGTCACATTCCAACCACAGTTTTGTGACTCAGAGCGAAGTTTACGATATGTCTAGTACAAAATCACTACGTTCTGCTGAAATACAAGACATTCTCGGATTGTGACATTGAAAACGATATCAATGACAATCACAAGCTACAATCAACTGACACTTATAGCTGTGAGACACCTGACTAGAATTGACAGCGAAGAAAAATGTACTCTTCCCCCTGACATGACAGAATCAAAAATGTACCTTTTTCTTGGCGTAATTATTCTAATGTGAAATGACGTGTTGTGGGATAGTAAGACCTAAGAGAAAAGGGATGCTTAATAATCTAAAAATAATAATAATTCCATGGTGCGACAGGCCTAGAAGGCTCTTAGCCTACCATCGAGCTGCTGGCCTCACACTCACATGTGTTAATCACAAAGGTAGACGATCATCGAGCCAGTGCATGGGTGACATGTCGAGTCCCCCAGCCATTATAGCTTGTTTACTCAACCAAAAAATTATTTTTTCATTTGTTAGACTTGACCATTCGATACAGTTTTCTTCCTCTGAATTCATTGGTACCAAAACAACAGATAGAGACTTCCGACTTAGACTTGTCAGAGACGTTTTGCAACAGGCTGATAGAACACCCTGTAGACGACTCCCTGGATAGACCTGAGTACAGACATTTCGTGATTTGAAGTCAACTTTAGTCAACATTGGGCCAAAACAACACATAGAGACTTCTGACTTAGATTTGTCACAGACTTTTTGGAACAGCCTGGTAGAACACCCTGTAGACGACTCCCTGGTAGACATAGTATATTGAGTACAGACATTTCGTGACTTGAAGTTAACTTTAGTCAACATTGGTCAGTAGCTTTACAAAGACTAATTTGTCGTGTGTTCGGCGCGGGGAATCAGAAAACGTGTGCAAGTGAAGTGTAAAAAGTGTGATGTCGGTTTGTGTATTGGTGATTGTTTCGAGACTTATCACACAAGAACAAACCTTTAATAAACAAATGCTATCTTCACATCACGTTGCCAAGCATCTGATAACCCTGAAAAAAGGTATGTTACAAAAGTAGTATTAACCAGTATAATTTCAAGCAACCAAACAAGTCCACCTGCTCAGAACCCATACGCTGGGTCTGCGGGCAGACTGGACGTACAATTTAAAACCCAGCATATGGGCTCTTGGGCGTTTAAAGGTTAATAGTGTTACACATTTGGTACAACAGATTTCCGGGGCCCATATCTTGTTCTGGTCTATTTTGTTGTTAAAATAACAGTGATAAGCTCTTCTTATTAGAGGAGTAAACTTTCACTTCTGCGCTTTGAAAGTGAACTCACCACACACGAAACAGAAGTTGTTTCTATCGTTAACACACTTTCGAGACATATTTCTTATACAAATACAATTTTACTCTTCTCTTTACAATACACTACAATACAATACACTACTTAGTCTTTACAATACACTTCTATCACAATTCACTTGACTACGGAAGTGAGCATAGAATTAGCTTCTTTCTTTTAAGAAAGCTTCTATTCAACTGCGAACTTAAAACATACAATCACAGTTTTGTAGGAGAATGTCATTGTTGTAAGTTATGAATTCAAGGCAACAATCGCAAAACATTATAAGTCCATTGTTGACACAATGAAATTAAATATAAATGTAAAATAATCCTTCTAATCATCATGTTATATATAAAAAATGCTAATAAATAGGAAAATAATTATTTTCAAAATTACAAAAAAATGGTGGGTGATGGAAAATTTCTGACTTCATTTTTGGAATCAGCAGATGAAAAATACATAAGAGAATCACCCAAAATATTTTATGTAACAAAATCACTGTTGACCAGTGTTATCATCAGAAAGCATTGGTTATTTAAAAAAGAGGCAAAAGAAGAAATGGTTTGATGAGGAATGTGCCGACATTGTAAAAAAAAAAAAGCTAGCAAAAATGAAATGGTTACACGAGTCAAATGAGATAAATTTGGAGCAATTGGGTAGTATTAGACAGGAAACCACGAGGTTACTAAAGACTAAAAAGAGGGAAAATATTTGAGAGAGAAAATTAATGATCATGAAATGAATGGCAAAAATAGGAACATTAGAGAAATATATCAGGGAATGAGGATAGAGAAGAAAGGGTTTCAGGCTAGAACAAATATAATTAGGAATGAAAATGGGGATATGATTGCAGATTCCAGGAGTATATTAAATATATGGAAAATTTACTTTAATCAGCTATTAAATGTCATACAGAACAGGATATTGAAGAGGATAATTTACAAACAGCAGAAATGCTAATCACAGAACCAAGTGCATTAGAGGTTGAAATGGCAATAGAAAAATTGAAAATGTATAAATCATCAGGTTCAGATGAGATCTCAGCAGAACTGATAAAATAAGGGGGAGAAAAAATGATGGACAAGACACATCAGTTGCTTAATATGATTTGAGATAAACAAGCTCTTCCAGATGAATGGAAAGAATCGATTATTATCATACCAATTTATAAGAAAGGAGATAAAACTGATTGCAACAACTATAGGGGCATCTCATTACTTTCAACTTCATACAAAATTCTAACAAATATGTTAGTAAGCAGACTTATTCCTTATATTGGTGACATTC